>CM046438.1:23928547-24378547 GCA_025506505.1 Flaveria sonorensis
GAATCACAAAAGTGTATTTAAACTTGTTATGAGTAAGTACACCAATTTTGACATGAAATTACATTTTTTATAAAACATTTCATCTACATACATAATAACATGTTGAATTCTAAGAAAAGTCAAAGTCTAGGTTAAAGTCAACATAAAAGTCAAACTGACCTGAGTTGGTGATGGATGTCACATGAATCCCTTAGGTTCTCACACTCAATAAGCATAAAAGGATCCAATCATACCCCTATCAATATATTGCATATTGTGGCATTTTCATTTATTACCAGTTGACCAGTCAAGTATACCATACGCGTAAAACAATATCAAACCTATAATGTACCTAAAGTTGCTAGATGCTACTAGGTCATTAGAGGCTTGCAAGATGCTAGGAACAAAGACTATATGAAATCTCATATAAAATGGTGAAGGAATTAGGTAAAGTTTGAACATCTACTTATAGGCTGAGTTCTGGACTCATTGTTGACAACAATGGGCTCATGGCTTTGTGACTGCCTTATCCCTTCAAGCTGTATGTGGACCGTTTCCTATATTGGTGGTGGTTTCTTATAATGTTAAGTCATTAGACACGTGTCAAGACTCTATACTTAGTCACATGAAACATGTTAACACTACAAAGGTTTCTTAACTGATGGGTATTAGGGTGATCAATTTTACATTTTTGTTAAATCAAGTTTGATAGTTTTTAATCAATTAATCAGTATTAATTAACACATCAAAATAAACAATTGATTAAATATACCTGATAGGATCAAGGTTACAAATAATGTAAAATCAATAACACATCTGATCTACCAATAAGACATATATACCTTAGTAGTTAAAGACTAACCTTTTGAGACATCAAGGTACAAGGAATGATTGTTAGAAACACGAATGAACAAGAGACGGGACTGAACCATAGGTTCGAGGGAGGTTCAACTTCAATCACGATTAGGGTTCTGGTTCTTTGATATGGGTTCTTGAGAGGACAATAAAACCAAAAGCATAGGAAACATGTAAAATAAGGGGATCTAGAACTCACCTTTGAACCTTTTGAATGGAAACCTTAGAACTGAGGGTAAAATTTGATATCTACAAGCATGCACATGAAAGTTGTAAACTCTACATATAGAAACATATTGTTATCATCCATATAGCTTATATTTAGCTTAGATCTATGAAATAGCATGATAAAAATCTTACCTTTGGTGGTTTCTTTGACTTTCTCTCTAGAACCATGAGCTTTCTCTCTCTAACTTCTAATATGAGTGCATGAAAGTGAGGGAAGGCGGCGGCCCTTCCCTTTTATACTCATATGGATAATGTTCAGCTTTTGTCCACCTTTGACCCTTTAACTTATTTAAAATCATCCTTTTTTATTTCTTTTCTTTTTCTTTTAAAGTTTCGGATGTTACAATAGACTAGTCATACAATATAGTTATATCCTTTAGTTAACTCGTAAGTACCGATTAATCCAATAAAGTAGATATGATGTTAGTTGCCCAAATTGTAACTCTTATGGCTCATAGCTCATTTGGCAACGTTGACGAATCGAACCTGTATATCTAAATCCAACAATCTCCCACTTGGATGGTATTTGATTAAATCTTAAGGTAGACAGTCAGTGGTGCTCTAGTTGCACATGACCGCCCTTAACAAGGTATGACTCTTTAAAGTCATTAACCATAACATCATGTTTTAGTAACACCTAACTATAGCAAGATAAAAGACTTATGGTATTCATCGTTTCTTAGAAAACATCAATTGAGTCATTGAGATTCATTCTCAAATGATGCTCAATCATTATTGTTCTCGATCAAGATTCAGACTGGTCTAATTAAACACATAGTTAGTTTGGGTGAGCCCTCACACTTCTCTAGTTTATATCAACGAAGGCATCGTTATGTCTAACTGTTACATGTCACGTAAGAGTACATAAGCTCTTATTAACTATATACAACTCCCATTGAACTTTAGAATTATTCCCACCCAAAGCCTTTATGAAAGGTAGTTATGCGACAATGGTTGACAGATCAAAGAATAATCCCTTAGTAAATAGAAGTTCTAGTATGCATCTCATGTAAGAGAATACTAAATGAGTATAATAGTACCAAATCATCTTATAATGAAGATAATTTGTAGTAAGTTGCATCTAAAATTATTAATAATAAGTTATATGAATTTAAAAATCAACTCCTTGAGTCAAAATTTAGAATAGTCTTAATTTAGAAATGTTCCCACAAAGCTGACCGACTATGGATAATTTAGAGTACAATATACATGGATTAAATGTATAAAATCGAATATAATTATAAGTTTCATAAATGCAATTAAATTAGTAAATCAATATGAATTCAAAAGCATATCTATTCAAATGTTCTTAAATCTAAATACTAAATTGAAAGTACATCTTCTTGCACCGCGACTAAGACTCAACAATCGTTTCTCAATCGTATCAAGGTATGGTTCATTTTGTGTTCGTTTAGATTGTTCTTCAATGTCGTTCAGTTGTTCTGTTCTGATTCATGTGTGTACATGTATATCTATTGTGTGTATACGTTTGTTTTAGCGTGAGCGTGCACGTTATTGTGGCGCGATGGTGTATGGTGGTTTCGTGGAGGTGTGAGGCTGTGTGTGTGTGAATCGGATCAGGCACAACAGCCAAAGGCTAATGTACGATCGGTTGTGTTTGTGTGCGAGTGTGTGTGAGGATGGATGCGTGTGTATGTATATATATGGATGTCATGTGTGTGGGTATATAAGGTTGTCAGGTGTGTATGCATCAACTTAGTGTGTGTGTGTATATATGAGTATATATGAATGCAATGTGTGCGTGTGCTTCGACTTTATGTGTGTGTGGGTGTGAATGATGTGGTGTGTGTATCGACTTGTGTGTATATGTTTACAACAATATGTGTGTATATATATGAATGTAATGTGCGGGTGTATGTATGATTGTGTGTGGGTCTTATATATGTGTATGTGATGTTTATTGTAGATATATATACACATATAAGTGTATGTATAAGTATATATGTGTGTTGGTTGGTGTATGATAATATACATGGGAGTGCATTTTGATATGTATGTGTGTATATTAATGTATTACATGAGTACGTCATATTTATACGTATATTGTATGTATAAGTGTGTATGTGATATATATATATATATATATATATATATATATATATATATATATATATATATATATATATTACGTAAGTCTATGTGAAAATAAGTATAATGATATCATCATGTTGTGATCGGGTTATTTATTTATAAAAAAATATAAATATATACGTACTTTAGTGTGTGCTTATGAACTAATTTTATATATATATATATATATATATATATATATATATACACACACACTTGTGCTTTAGCGAGTGGTTCTATCATGTACATGATAGAACCACTTGCTAAAGCATATGAAACCTTTTCCAGTCGCTTAATGTCAATGTTTGTTGAAGGAGATTGTGATTTATTCAACACAATACCTTTAGTTATAGGAACACCTTCTTTCTTGGAGTTTTCCATCTTAAAGCGTGATATCATTTTATCTATGTATGTGATTTATATAAGCCCTAAAGGCCACCTGGATCTATCCATATAGCTCTTGATTCCTAGAATGTAAACAACTTTTCCAAGATCTTTTATTGCGAAACAAGCTTCCAAGAATTGTTCAACATCATTAAGCATAGGTTTATTGTTTCTGATGATTAGTATATCATCCACATACAATATGAGGAATGATATAATGCTCCCACTAGCATTTCTATAACACAAGGCTCATCTTCTTTCTTGATAAAACCGAATTCCATGATTTTCTTATCAAAATCTGTTTAAGTCCATAAATGGACTTATTTAATTTACATAGCATATTAGGGTATTTTGGATCAAAAAAAATATTAGGCTGAACCATATAAACATATAAAGAGATGTCCATTTAAAAAAGTGTCGTATCTTATAAGCATAAATTGTGACTATGGCAAGTAATATACTTATCGATTTAATCAAAGCCATGAGTGAGAAAGTTTCATCATAGTCAACACCTTGAGTTTGAGTGAAACACTTCGCAATTAGGCGTGCTTTATAAGTGTGTACATTTCCATGTATGCCGGTTTTTCTCTTGAAAATCCATTTGCTCCCTACTGCTTGAGAGAAGGTGGGTAGCTCAACCAAATCCCAGACTTGATTGTAACATATAGATTCCATCTTGACGTTCATGGCATCTAGCCATTTAACAAATGCTGGATCTTAGATACCAGATTTTAGTTCGTAGGTTCATCATTAGAATCAACTAGTACCAGGACTTCATCACCCTTAAGATATCCAAGGTATCTATCAGATTTAGTGTGAATCCTGCTACTACTACAAATGCTTGTGTTTATGTTTTATTTAACAATAACTTCTTGTTGTTCGGACTCTCTGACCTCGTTAGCATTTGTTTGTGGTTTTTGAATTTTTTCAAGATCCATAATATTATTTCTAGTTCCTCGATCACAATATTCTTTCTTGAGGAAGTGCCCCTTCCTTTTGATGGAAATAATATTGGCATCAGGATGGTAGAAATAATATATGCTTCTGTTGTAGTATCTGACGAAAACAACCTTTTCGCCTCAAGGATCTGGCTTGTCATTCAGAATCACTGGTGACATATGCATTACCTTCCCATACGTTAAGGTAAGACAAGATAGGTTTAGACTCATACTATATCTTATATAATCTTTTGTTTACCTTTTTAATCGGTGCCATATTGACAAGATGGACAACACTCATAAGAGCAGAACACCAAAAGAAATAAGATGAGTTAGTTCTGCACATTAGTGATCGAACCATACTAAGTAGGGTTCGATTTCCCCTCTCACTCATGCCATTAAGTTGGGGTGTGTCGGGTGGTGTGAACTATGAAGCAGTTCCATGTTCTTTTAGATGATTGGTGAACTCTAGGTTGAGATATTCTCTACCTTGATCTGATGGAAGTATCTTGATTATTTTACCAAGTTGGTTTTCTTATTCGTTTTGAAATTCTTTAAACTTTTCAATGATTTCTTGTCTGTGCTTCATAAGGTAGACATAAAGGTATCAAATATAACATTACAAAGTATCTTTTGTGATTTCTAGACATGGTTCTAAAAGGACCGCATACATCAGAGTGTATGAGCATTAACAGATCTTTGGCTCATTCACCAACATGGGTGAAGGGATCCTGAGTGAGTTTGCAAGCTAAGCAAGATTCGCATCCATGAAAGGATTCATGTCATATGGACCAAAGCTAGTTCACAAGGGCCGTGCTTATGTGGCCAAGTCTACAATTCTATAGAAATGTATCATTTACATAGAGATTATATATGTTATTATTAGTTTGAACATTTATCTTATAAATACCATTTTAAGGTTTAGCCTCAAAATAAATGATATCATTCAAGTAGGAAAAAATAAAAACACCATTAAAAACGTATTTAAATCCTTGTTCAAACAATAAAGCAACTGAAATAAAGTTCCTGGTCAAACTAGGTGCAAACAAACAATTATCCAAAGTAATTACAAGGCTAGAAGGACATGATAGATAATATTTTCTAGTTGCTAGAACTGGTTCTGTTTTCCCATCCCTAATGATGAGTTCCATGTTGTCTTGATTCTTCTTCTTCTATTTTTTAGGCTCCTGCAAGATATTAATGATGTGGTAACCATATCTAGAATCAAATACCCATGTGTTGCAGGAAACAATAAAAAGTTCTATAGCATATATAAGAATACTTAAAGAAGAGCTGTCACCATTAGTCTTCTTCATCCTTAGCTTGACTAGATATTCAGGACAATTACATTTCTAGTTCCCAATCTTGTTTCATTCAGAGCACAAACGCTTCTCAGGAGGGGGTGCCTTGCTTTTAACTAGTTGCTTATTATTGTTAGTGGTAGGCTTGACAACAACAACTTTATTCTTACCTTTGCTGTTATAAGCCCTCTTCTAGGTATTAGGCCTTTTAACACTAGTAGATTTGACCATCAACATTTGAGTAGCCTTACTTAGTTTTTCTACTCAACTATTTTAAGCATATCGTGTAGTTTAGCTACACGTTTCACCCATGCATTCATATTGAAGTTCATTACGAACTGGTCATAAGAACTAGGAAGGGATTTCAATATAAAGTCTACTTCCATTTCATCTTGTCTAGGATAACCAAGTTTGTTCTCTTAAGCACATGAGCACTAACAGGCAAGCCATCTCTCATTTCGTTGAAAATGAGTTGTTTCGTGGTATCATAATGTTCTTGTTGGAATTTTTTCTTTAACATCCATTTAATTGCACAATCATGTCATGTGTAGTCATGTCCTCCATATTCTTCTAAAGATTAGGGGACATGGTGTCTTGCATAAGGTAGGCTACCTTAATGGTATCCACCTTAAATTCCTAAGTTTTAAAGACAACAACTTTATTGTCTTAGTCTCGTTAGGAACATCTCTACATAGAACATAGAGCTTTTTTACAATCTTGAGTACAATTCTCAGATTGTGGTGCCATGTGAGAAAGTTAGTGTTATCCAACTTTTCTTTCTCAAGAGTTGAGAGCAAAGGAGTTATTGGTTTTAGAATACACCTATCAAATAAGCAAAATAAATAATATTATTATTATTGCTATTATTATTATTATTATTATTATTTATTATTATTATTATTATTATTATTATTATTATTATTATTATTATTATTACCGATGTATAATTTTCTTATTAATAAATGATCTGTTTATAGTAATTTGAATAAAGAATAAGAACCTAGCTTGGTTAGATAATAAAGGCAACAGAGGCACAATGCATTAGTAAGTGATTAGGTAGACTTAAAACAATTGTCTGTTGTGAATAATGCACAACTCTCGTGTATGAGGCCGCTATGACAACTCTTGTTGATGAATTGATACGATTAGCATCATCTATGCTTACTTTCCTCTCTAGACAATTGAGGTATGTAACAAGAGAGCAAAGTAATATTTATCTTAAAATAGGTAAGTGTTGAAGGTCGGATGTATCAACAAAACCCTTCACATGGGAAGAATAAACTACACAACAGGTGTGGTGTTGTCGCTCTAACACCGATGTTTCGCTTAGTATGTAAGATTTTCTTATAATACGTTGGCATACACCATTGGTTATATATATATATATATATGTATATATATATATGTATATATATATATGTATATATATATATGTATATATATATATGTATATATATATGTATATATATATATGTATATATATATATATATATATATGTATATATATATATATATATATGTATATATATATATATATATATATATGTATATATATATATATATATATATATAGGGGATGATTAAATGAGAACTCACTTTTTTGTGAGAACTCTAGTAACCAATATAAGTCATTAGTTTCTAATGGCAAAATGGTAATTAACAAAAACATAATAAAAAAAACTATAAAATAAAAAATAACATAAAAATAAAAATAATAAATCCCCAAAAATGTTTCTCTAGTTTCCCTCTTTCATAAAAAATTATAAAAAATAAAAAAAATCTTGTTTTTTTACAAAAATCATTTTACACATGTGTAATACTGGATTTACACATGTAAAACCGGTATTACACATGTGTATAACCAGATTTACACATATGTATATAACGGGTGAATGATTTTAAAAAAAATATATATATCAATATGGTAGGCGTTGGAAATATAAAAAAAAATACTAAAATTAATGGTGAACTTTTTTTGAAAAAGTGATGTCATGAAAAAAAAAGTTATAAATGTTTTAGAAAAAAAAATGGAAGTGGTATGTGACTTGCATGTGATAAGAAATATGTTTCTAATATTTTTTTCTAGAGTTCTCACAAAAAATAGTTGTTCTCAAGATAACTCTACCATATATATATATATATATATATTTCAAATTAGAACCAAAATATTGGAAAAAACCAAAAGAACCATTTCTAGCCACATATTCTTATTTTTATTTTTTAGAAGTGAACCAACTTTTTGTGAAAAACAAAAAAAAACCATTTCTAGCCACATAATTTTTTTATCTTTTTTTATTTTATAAATGTGTATGAAATTATGAGGGGTATTTTGGTATTTTACCCTACACCTACATATGTTTTGACTTCAATTCTTTAAGAAAATAAAATAAGATATTTTTCATAGTATTTTATTCAACTTTAGATGTTTGTATTAGATTCTGTTTTTTTATAATAACATTGATGTCGATAATTTTATATTTTAGTGTTTGAATATGTTTGGCACACCCAAAGTTTATGAAACATATTTCATGGATAACATATTCATTATCGTTGTTACAAACGAATTTATTCAAACCGACATCAAAGTTACAAACGAACTTATTAAATAAAAGGACCAATTAGCACATTTTTATACGATCGTATTGCCCCAATTCATGTAAATAAGACTCAAAAAATTGTATCACAAAATGAGAAATTTTAGATGTTAATATTAGTAAGTGAAAACATACGTGCCTATCTCTTCCAGTCTTGATTTCATCATCGCCATCAACTTTCGATTTTGTTCCATCCTGACACCCTCTACCGAAGAAAGACACTAGAAAGTCATAATTTGATGAAAACAACCTTTATTAACTAAACAACAAAGGTATGTGAATCTTATCATTCAGTCATCGATTGTTGTCATGAGAACTATCGTTAATCATTGTTATTGTTCTATAGTTTTGTTGTCAATTGATTAGTTATCTCAAAGATCATTTGTTT
Source organism: Flaveria sonorensis (assembly GCA_025506505.1). Classification (NCBI taxonomy): domain Eukaryota; kingdom Viridiplantae; phylum Streptophyta; class Magnoliopsida; order Asterales; family Asteraceae; genus Flaveria; species Flaveria sonorensis. Next base: position 23,937,306 of record CM046438.1, read on the forward strand.
ATAATATTTCTTTGCCCATAAAATTATCAATTATTTAAATCAAAAACCTTATACACCATTTAGGTCTTAATTCCCATTATGAAGTTTTCCATTTATGTTTTTGCTTCATTATTAAGGTTGTTTCATATTTGAAAAATACACTTCAAAGCTTGATTTGCATTGACATATATGCATAGATGCACATACACATGTATGCATAGATGCACATATGCATATATGCACATTTTTTCACTTACGAACATACACGATAGTCAAATTATTGAAGAATTTATTTTCTGTGAATTTTCACGTAAAAATATAACTAAATTAACATCACATAATTACCATAATAAAAAAATTATAAAATATGAGACACTAGTTTTTAATGGTAAAATGTTAATTAACATAAACATAATAAAAAAATTCTAAAACGAAAAATAAAATAAAAATATGAAAAATAAAAACACAAATATGTTTCCCTCATTTCCTTCTTTCATAAAAAAATAGGAAAAAAAATTATAAAAAATAAAAAAAATCTCGGTTTTTTTTACGAAATTCGTTTTACACATGTGTAATAATGTGTAAATCCGTTGTTATACATATGTATTACCACATTTACACATATGTAAATAATAGGTGGATGATTTTTTTTTAAAAAAAGTATATCAATATAGTAAGCGTTGGAGAGAAAAAAATACTGAAATTAATGGTGAAATTGTTTTAAAAAAATAATGTCATGAAAAAAAGTTATAAACATTTAAAAAAAAGTGAAAATAGCATGTGACTTGCATGTGATGTTAATTGTGTGGCTCATATTGTTTCCTACACTTCTCACAAAAAAAAAATGGTTTTTAAGATAACCCTACCATATATATATATATAGGGTGGTTCAAATAAAAAACAATCATTTTGCCTAAAAAGTCTAAAAATAAGAGTATGATGGTCATAAAACTATTTGTTACTACTTCTTCGGACATGTACATTAAACAAACTAATATTGATATACCCAACTAACTTAGAAATTTCCACTACCTTGTGTAACAACTTATTGTTATATCAACACCCAATAAGATGATTAAAAATACTAACTACTAATATCAAACAACTTAACTTTTCAATACATTTCATATTGTTGTTTCGTTTAGATTCATTGGTTTGATGTGCTGTTTTGATTTGTTTGTTTGTTGTATTATTTTGTTGTGCTTGTTTGTTGTGCTGTCTTTAATGTTTTGTTGTGTTGGTTTGTTATTTATACCACTTAAAATATATTGTGACGTTTTACGTTTTTATGTTGTTATGTTATATTTGTGCTGTTATATTATTTTTGTGTTGTTTTCACATTATTTAATACTAAACTATGTATTTTTAGTAGTTTTGTTTTATTATTGTAGTATTTCACCACATAAATGTGATGTTTTTAATTGTAAATTATGTGTTGTTTTATTCTTAAAAGGTGTTGTTTTACCGAAAACAACACAATTTCGTATAAAACAACATGATTTTGTACAGTTCAGTTTTTCTTCTCGAAAAAGTTTAGCAATACTATACTCAAATTAAAGAGAAAAAAATGCTTGATTTTATGATGTAATATTTTCAAAAAAATAATATTGTATGAAAAAGTTATCAACATTTAAAAAAGTGGGACAATTTTATAAAAAGTCAATAAAAATGTATATTCCAAATATATCCCTCCATTTTTTTCTCCTCCACTTGCATCTTAGCCTTTTATTAGTGTTAGATTAAAAAATTTAATGACATATATTGTTTCTTAGTCTTTTTAGGAAAAATAAATTTTTTATTTTAACCAACCGATATATATATATGTATATATATATGTATATATATGTATATATATATGTATATATATATGTATATATATATGTATATATATATGTATATGTATATATATATATGTATATATATATATATATATGTATATATATATATGTATATATATATATATATATTATACATGTATATATATATATATGTATTATACATGTATGTATATATATATATATGTATTATACATGTATGTATATATATATATATATATATATATATATATTATACATGTATGTTATATATATATATATATATATATATATATATATATATATATATATATATATATATATATATACATATATACATATATTATACATGTATGTATATATCTATACTATATTATAATGCACGAAAGAGGGGTTCCGTCATAATTTAAGATATTTGAACATTTTAAGCACAAGGTACAACTTAAAATTAATTATTTCTAAGGACAATACTGTCATTTTAACCATGCTAAAAACGTGAATATTCAAATCTATTTACACATTGATCTCTTTATTTGTTAATAATTTACTGTTTGTGTGGTTGTTAGATGTTTTCACTTAAAATATGGAAATGTTTGTTTTGATTTTAAGAAACAGTTACAGTTAGTTTAAAAAAAATCCAGCCTACAAATACACACTATATATAGTCCAGTTTATAAATAGTTGACCAAATCTCTTGAAATTATGAGTTTTACAACTCTTAATACCTAACTACATATCATATTTGATTTTAACCCGTCGCATCGCACGGGCACACTACTAGTATATATATATGTATGTACGTATATAGGTACGCATGTATTAATGGTTGGGGAAAGCTCTTGTGTATATTTAATAACGAGTAAAAATAAATATTGTTTAAAAGTATGATAGTGAATTATACTCCATCCGTAATTTGAAAAAAATTGTATTCATCTTGATGTAAAAGCATCCATGGTCTATGTAGGAGGTTCGCTTAGAGTGCAACCCGATATGAGATTAACTCGACATATCTTGGTCGGCCAAGTGGGCCATAAAGAGTATGGTTGCGCCGATTGGATCAAAAGAGGCGAAGCTTTTTTTTTTCAGGTTATTCTTAATCACTTGATTATAGTTTCCTAGTTTAATTTCATCTCTTTTAATTTAAGTTAGGGTTTTTAGGTTGTTTGGATTTTATACCTTATCTATCCTTTTCATCTTAAGAAACTATCAATGAAGCTCTTGACTTGAAGCAGTTGATTTGATCATGTGTTGATGTGCTTTCGCACACATCAAGTGGTATCGATATTATAGTTGGTCTGTTGGTAGGAGGTGGAAATTGTCGATCACTTAAAGTTCAAGATGAAGGTTATTAAATTGGAAAGACAACCTTTCTTTGGTGGGAACATGTTAACCGGTAGTAGCAAATAGAAGGAAATTGAAAGTTGAATCTTAATTGGTCAAAGATGAAGAAATTTTTAAGTAGAAAGTTCTTACCTTCGAACCACCCATAAGAATTCTTCTTGGATTACCATCAAGAAATGCAATGTACGTTTAGTTTTATTGGTTATTTTGACAAACTTCGTATTAGGTGTGTTGTATATGAGGAGAAAGAATAGATTATTAGTTGATTCATGGGTGCGTAGCGGCCCATAAGTTTTGTCCAGTTACAATAATATTTTTCCTATAATGATGTGTCATTTGGCCTTTAAGATAGAAAAACAACAAAAAGGAAAGGCTAATGTCACGGTATGGAAAACAATAGGGGCAACGAAGTTGCTGACAATAATGTTTATCATGTGTGATCATTTGGGCTTTTGTTTTCATGAAGGGTCAGTCAAATTGGGCAAAAGACTCCTATTGTTTTCATGAATATGTACTTACTTTTAGGATTTTTGTGACCAGATCTTTTACTTTTAAGAATCTTTTCTCAACAATTATTTCCCTAGTCTTTTAGAACTTATGCCCTATGAATTAAAGGATTTTTAGGCTGTATAGTGTTATGTGGTGTCCGTGTGCTTTATTATTTATTTTGGGGTGGGGTGGGGTGGGGGGGGGTGTTAGAATTTCCCCTCGAATATATGTCCTTGTCGCCAAAATTCTTGTGACCTATGTGTGTTGGGACATTCTTTTATACTTAGGGCCACACACGTTAAATTCTTCTTTCATCATGTGGTCTGACACGATGTACAAGTGGCTCATTGGTATAGAAATGGTGGTGCGTGTGGGGTGGGATCAGGTTACCAAGCGTCGGGCTCAAGTGTTAGGTTACCGATGGAGTTGGTTGCATGGTGGATGGGATGTTTTTGGTCATCTTAAAGTGACGAGTTTTGGTGGTTGTGTTTGTTTTATTTGGACTAAGGTAATGGATCACGTGGGCCTTGATGAGAAGGATAGTAATGTGATATTCATTGTGTTATTGGGTTATGAAAACATAAATTAGGCCAATGTAATGTTTATGTTGGAGAGTGGTGTTTTGAGGTTTTATCTAATTCCTATTAGACTTGGGATTTTAGATATTTGTTTTGAGGCAAGGAGATTGAGTGGGATGGTGTTTTGATTGTATGGGTTTCATTGTTCAATTTTACAATTTAGTGTGTCGAGACTTCTCATACGAAGGAAACTTTCAAGGGGGAGAGAATAGTGCACTCATGGTTGAATTGGCAGGAGGTTTATTTAGATAGTGAACCAACTCGAGGATTGACCAACTTACTTGAATCGTCTGAGTGGGACCCATGGGAGTGGGGATAGGGTTGGCACTGAATGGATCAAAAGAGGGGATTGATTTGCCATTCCATATAAGTTCTAATTACTTGATTATTTTTCTATATTTATGGTTTGTTTCTTAATTTGATTACATCTTTTCTTACTATAAATTAGGGTTTTAGGTTGTGTTGGGTTTCAACGTCATCATCTTTTCTGCTTGAGAAACTACTGATTAAAGCTTTTGGCCTTTTAAGCTTTTGACTCGAAACATAAAAGTTGATCGTGTTTTGTGATTACCATTTCACGTGCTCGTGTCCGCATTTAGATCCACATCTTTTATTTATAACATGCAACATAAATTTTCATTTCTGAAAGCTTAAGTCGTTTAACATAATGAAGTTAGTGTTGAGTATAATCAAACTTATAATGGATTATAAATGATAGAAAGTAATGTTTTTATAAAATTAAATAATTACATGTAAAAATGATTGTACTACATCAATTCTTTAATGACAATAAGATAGAAACGTCACGTGCTGGGAAGTAGAAATAAAAGCGTAAAGGAGTAAGGATATATTGTGATGTAATGCAACAAATGTATTTGAGGGGTGAACATACAGACTAAGGATATATTACCCGTAAATATTACCTATCAATCTTGTGATGTAATGCAACGAATGTATTTGAGGGGTGAATACGTAGCTTGCCTATGTACCAATTAAGAGATGGGGTGTGGACACTTATAATGACCAATAAGATGTTCATAAACCTAATTCATATGCTTCAATTATCATCTATGCAATTTCATAGTATACATCCAAAAGGCTGAATGTCAATCACTAGTCTACGTGGGGTTACAACTTGGATGTCAAAGTATAAATGAGATGGATGCTATTAATATACCATATTATCATGACCCGCCTAAATTTATCATTGGTCTCAGGTTTTAGAACTTTTCACTTTAATCTTGGAGTATCGAGGTTGCTTTAAAATCTCTAGAACATCTTACACATTATTGTTCCAAGAAACAAATGAAAAGGCATCAGAAAAGCTTGGAGAGATCTAGACATTTCTATGGAAATGTCTAGACATGGATCATTATCGAATTCTCTAGATTATACTAGAGATGTAATACTAGAATCAAGAATGTAGACTTGTATAGAGTTTTCTAGATAGACTAATTAGACCATGTTGCTACAAGTACAGAGAGAAAAAAGGATGGCTAAGTTGCACCTTCCCACAAAACAATCATAACCCACATATAACGAAGTACTCTTAGGACCTTATAAAGCTTAATTTGTAAATGTTCTTCCACACTAGAAAATGGAGCCTGATGCTAGGGGTGTGAATGAGCCATTTTGTCTGGTTTTGACATCAAACTGAATCAAAAAACCGGTATTTCAGTTTTTACGTTTTTAAAACCATTCGCTTTCAGTTTTTTACTTTTTGGTTTTCAATCGATTTTGGTTTTTATAGAGCTTTAAATTTTTTACAAAAAGTTGATCCAAAGTAATAAATTTAAGCTAGGGTCTTTGGTTTGAGTGTTAGTATTTAAAACCCAATATATATATATATATATATATATATATATATATATATATATATATATATATATATATATATATATATATATATATATATATATATATATATATATATATATATATATTGTAAGGAACATCTGAAGATTAAAAGGCTGATACAACCAAACTATACCAAAACAATCAAGTCTTCCTGCAAGCACTAAGGAGCAAAGATGAACTAGCATCAGAAGTTGTACACTCACAAATCAGTCTAAGTATAAAATCTTCCGAAGCCAACAGCCCAGAAGAAGTTACTTCGGAAGTTTCACACTCATCAGAAAATTATTATAAGTGTGAAATCTTCCGAAGCCAAAGACTCATTTCTTCCGAAGCCAAAGATGAAGTCTTCCGAAGCTTTAAAAGACAAAGTCTTCCGAAGCCATTTTTCTGTGAAGACAGATTTCTTCCGAAGACAGAGAAAATATGCTTTCTCTGAGTTACTTTTTGATAAAGCTGATGTACTTTCCGCTGCTGCTCTGAAGACTCACCTGCTAACATTAGTTGGTGAAACTTCCATACTTTATCAAACAGTAGAAAAAGTCTTTGACTGTAACTTCTCACTTTTGTACCTGTTGACTTGTCTGCTTTAGTTTAAGTTAGTGAGCTATGGCATGTCATAGTCACTAGTCAAAAGACAATCTGCCTTTTGACTGTAGATTGATCTTGTTGTCTAGATTAGTCAAAATTCCAACTGTCTTTTTGTATATTGACGGTTGTAGGATGTAGTATAAATAGTCTATGTTTCTTGTAATTAGACATACTTGAAAACACTTGTAATAGAATTAGAGAATCAATATACAACTTCCTAGAAAACTTAATCTTGTGTTCTTGAGACTTTGTTCTTGTTCTTATAGTTCTGTCTCTCTAACATTACTTGTGTTGTTTTGTATCATCAGTAAAGTTACCAGTTCCCTATTTGAGTGGTTAAGTGATTTAAGTTCTCTCCTCTTGTAAAGCTAATTGCAATCTTAAGTACCCTTACCGGTCCTGAAATTGGTATCAGAGCTTTCCAGACTCTTGATTGTAAGATCTCACCATCTTAAATCCTCTTAGCTTTACACTTCACTTAACCTTTGAAATGGCAGCTATCTCAAAGGCTGATATGGAAACTGGAACTATTATAAAGTCACCACTGATCACTCCTAAGGATTTTGATACTTGGTGCCAAAGAATGGAAGGCTTCATCAAGCCTCAAGATTCCAGGATGTGGAAGTCTGTTGTCAATGGACCTTATGTACCATGCATCACTTCTGTTGCTGGTGGTGGTATGATACCAAAAGAAAGGGATGACTTTTCTGAAGAAGATTGAAAGAAAATTGATATTGATCAGAAAGCTATGACATCCCTCCAAACTGCTCTTCCTAACTCCATCTACAGAGGCTTCAAGAAGTGCAAGATTGCCAATTAGCTATGGGATGCACTGAAGCTGATGTATGAGGGGTCCAATGAAGCTAAAGAAAACAAGAAGGACCTCTTGAAGCAGCAGTTTGAAAATTTCACTTCAAGACAGGTGAAATCATGACTCAACAATACTTCAGGTATGTAGAGATCGTGGATACTCTAGCTGATGTTGGAGTAACCATTGAGAATAGAGATATTGTTAGGAAGTTCATGTCCTCTCTTCCCAGACAATGGATACACTACTATGTGGTCATTAAAAGGACTGAAAACCTCAAGACTCTTACTCTCACTGAGTTATATGGAATACTAACTGGATACCAGATGGAGATGATCATGCAAAACTCATCTGGTAACTCTAACACTCATCAGAGTTCAGCCCTCCATGTGGTTGAAAGGGATAGCAGAGAACCACAGCACCATCTCATCTGCTATCCTGACAAATCATAAAAGGGTCCTTTCATCACCTTTCCAGAGACACCAAGGGAAGGCTACATCCCTGGAAGCCCATTCTAGGAGACAAGTTCTTCACAAGCTTTTGTGTCTTCTGATGAAAGTTCAGGCAACTTTCTCTTCACCTTTGAAGACCTGGACTATATCCATCCAGATGATCTGGAATATATGGAAATAGTCCAGCAGATGACTTTACTCACTCACAAAGCCCAAAAGTTTTACAAGAGGACCAGGAGAAGGTTTCCCAGCAATGCAGCTAGTGGAAAGTTTGGGCTGGACAAAAGCAAGGTAAAGTGTTACAACTGTAACCAGATGGGACACTTTGCCAGGGATTGCAAGGCACCAAAGTCAAATGGTGGCCAAGCACAATCCAGGCTAAACTACACTAAGGGAGCTAACTAGAATAAGAAGCCAAGACAACAAGCTGTAGTTGCTGTTAAAGAAGGAGGCTTTGACTGGAGCTTTCATTTAAAGGATGCTTCTCCAAACCAAGCACTAATGGCAGATCATGATGAAGCCAAGGTATTGGAACATCTTTTTACTCCTGAATGCATTGCTAAAGTTAATAGATACAGGTCCTATAACTTAGAGATGAGATCTGATCTTGAGTCCTTAAACATCTTAAAAGCTGACTTTAAAAGAGCTGAAAATGATTATAAACTTAAGATAGAAGATCTAGAGAAAACTATTTCAACTCTTAAGCATGAGCACATAAACTACAGGACTCAAATCAAAGATCTCATCTCAAAGTTAATTGAATGCCAGGCTGAGCTTGTGATCAGCAAAGCCTGGGCAGAAAAATGTGTTCTTGAAGAAGAGACCTTCAAGAACATAATATCCTCATCCCTACATGCAAAAGTTTGTTATCAGAATAAGCAGGGACTGAGATCTACTGAGATAGCTCCTCCACACACTCTATTGTTTGTAAGATCTCCAAGGTGTGGAACTTGTGAAGATGAGCTTCCTCTCATAGACCCCATTATTGAAGAGGATGAAGAGGGGATAGTGGAGGATGACTCAGAAAAGAGTGAAGAAGGTCATTCTAAGAAGGGTCACTATTCTCCTGAGGAGAGGAAAGAGTCTGGAATGACCAAATCAAAGAGAAAGAACTTGATTAGAAGAGCAAAGAGAAGATCAAAGAAGGCTTAAGAAATCAAGGCCACTTTTGACTCAAAGCAGAAACAAGTGTTCATTTCTACAGGTTTTGAAGTGGTAAAGACTAAAAGGTCAAATATGAACTCCAGTACCAGGAGTTCTAGTTTATTTCCAAATCATTCTAGTAATAAGAAGAAAACTGACCAGTTGTGAACCACTGCTACACAGCCTGAACCATCCAGCTCCAAAAGTAAGTCTCTCCCTAAGAAGCTTGTTGCTTCATCTGCAAAGATGAAGGTGGAGAAGGAAAGTGATCAAACTCAGTCTTGCTTTCAAAAGAAGACTCTCAGAAAGAAGGAAGTCAACTGTGTTATGTGTGGTAGTACGTCTCATATGGCTAAGGATTGCAAGTACAATCCTAAGAGTACCATCCATATGACCAAGAAGAACATTTCTGAGAATAAGAAGGAACCAAGAGCTTCAGACGGAAAATCTTTTTCCTTTGGAAGCTCCAAAATGAAGAAAAAGACAAGTGAAAAATTGCCTTCAGAAGAAAAGTTAGTCTCGGAAAAAAGGAATGCTTCCGAAGTACTAAAGCTTGCAGCAGTGAAAGTTAGATCTTCCGAAGGTCTAGTCTCCAAGACTTCCGAAGTTGTCAAAACTTCCGAAGCTTTAAAGGTCAGGCCCAATCTTCTAAAGATGGTGTGGAAGATGAAGGAAGACCACGTGACTAAAAGTTCTTCATCAACAACAGCAAATGATCCTCAAAGTTTGAATATAGGATCACTTACTATTGCATTGTCTTCAACTCATTTTGATAAGCCCAAAACCAATGAGGATTGGGTTTCTAAGTGTAACTGATCACCTTCTTTTGTGTAGGAACAACTAAAGACCAAAAAGAACGTTTGGATTATTGATAGTGGCTGTTCCAGGCACATGACTGGCAATGGTTCTCTGCTTCAAAATTTTAAGAAAATTGATGCAGGACTAGTTGCTTTTGGTGGGGATTCTGGTGGTTACATTTCTCGAAGGGGCAGGGTCATAAATGGTAAGCTCAGCATTGAAAAGGTAAACTTTGTCAAAGAGCTTGGATACAATCTTCTGAGTCTATCCTAATTTTGTGATCAGAAACACCATATGCTCTTCACTGAGCATGAGTGCATCGTTCTCATGCCCAGGGTGGCCATTCGTCAAGAGCATATCCTACTTAGAGCCTCCAGGAGAAGGAGCATGTACAAGATGGATTTACATGAAACATCTCCTTCAGGAGAAGTTTCTTGTTTTCTGTCTAAAGCAAATAATGATGAGTCATTCCTTTGGCATAAAAGAATGTGCCATGTAAACTTTAAGAACACGAATAAATTGATTAAGAATGATTTGGTAACTGGAATGCCAAAGAAAGAGTTTACAAGTGATGACCACTGTGTTGCATGCCTGAAAGGGAAGCAACACAAAATGTCTCACAAACCAAAAGAAATAAACTCCTTCACTACTCCTCTACACCTATTACATATGGACTTGTTTGGCCCCACCAGTGTAATGAGTTTAGGAAGGATCTCTTACTGTTTAGTGATCACAGATGATTTCAGAAGATTCACTTAGGTCTTTTTCCTTATAACTAAGGATGAGACCCTTGAGATTTTGAAGAACTTCATTCTGAAAATTAAGAATGAATCTGATCACAAGGTCAAAACCATAAGATGTGATCAAGGAATAGAATTTAAGAACCAAATCCTTGATACATTTTGTGATGAAAAGGGTATTACAAGACAATATAGTGCCGCTCCCAGGACTCCTTAGCAAAATGGTGCTGCTGAGAGGAGAAACAAGACACTTATTGAAGCTGCAACAACCATGCTGTCTGACTCTAAACTGCCCATCATCTTCTAGGCAAAGGCTGTTAACATAGCCTGCTATGTGTAGAACAGAGTTTTAGTAGTTAAGACTCATGGCAAGACTCCTTATGAGTTGTGGCACAAAAGGAGACCATTTATTAGTTTTCTCAGGTCATTTGGATGTCCTTGCACCATCTTGAATACCAAAGATCAAGTAGCCAAATTTGATGAGAAGTTAGATGATGGACACTTTATTGGATACTCTTCCCAAGCTAAGGCTTATAGAGTATACAATCTTAGAACTAGAGTAGTTGAGGAGTCAGCCAATGTGACCTTCAATGAGCACACTCCAAGTGTGAAAGGTTCTGGTCCAGATTGGCTATTTGATCTTGACTTAGTTACCAACTGTTTTAACAAGTCTTGTGAGAATGTTTCAGGATCTACAAATAATATACCAACAGGAGATACTGACCCAAGATTTGAGCTGAGAAGACCAAGAAAAATTATGACTTCAGCTCCCTTGGTGACTAACCCTGCAAATGAAGGTCCTATCGGCACAAACTTGACAAATTCAGCTCATACATCTGAGGTACCTTCAAATTCCAGCTCAGAGGTTCAAAACTCAGGAGAAGGAACTTCAAATGCAGGAGGAAATGGAGGTGGTGACAGTGATCAAGAATATCTTGATGCTGATAATCACTCCATAGAGGATGACATAAATGATGTCACACATTCATTGGATCAAGTCTCACTTGATAAATGTGCTAATGTGGTGGGTGGCACTTCATTGCCAGATCTAAATTTCTCCAATCTAGATTTGTCTAACCAACTTGCTGTGATCCCTCAACTAAGGATCCACATGTCACACCCTACCACAAACATCATTGGAAATGTTGATACTGGGGTAAGAACAAGATGACAAACCCGTGATCAAAATGTTTGTATGCACTCTTGTTTCTTGTCCCAGATTGAGCCAAAGAAAGTTGATGAGGCTCTGAAGGGTGGAAGCTGGGTTGAAGCTATGCAAGAAGAGATACTTCAAATCATAAGACAGAAGGTTTGGAACCTATGTCCTCTTCCTCAAGGGAAGACTGTCATAGGAACCAAATGGGTTTTTAGGAACAAGAGGGATGATAGAGGAATTGTCATCAAGAATAAGGCTAGGCTGGTTGTCCAGGGATACACACAAGAAGAAGGAATTGATTACATAGATGTCTTTGCTCCTTTATCAAGACTTAAAGCTATAAGAATATTCCTGGCCTATGCTGCATCCAAGGATTTCAAGGTCTATCAGCTTGATGTAAAGTGTGCCTTCCTCTATGGGGTGATAGATGAAGAAGTTTATGTCAAACAACCACCTGGCTTTGCAGACCCAGATCATCCTGATTATGTCTGCAAGCTTGATAAAGCTCTATATGGACTGCATCAAGCTCCAAGAAAGTGGTACGAGACACAATCAAAGTATCTTTGTCATGGATACAAAAGAGGTACTATTAATGGGACTCTCTTCATCAAAGAAATAGGAAATACATATTGCTAGTTTAAATATTAGTAGATGACATTATCTTTGGTTCAACTAATTCAAAGCTCTACAAAGACTTTGAAATGCTGATGAAGAATAGATTTGAAATGAGTGCCATGGGGGAACTCAACTTCTTTCTAGGAATTCAAGTGAAGTAGGTTGAAAATGGAATCTTTATTAGTCAGTCAAAATATGTACAAGACATACTTACAAGATTCAAGATGACTGACTGTAAGGTTGCAAAGACACCCAGAGCCAGAAACCACTCCCTTGGTCCTGATCTTGAGGGGGAGTGTGTTGATGAACATCTCTACACGGCTATGATTGGGTCTCTTATGTACCTCACTGCTAGCCAGCCTGATATCATGTTTGCCATATGTATATGTGCAAGATATCAAGCCAACCCCAAGATGTCACACCTAGTTACTGTTAAATGAATTCTCAGATACCTCAAAGGTGCCCTTAAACTTGGCCTTTGGTATCCAAAGAATTCAGACTTTAATTTGTATGCTTATACAGATAGTGACTATGGTGGCTGCAACATGACTGCAAAGTCTACATCTGGGGGATGTCAATTCCTTGGTGGAAGGTTAGTCTCTTGGCAATGCAAGAAGCAATCCTGTGTGTCTGCATCAATTGTTGAAGCTGAATACATTGCTACTGCAAGCTGCTGTGCTCAAGTACTATGGATTCAGAATCAGATGCTAGACTATGGGTTTAATTTCAAGGAGACTCATATCCATATAGACAACAACAGTGTCATTTCTATTGTAGAGAATCCTGTGCAGCACTCAAGGACCAAGCACATCAACATCAGGTATCATCTGATTAGAGATAATTTTGAAAAAGGATTAATCAAACTAATCAAAGTCAACAAAAATGAACAATATGCTGATCTGTTCACCAAAGCCTTTGATGAACAGAGATTTAAATATCTTATATCAGCTATTGGGATGATTAACTTTGAATAGATTTTCTTTAAACACATAATCAACCTTATTTCTTAAAATTGTGTGTCCTAAGTTATCTATTAGATCACCTTCATAAGCCCAGTTCTCTCTGGAAGTAAATTAAAATTTCAAATGATATTCCTTAGATTTGTGAAAATTTATTATTTTGTCTCGGCAGAACTCAAATTGCCTTCGGAAGAAATTTATGTCTTTAAATCATTTAACTACTTATCAGAGTTTACCTTCGGAAGAAATTCTTGGAATATCTTTGGAAGCTTAAATATGCTTATAAGCACTTAAATGCATTCAAAGAACAAATGTCTTCCGAACGCAATTAAGTCTCGAAACATTTAAGGATAATAATTTTCTCAGACTTAGTTTTTCCGAACCAAAAGATACGTCGGAAGAAATTTCTTTAAGTATATATCTTCCGATGCCAAATTTTCACAACTCTTTGAAATATCTTCCGAAGCAAAATTTCCTTTGGAAGCATTGCTGAAAAGCTTCAGAAGCAAAAATACCTTCAGAAGATTTGCAACTTCCAAGAAAACTAACTCTTTGGGCGCTTTTTCAGAATTAGGACCCACTTGCGGATTTCAAAGTTTATCTTTTTGTCTTAACTTTGACTTGAATCCATAGCATATATCTTCTCAACGGTTCCACTTCATCTCTCTACTCTCATAAATCTTTAACCTAAATTCTCCCAAAATTCACCTTCTTCTTCTTCCTTTCTTCACTGATAAGCTTCACCAAAATGGCCAACATTGATCGTCGAAACAACCCAAACTTCTCCATGCACCTACACAGGCAACACAATCAAGTTGCCCTATTGCACTCTGAGAAGGAACCAAGTTTCTCCGACTTGTGTAGGTACCTTTCTTCATCTCACTACCTCACCTCCCTTACAATCGATCCTCCTCTCTATGAGGATCAGTTGCTTGAATTCTGGCGGACCTGTCAAGAGGTCACCATGGATGGGGAGAGGGCACTGGCTGCTACAGTGCAGGGGAGGACCATTTTCATCACTCTGGCCATCATAAATAGTCATTTGCAGCTGGATGATGAAGCAGGTGAACTGTCCTTCTCAAAGGAAGCTGTCAACCATTCCTTCAAGCAGATGGGCTATGAAGGTGACTTCTCAGTCAAAACCTTTAGGAAGGGGAAGATCTCATCCCAGTGGAAATACCTCCTCCATGTCATCATACACAGTTTATTTAACAAACATGGGGGATGGGATCAAGTTCCAGAAGACCTCTCCTTCATAATCCATGGGATGGTACAGGGAGACAAGTTTAGGTACTCTTAATTTGTTTACACAAACTTGCTTGCTAACTTGGACTCCTTAGAATATTACATGTTCCCCAGGTATGTTCAACACATTCTCAACTATGAATTGGGCCCACAGTTGAGGGGAACAGGTAATATTCTTAAATTGGGACAAATGAGGCCCGGCATTTTCAAAATCTTGAAGAAGCCAACTGCTGGCTTCTCGGGGGTAGAAACAGCCTTTGTCCCAAAAATGTTTGAGCTCATTGCTCAGGGTGACAACCTAGCAGCACTAGCTAGTGTTGATCCCACACCCTCCACCTCTCAACCACCTCAAACACAGCCTACCATTACCATTACCTACACTAGAAAGCGCAAACGAACCCTTGCACTTGATACTGAGCATGTGTAGGCACATATATCACAACCCATACAAGAAGAAGTGGAATCTCGAGCTCCTACTTCCCCTGAGGAGCACACCAGTCCCATCCTTGAAATGATCAGTGTTGAGGTTCCTCATGCTCAACCTGATGAGTTCACAACCCCACAAACAGCCTTAAGCCATCACTCTGAGTCTCAACACTCAAGTGATCAACCTTCTGGGGACAGCTACCATCCCCAACCTCTAGACCTTAACCGACCTATTTCCAACCTTGACTTTTACTCTGATGAAGATTTGGGATTCAGTGAGTACCATGAATCTCTCCTCTCTTCCCATACTCTAAGAGAGATGAGTACTCCTGCTTCTCCCACTTCTAGCCCACATCAGTAACCCCCTACTGAGGTGGATCTTCTTGAACTTATTCAGGAGACCCATATGGAAGAGGCTCTCACTTTTGCAAGTGATTACATTACAAGGATCTCAACCATGGCAACCTAGCCTATTGACACTTCCCTAGAAGTTATCATGCAGCAAGGGAAATCCAGCAGCTAAGAACCACATGCTGGTGGTGAGGAAGAAGACTTAGGTCCAATTCTCTCATCCCCCAATGATTCTTCATCTGAAGATAAGGTGAGTCTAAAACAAAGAGTGCACCTACTATCAAATACATGCACTTACTTGGCTTCAAAGATAAGTCACTTGGAGTCTCAAGTGACTTTCTTGCTGAAAAGGGTCAATGACCAGCAACTTGAGATCACCGATCTCAAGGGCCAGTTAGCTGAGTGACCAATGAGGACAACTCAACCAGGCCCACAAGAACCTGTGATTATTATGGATCAATCTCCCAGCTCACCTATGCAAGAAGGTGATGCTACCAAAAAGGGGGAGGAAATCCTGACAGTTACAGAACCTGGGAGTTCTTCCCAGAGTATGGACATAGAGGAATCACCACCCTCTCTTACAGTTGTCCACACTTAGCAACCTCCTCAAGTCAGAGATCTAGACTTGCTTTTTCAACATCTGTTTGAGGAGGGAATCCCAAGAGCAATGTCTGCCCCTTCTAAGAATCCAATCATGGGTTGGGGGTATGACCGCAACAAAAAAGCTCTTGTAATCTCTAGAGCTCAGGGTCAACTAGCAATTTTCAACATTTCACGCCTAAGGCTCTATGAGAGTACATATCTGGTGGATCTGCCACTTGTCAACCCTAGCAACAATAGACAAGCTGTCAGATTGGCTGACCGGATACAAGACAGGGTGCTAGAAGAATTCAAATGGAGATTAAGACTATATAGACAGAGGCTAGTAGGTGAGGCCTTTGGTCAACTGGAAGTTGAGGTGGACCCTAAGATTAACTTCGAAGAGAAATCCTTGACTGAAGGCCCAGAGGTTGAGCCTGTGAACCTTGAGATAGGATCTTCTTCTACACCCTTTACCCTTAGTGAAGCACCAGCTGGTGATGGTGCTTCAAAACCTCTCTCTGACCAGAGTTTGACAGCTGAATCAAGCAATAAAGGCCAAAGCTCTCTCCTCCCTGAGTCACCAAGGATTGTGGTTGACAAAGGAAAAAAGAAGTTAACTCCTAAAGAGATAGAGGAGGAGAAGAAAGAGAGGAAAAGGAAGCTGAGGAGAGAGAGTTCAAGTGGTTCCCCAAGGTTCATGGAAGCTACAATCCAGGCTGCCCCCAGGCCAAACACTCAAGAAGATGAATTGAGGGCAGCCAGATTAAACTACCTGGGAACCAGAAAATACAATATTAATGAACTCATCTCTCTCCCCTTAGAGGAGCTGAATGAACTGGCTGACACTGAGTTGTCAAAAGAGAGGAGGGAGGCAGAGGATGCAAAACTACTTCTCAAAGTCAAAGAACAAAGGAGGCTGAAAAGACTCTATAAAAAAGCTCCTGTCCTCTCTCCAGTTCAGGAAAGTCCTGAGCCAGAGATTATGGCAACTGAACAACCTCAGGTAGTTAATGAAGAAGAAAGACTAAAGATGATCAACTACCTGAGTGCCACAGGTCTCTATCAGGCATCTACACTTCTTCCCTTATCACATGAGTACATAAAGTTTGAATACAACAAGCAGCTAGAAGAACAAGCCAAAAGAGAAAAGAAAGCTGCTAGAAAGAGATTAAGGGAAGAAGCTGTAATGTCAAGAGCCATCATCCTCAAAAGCCAAAAGAAGTCTGTTGACAGACAAAGGATGATGAGCTTCTTGAAGCTGTATGGATTCTCCGAAAGGAGGCTTGGTCCTATGTCTCTATCCACAATGGATGAGCATATTAGGGTGATCAAGCAGAAGATAAAAAAGGGAGAGCTGGTGGACTTGCATTCTCCACCAAGTCCAGCTCAACCTGAAGTTAAGTTGAAGGTTGAACCTACTGAGACAACACAACCTTAGCCTAGAGCTGCATCTGAGCCAACTTCATCTTCTGACCCACAGCAGGGTCCTCTCTCTCTCCTTCTAAACCTGTGAGAGAGGAGAACCCAACTAAGAGAGACACAACAGAACCAACTGGTACTCAAGACTAGTCCTCTCAGTTGAAGAAATCAGAGAGGAGAAAAAGAATGGCCAGAAAAAGATCTGCTTCAAAGAAAACGAAAAGGCATCCACCTCCCAACCTCAGGATGAGTCAGAGCATCCTGAGGAAGTGCATGAAGAGGTCTCTCAACAAACTCCAATCATAATAGATCCTCTTGCTATTAGAAGACAAATTCTATCCTGGACTTATGCTGAAAATCTAGACAGATAGTATGTCATAAAAGATTAGGGAGAACAACATGTCTACTTCACAAATGACATGATTGAGCTTCCTTTGCATGATCTTTATGACATGAGAAGGTTCTATGTAAGCTTGAAGGATCCAGATTTGATAATGAAGAAAGGTCTGCTGAAGATCCTGATGTGGACTATCAAAATCTAAAGAACTTCTCTGTTTTGGTAGCATCAGCCTAGGGGGAGTTTGTAAGGAACATCAGAAGATTAAAAGGCTGATGCAACCAAACTATACCAAAACAACCAAGTCTTCCTGCATGCACTAAGGAACAAAGATGAACTAGCTTCGGAAGTTGTACACTCACAAATAAGTCTAAGTGTAAAATCATCCGAAGCCAACAGTTCAGAAGAAGTTACTTCGGAAGTTTCACACTCATCAGAAAATTATTATAAGTGTGAAATCTTCCGAAGCCAAAGACTCATTTCTTCTAAAGCCAAAGATGAAGTCTTTTGAAGCTTTAAAAGACAAAGTCTTCCGAAGCCATTTTGTTGTGAAGACAGATTTCTTCCAAAGACAGAGAAGAGATGTTTTCTCTGAGTTACTTTTTGATAAAGCTGATGTACTTTCCGTTGCTGCTCTGAAGACTCACCTTCTAACATTAGTTGGTAAAACTTCCATACTTTATCAAACAGTAGAAAAAGTCTTTGACTGTAACTTCCTACTTTTATACCTGTTGACTTGTCTGTTTTAGATTAAGTCAGTGAGCTATGGGATGTCATAGTCACTAATCAAAAGGCAATCTGCCTTTTCACTGTAGATTGATCTTGTTGTCTAGATTAGTCAAAATTCCAACTGTCTTTTTGTATATTGATGGTTGTAGGATGTAGTATAAATAGTCTCCGGTTCTTGTAATTAGACATACTTGAAAACACTTGTAATAGAACTGGAGAATCAATATACAACTTCTTTGAAAACTTAATCTTGTGTTCTTGATACTTTGTTCTTGTTCTTATAGTTCTGTCTCTCTAACATTACTTGTGTTGTTTTGTATCATCAGTAAAGTTACCAGTTCCCTATTTGAGTGGTTAAGTGATTTAAGTTCTCTCTTCTTGTAAAGCTAATTGCAATCTTTAGTACCCTTACTGGTCCTGCATGTATATATATATATATATATATATATAGGGTCAGGATCATTACAGAACCACTTTTTATTTTCAGAACCAAAAGAACCATTGATTTACATAAATGTAAGTTAAAGCTGATGATATTTAGTTGTTTTACATAGTTTATTGTTCATATCTAATATACACATATGTAAAATAGATTAAGTATCACCAAACTTAATTTACACTTATGTAAATCAATAGTTTTGTGGTTCTAAAAATAAAAAGTGGTTCTGTAATGATCCTAACCATATATATTGCAAGAGCTGCTGGATAAGGATCCATTCGACCGATTATCTCTCCGTGGGGTGCTTCGGTCTTGTTTGTAAAGAAGAAGGACGGTAGCATGAGGATGTGCATCGACTACCGTGAGTTGAACAAGTTGACGGTGAAGAACCGGTATCCATTACTGAGGATTGATGACTTGTTTGATCAGCTTCAAGGTTCCAGTTGGTTCTCAAGGATAGATCTCCGATCTGGTTAGCATCAGCTAAAATTTAAAGAACAGGATATCCCAAAGACCATGTTTTGTACGCGATACGGGCATTACCAATTCCTCGTTATGTCTTTCAGTTTAACCAACACGCCATCTGCTTTTATGGATTTGATGAATCAGGTGTGTCAGCCGATTTTAGATAAATCAGTGATTATGTTTATCGATGATATCCTGATTTATTCGAAGGGCGAAGAAGAGCATGCCGGTCACATTCGCGAGATATTGGAGACGCTTAGAAGAGAGAAGTTGTATGCTAAGTTCTCTAAATGCGCATTCTGGTTGCGAGAAGTTTAGTTTTTGGTTCATGGGGTTAATTCTGAAGGGATTATGGTGGACCCGGCAAAGGTGGAGGCGGTAATGCAATGGAAGACTCCAAAGACGCCATCCGAAATCTGCAGTTTCTTGGGTTTGGCGGGCTATTACAGAAGATTAAACCAAGACTTTTCCTAGATAGCCTCACCATTGACCAAGTTGACCCGTAAGGAGGTGAAGTTTGTATGGGGTAGAGAACAAGAGAAAGCTTTTGACGAGCTAAAGACGAGATTGACTCAAGCCCTGTCTTGACGTTGGCCGAAGGGAGTGAAGAATTAGTGGTCTATTCGGATGCTTCTTATTCGGGGTTAGGTTGCGTGCTGATGCAGCGAGGGAGGGTAATAGCCTATGCGTCCCGACAGTTGAAAACCCATGAGGCTAATTACCCTACTTATGATCTGGAGTTGGCGGTTGTGGTCTTTGCATTGAAGATTTGGAGGCAGTGCTTGTACAGGACGAAGTGCACTATCTTCACTAACTACAAGAGCTTGAAGTAATTCTTCAAGCAGAAGAATCTCAACATGAGTCAAAAGAGATGGTTGGAGCTTATCAAGGATTATGATTGTGAGATCCACTACTATCCGGGCAAGGCCAACGTAGTGGCAGATGCCTTTAGCCGAAAAGAGAGACCCGAGCCGATTCGGGTAAAGGCTTATCAGTTAGTAATGACCTCTAACGTGATGAAGCAGATCAAGGAATTTCAGGATGAGGCATTGAAAGAGGATCGAATCAACTCTGAAAGGATGAAAGGCCTAGTCGTGGAGTTGGGTGAGAACACTCTCGGTATTAGAACCCGATTTGGGCGGATGTGGATTCCTTGTTACGGGGATCTACAGGGAAAGATCATGGATGAAGCTCATAAGACTCAATACTCAATTCATCCCGGTGCTTCAAAGATGTATCATGAATGAAGCGCGATGTAGCGGAGTATGTGAGTAAGTGCCTTACTTGCTTGCAAGTGAAGACGAAACATCAGAAGCCATACGGGAAGATCCAACCCTTGGATATACCCGAGTGGAAATGGGAGCACATCATAATGGACTTCATTACGAAGTTACCGCATACAGCAAGAGGGTACGATGCCATATGGGTGATAGTTGACCGTTTGACGAAGAGTGCTCACTTTCTACCGATCCGCGAGACATATTCATCTGAGAATTTGGCAGATCTGTTCATCAAAGAGATTATGTCTAGTCATGGAGTACCGGTGTCTATAGTGTCTGACAGTGACACTCGGTTTACATCTAAGTTCTGGAAGAGGTTCCATGATGTGATGGGGACGAGGTTGCACATCAGTACGGCTTACAATCCTCAAACAGACGGTCAGTCAGAAAGAACCATTCAGGCGCTTGAGAATATGCTCTGAGCATGCGTCATTTATTTTGGAGGAAGTTGGGACAAACACTTACCGTTAGCTAAATTCTCATACAACAACAGTTATCATGCCAACATTGGTATGCCTCCATATGAGATGCTATATGGTAGGAAGTGTAGAACGCCCGTATGTTGGGGTGACATTGGGAAGGAGTTAGGGAGCATCGAGGTGATCGAGGCTACGACCAAAAAGTTAGAGAAGATCAATGCCTTTATGAAGGTGGCAAAGGATAGACAGAAGTCATATGCCGACAAAAGACGTAGACCGATTGAATGCAAAGTGGGTGATAGAGTTATGTTGATGGTCTCGCCTTGGAAAGGGATCATCCGATTCAGGAAGCGGGGAAAGTTAAGCCCGAGATACATAGGGCCTTTCCAAATCATTGCTCGGGTAGAAGAGGTGGCCTATCGATCAGAGCTACCCAATGAGTTAAATGGGATTCATCTAACGTTCCATGTATCTCACCTAAGAAAGTGCTTAGCCGAGGAGGATATGATCATGCCATTGGAGGATATCGAGGTGGATGAACAGCTCAATTATGTGGAGCAGCCAGTGGCCATCATTAACAGAAAAGAGAAGAGGCTAAGGAATAAAGTGGTTCCACTGGTGCGAGTACAGTGGAGGCACACGAAGGGGTCCGAATCTATGTGGAAAACTGAAGAAGAGATGAGGCAGCATAACCACAGCTGTTCAAGGAGTGACAGGTTTCGGGGACAAAACCTATATAAGGGGGGTGGACTTGTAACACCCAGAAATTTAAAAGAAGAAGAAAGAAAGGTGAAATATCCCAAGTCAAGGGGTTAAAGTTGTGCAAATGGCAAACTTGCCTATTATGGGATTTAAAAGAAGCATGGCCGCCCACACCTCCTATTTCTCTTCTGCTTTCGGCTGCAAGAAGAGAGAAGAAGAAGTTTCAATCGGATTTTATAGTGAGAAAGCTGTAATTCTCCTAGAAGGTGAGGTTTTCTTGTATATTCTGCTCAGTCTTCAGCTATGTTCGAGCTGCTGGACTGATTCTTACGTGTTTCTTGTGTTGGCTGCTTGTTTCGGTGTGTTTAGGTGCTAGAACTCCCGTTTGCTCTCAATTTGAAGAAGTCTTACTCGAAAGCTGCTAGAGGTGAGTTCTAGATTTCCTTATTTTACTTGTTTAACTGAATTTTTACAACCGAAGCATGAGTTTTCTACGTTTTTACATCTGATGTGTATGCAATGTATGTGTTTTAAATGCCTTCTTTGATGTTGCGTAGTTGTAAGCTCTGTTCTAAGTGTTTAGCATGTTAGATCTATGCTAAGGATATATTAGAACAAGGATTTGGAACTGGTGGAACAGCCTAAATAATGTGTTCATCCGTATTTGCATTTTATTCATCCGCATTTGTTGGAGTTCATTCGCATTTGCTGAACATTCAACCGCATTGGTTTTATGTTCAATTGTTAAGTATTTTTGTTCATCTGCATTTGCATTTTATTCATCCCCATTTGTTGGAGTTCATCCGTATTTGCTGAACATTCAACCTCATTGGTTTTATGTTCAATAGTTAAGTATTTTTGTTCATCCGCGTTTGCATTTTATTCATCCGCATTTGTTGGAGTTCATCCGTATTTGCTGAACATTCAACCGCATTGGTTTTATGTTCAATAGTTAAGTATTTTTGTTCATCCGCATTTGATTTTTTTCTTCCGAATTTGTAAGTGTTCATCCGCATTTGCTGATCTTCATCCGTATTTGCTGAACTTCAACCGCATTGGTTAAGTTCATTCACCTAAGACTTAGCTCATTAGCATTTAGTATTGTTCATCTGCATTTGGTTCACCCGCACATCTTTAGACACTTAGAATATTTTCTGAGATTTTCATCCGCGTTTGCTTGTCCGCATTTGCTGAACATTCAGCCGCATTGGCCTATGTTCATCCACATTTCTTTGGGGACTTAGGATTTTTTGAAATCTTGGGAAATATAATATAGAGTTAAGTTCTGGAATGTTTTGGTGGTTTATGTCTATTGATGTCATGTATGATGTGGGTTGCGGTTGATGTTCTATATTACGTATTACTATTTGACTTTACGTGGTGTGTTAATACTCTGGTACATAAAGTATCATTGTAATGAAAGTGGAAGATAAAGATAATGAAAAGTGAAACGTAATGAATAAATTAAAGTCTTGCAAGCATATAAAAAGGGGTTCACAAATCTTTATGGGTTGCCACCTCGACAGTGTGCCGAGTGTACACCTAACTGTCAGTCTTTGTAACTGATAGAAACATGTGAAACGGGATCCTTGCCACTTGCCCCCAAGACTTTAGTCGCTTTGTGCACCGAAGATGGGGCATGGCAGGATCTAGGTAGAAGTGAAAGATAATAAAGTACGAAACGAACGATTATGAATGATGATAAAAGATGATAAATGATTATTATCAAGATGTACGTATTATGTGTGATCATGAACGAAATTAAAGGAAAGGTTTTTATTAAAAGTAAAGTATTTTACTATATAAACTAGAACTCACTTAGCATCACTGACTTTTTATATGCATATTAGTTGGCAGGTAATCGATGATGCTAAGGAGGCGCAGGCATGGATGCATAAGCTACTGGGGATAATTCGAGCCTGGTATTCACATTTTGAACATGTTAATGTATTAATACAATTTTTAGGTTGTAAATGAAATGAAGTCATACTTGACATGTTTTTATTCATTACGTATTTCTTGTGTTGGTTGCTTATTTCGGTGTGTTTAGGTGCTAGAACTCCCATTTGCTCTTGGTTTGAAGAAGTCTTACTCGAAAGCTGCTAGAGGTGAGTTCTAGATTCCCCTATTTTACTTGTTTTAAACTCGTTTGGGGTTGAAATGCATATTAACATTTTTACAACCGAAGCATGGGTTTCTACGTCTTGCATCTGATGTGTATGTGATGTGCATTTTTAAATGCCTTCTTTGATGTTGCGTAGTTGTAAGCTCTATTCTAAGTATTTGGCATGTTAGACCTGTGCTAAGGACATGTTAGAACGAGGATTTGGAACAGGTGGATTAGTCTAAGTTGTTTGTTCATCCGCATTGGTTGGACTTCATCCACATTTGTTGGACTTCATCCACATTTATTGAACATTCACCCGTATTGGTTTTATGTTCAGCTAAGTCTTTTGTTCATCCGCAGATGTTTTGTTCATCCGCATATGTTTTGTTCATCCGCAGATGTTTTGTTCATCCGCAGATGTTTTGTTCATCCGCAGATGTTTTGTTCATCCGCAGATGTTTTTGTTCCTCCACAGATGTTTTTATTCATCCGCAGATGTTGTTGTTCATCCGCATTTGTATGTTCTCATTCACAAGACTTGGTTCATCGGCATTTGGACTTGTTCATCCGCATTTGGTTCACCCGCATACCTTTAGGCACTTAGAATGTTTTCTGAGGACTTTCATCTGCATTTGCTCATCTGCATTCACTGAACATTCATCCGTATTGGTTTATGTTCATCTGCATTTCTTTGGGGACTTAGGATTTTTCTGAAATCTTGGGAAGTAGAATGTAGTGTTAAGTTCTGAAATGTTTTGGTGGTTTATGCCTGTTGATGTTATGTATGATTGTGGGCTGATATTGATGTTCTATATTGCGTATTATTATGTGACTTTACGTGGTGTGTTAATACTCTTGTACGTAAAGTATTATTGTATTAAAAGTGAAAGAATATAATAATGAAAGTGGAACATAATGAACGAATGAAAAGTCTTTCAAGCAAATGAAAGAAGGTTCATAACTCATTGAGGGGTTGTTAGCTCAACTGTGTGCAGTTTAGCTAACCTATGAGGATGCACACAGGGGTCAATCTTTGTGATTGACTAATATGTACGAAACGAGACCCTTGTCGCTTGCCCCGGTACTGGGGTGTGGCATATGACATTGGTCTAGAAGAAAGTGGAAGATAATAATGAAAAGTACGAAAACGAACGATTATGATGGATAAATATTATCTAATTGTATGTATGATGGGTGATCATGATTAAAAGTAAAGGATAAGTTTTCACAAAAGCAAAGTATTTTATTTATAAAAACTAGAACTCAGTCAGTAATGCTGACTTTTTATATGCATGATCAGTTGGCAGGTAATGATGTTGCTGAGGATGGCACGGAGTTGAAACTACTTGGAAAGCAAAGACTGGCATCCATCTCATGCAAAATTAATGTTGTTGTTTTATAATACAACTAAGTATTCTTTTGTAATTTTAATCAACGATGTATTACTTGGCAAAAGTAATTATTAATGCATGAATTGATTTTTGATAATTCTTCCGCTGCAATATTTTCTTATGTTAATAAATTTTAAATGAGATTTTAATAATGAATGATACTATGAATGACCAACTGTGGGTTCTCAGGGATCAGGGCCTTAAATCATCTTAACATCATCATCATAATCACCGAACTATCATTTTTATAACATCATCATCATAGCATCACCACCATCATCATCGTTATCTAACAACATTATCATTGTCATCTTTCCAATATCCTCATAATCATCTAACAACATCATCATCTTTAACATTTGAACATTGTCATCATCTTCATAACAGAGCCACCCACCTTAACTCTCGAAGGCTTCACTGAAACATCAAGGAAATCACAGATTCAGGTGCACGTGTAACCAACACAGCAGCTAAACACCCAAAACCACCTACTACCCGACCTTTTTAGCCACCACCGAGCGGGTCCGGTTGATGCTGGTGATGTTGCGATGCTCCACCGTTGCTGGTGCTATGGTAGTGGGTAGCGGGTCCTGTTTGTATGCAGATGCAGTCTTACAAAAGTCAAAGGTACTTAGGATTGATTGCTTTAGTTGAAAGGAGTAAAATATCATTATCAAAATGATAAATAGGAAAAATGTTATATGTCACACCCAGGTTTCAGCACTCCCGGGTTAGCAATTGATTGGTACACGTGTTTCATTTATTATTTGAAATTCAAGAGTTTACACAGTGGAATTAATGTTTTATAAATATAAAAATCTTTCAATTTTCAAACCTTCATATATTCATAAGGATTTGAAAATCTTTGTATCTACATTATCATCATTTAACATTGACGTCAAACAAACTAATAACGGGACGTTTCTATTAATTATTATCTATATTGTACCTTAACCGACCTCTATATAGGATTTTCACTTAACCCCAAGATATAAATTGGCCAAACTATACATATACTCCTAGTCTAAATGTTACCTTCGGGAGCACCTTTATGCATTAAAGAGTGTTTAACATATTAATGCCATTTTCCAAGATATCCGGTCATTTATTAGATTTTGAAAGTATTAAATGTATTCACCTTTCAAAATGAGCCAATTATCAATTTAGGATTTTTGCGACACCTATCATTGTTATCAAATTTTGGATTTTGAAAGTATTAAACGTATTCACCTTCCAAGAAGGTATTTACTATGTAAGCAGTACTTCATCTTACGTCACCTGTTTTCTTGTTTTTAAGCCTAACTTGTCGGACAGCACCTCGGGACCACCCAAAATGGTCTAGTGTAAGAGTGGGTTTGCTTTTGAGAGAGATTTATGACCACCCAGGCTCATGAATGACTAATGCGCGAGAACATAGATTGGGAAGTAAAATAAGAAGATTTAAAAAGAAAATTGAATTGTTGGGGCCATGGTGGACCGCTATGGGTTACTAAAATAGATCGGGGAAGTAAATGAGAAGATTTAAAAAGAAATTAAATTATTTGGGCCATACCGGACTGCTGAGTTACTATGGGTAGCCATAACGGTCAGCCAGTGAAGAAAAGTTAAGATCATGAGATTAGGTCCATACCAAACCGCCAAGAAAATGGATGACGATCCGCCAAGGTGGTCAGAGACCGCCACGGTCGAACATAACGGTCTGTGAGGAATATTCCATTCTAATATGTAAATATTCCATTTGAAAGATGCAGATATTTCATTTTTAAGTCGGTAGCAGACGACCAAGGGTTGGCTTAGCGATCCACCAAGGTGCTAGATCGAAAATTTAGTTTAAAAGGCTTAAACACCCAAATTCACCTTATTTACATTTTTTCCTTGGTTCTCTCTATCCAAACAAACTATATCTCTCTCACTATCTAGAAATTATACTTCACAAGGTGGTCGAGAAGGAACATGAAGGTTGTATTTGGATTCTATGAAATGTGCTCAGGAACTCTCAATTCGTTGGTGTAACACCTGAAAGTTTAAAAGAAAAGAAAAGAGGAATAATAGAACAGCCTTAACAAAGTGTAAGGGCCTAAAGTGGACAAAAGAGGAAGTTTTCATTATGTGGGTATAAAAAGGGAGAGCTGCTCCCTTTCTTCTTTTACAGTCACCCATATTAGCATTTAGAGAGAGAAAGCTCATGGCTAGAGAGAAAAACTTGAAAAATTCATCAAAGGTATAACTTTTATTATGCTTTATCATAGATCTAAGCTAGATCTGAGCATTTAAGGTGATTACTATGTGTTTCTATGCATAAAGTTTGAACCTTTACGTGTGCATGTGTAGATATCGGGTTCTATTATTGATCCTAGGGTTTATGGGATGAAAGCTTCAAAATGTGAGTTCTAGATCAACTTCTTTACTTGTTCTATACTATTTTGGGGCTGGTAAGCTACCCAATGATAAACCTTTGTTAAATCTATGTTTACTCAAATAAAGGTGACATTTTTACGTAAGAATGATGTTTTTAACACATTTTATGATAATGATTCGTGCATGATATGTTCTAAGAGCGAACGCTAGTGATATTATCACACCCTGACCGACGGCGGAATCATTGGGGCGGACGAATGTGAATCGATTGTTCATAGCATATGGAATTAAATAAGTTGAAATAATATTAAATGTCACTTCATTGAATAATACTAATCAAACAATACATTACAATCATATAAAAACTCAAGTAAACATAATGATATTGACTTTAATTTTTTACTAAGTCTGAGCCCTAAATGTATATTAGATGTCCGCTAATCTGTATTCCTAAAATCATGTGAAAAAGTTGTTGGGTTCAACAATTGAATAAACTAAAGCTTACCAAAATGATAATCAGAGCCGACTGAAGATTTCATTGTACAAGTTCAGAGACTAAGTTGATAAATAGAAGAAAACAAATACAAGACAAAGTCAACATCAAGAGAAGAAGAAAATTCAAAATTAGGTCTTGATGTAATAATAGTATAAATAGACCCACTTGTGTATTTTTGCAAGTGTGGTTCAAGAGTGATTCTTGTATGTGTGTTTCTGATGGTGTGAACCGCCACCACCCAACGAGAACTTCTCCTATGGGTGGGTTTGATCTTCATCCATCTTTGTAATTGATTTTTCATTGTAACTTGTTAATCAACATCAATGAAATCATCTACTTATTATCATCTGCTTCTTTGTTCTTTGATTCACACACACACATCTTAATTTTGAATTTCCAGATCTAAAAATAATGAATCCTAAGATCCATGCTCAATTGAATTTGAAATATTGATTTAGCAAAAGTAACAAGTCAGCTAACGAATTAGCCGGTGAGTAAACACAGCTTTGTATACATATATAGATTGATTAAAAAGATTGAAAACAATTCAATTCACATCACAATATTAAGACTTAAAATGCAATAGTGTAACATAAAAGAGAAACCAATATAATCAAACCTAATAACTGAATTGACTATGTCTACAAAGAAAACCTTATAGAATGTATAATTCCGGTTTCAATCACCACACGAACAAACAAACAAGGTGGGTTTGTCAAACCAATTGATCTATCATTGTTACCGTGGTTGCATGAATTAATAATTGTGTTATCATCTATTTTATCTAACTATGCATACATAATTTCAAGTAATAACATCGCATGTCTTGAATTGATTTTTGAAATAGCATTACAATAAATAACAATTGATTATATAAGTGTCACATGATTTTCCCAAATAATAAACATATAAAAATAGGCAATAAATACTCATTTTGATATTTGAATAATAACAATGCAAGATTAGACGTCAAAATTCCTTACGAGTTAACCTAAGGAACGGTATCCTATGTTAGAATTAAAATGATTTAAGGACTAAATATGAATCAGGGTTTCAATTGGAATTTGAGTTTAACAAATGATTTTAATATAATATGATGAATTTATTTGGGCTTGCTTAAATAAAATAAATAAATCAAATGATTAAGTTTGAAAGTAATAATAAATAAATAGTAAACTAGAATATTAAATATTATTTAAATATTTAATTTGTGATTTGATATTTATATGATTTAGAATTTCAAGAAATTAAACAAAGATTTCTAGAATAAATATGATTGACAACATAAATGTTGTACAATTTTAAGACTTATAAGTAAATTTGATAATAATTTTATAATATTATTATTCTTTAAAAGATAATTAAATGTAAAAATTATATCTTTTAAAACTTTCAAATTTTAATTAATAATTTCTGAAATGGTTGTAGTTAAAAATAATTTTTATATTAATTTAATAATATAATAATAATTTTTGGAATTTTAAGATATTAAAAAAAAACTAATTTAAAAGAAAAATGGAGGGAGACCCGGGACCTCAAACGTGTGGTTGCAGTGTGTTACCCGGTGGGTTGATAGCCCATATTTGTTTGATATCAATTTGTAAAATATAAAAACAAGTATTACATAGTTTCCGCAAATCCATATGAACCCTAAATTGAAATCAACCTGATTTAACAACAAATCCAGTGTTGTTAATGAAATTAACCATAGGGCTTCGATTTCCCAGGTAAAATCGAGAGTGTGTATGTGTGTGTATAACTTACTTGATTAAGATCAAATCTATGGAAATAAAGCGAATAACAGGTCGCAGTTAAGTTGAATCAGTTTGTGCTGATAATGGTGATGATAATAGAATTATTTGTGTGTGAAGCTTTAGTTGATGCTAATGATGATTATTCCTCAATCAATTTTGGTTTAACATACCTAGAAGATGGAGATCGGCTAGGTTGCAGGTTCGAATGATGGTGATAGTCTATAGTGATGTGTGAGCAAGTTTGGGATGCTTACCCTATGTTATATAACATTGGTTTTATGTGTTTCAATTCGAACGAGTTATAGACTAGAATTGGGAGTTTAGGTTTTGATTCGGCATCTAATTCTCCGTTCCATTTGAAATTAAAAGTATGGTTTTGTTCGAATGGATAAGAATTATGTTGAGTGTTGAATGATTTAATCAATTTGATCGGTTTCGAGAGGAATTTGATTTGGGTTTGAATGATGAATGTGTTTCGATTGAATCACAGTATAACGGTTGAGATAATCGAGTTAAAGCGCTCACTGGTTCGAATATGGTTTGCGAAGGTTGAGGGACGACTCAATTGAGTAAAAGTCGAGATTTGGGTGGTGGATTGGTGGTCACTGGTGGTTGGTCGAAGGCCCGCCAAAGAAGGGAAAGCCGACAAGGATTTTGGTTAAATAGATTTTACACATTTGGTTCCTCGAGTTTGAATTGTTATTATTTTATGTCTAAACTTTTAAAATCAAGTTTTAAATATTACTAAGTTTAACTAAATCAAAATTTTATAAGTAAACAAATTATTTATTTACTAAAAAACTTTATCAATTATAAAAACTTTGTAAAACTTTGAAATTTAGTTATTTATTTTGATTTAATAAATAAATCTCATAAATAAAATTAAACTTTATAAATTTATAAAAAATTATTTTATAAATCATAAAATTATTATAAATTGATTTAAATGATTTAATAAATGAAAATTGAATAATACTATTAAAAATATTAGTTAAGCTACATATTTATTGCATTTGATTCATCAAAATAGATAAAATAATTTAATAATGACTTTTTTCATCGTATGAAAGTTCAAAATGGGTTCGGGTTTGGTTTTGGATTTTCAAAATGGGTCGGATGTTATAATAATGAGGTGTAGATCTATGAAATACGACCATGAACTATTTGAGTTTGGATAAGAAACACTAAGAACAAAGCTGGACAAAAGGTTTTACACCTCCGTATTTATCCCTATTATTCACATTTACCTAGGTGTTGGTCATTTGCATTGGGTGTCTGCACTAACTGATCATTCGTATTGACTAAGTGTTGGTCATCCGCATTGGTTGTCTACATTAGTCATTCATCCTCATTTGTCACTGTTACCAACATTGACTTAGTGTTGGCCATCCGTATTGGGTGTCCGCATTAGTTGATCACCTGCATTTACTACTGTCCACATGGACTCATTAGTTATCAATCATCCGCATGGATTGTTGCCCACATTAAGTAAGCCATCCACATTAGCCTAGGTACTGTTACCCGCATTAGGTAACAAAATTTTTCATTATGTCTTTGACTAAGTGTTGACCTGGTTTCTAGATGAGTATTTCCTCATTATTTGTTTCTGTTATATGAATTATATAAAGGCATTATCTAATGTTCCATGTTATATGACTTTATAAAGGTTATCCTGTAAAGTATTACTTATTATAAAGTAGAATGCTAAATAATGAAGAAATGATAGTGAAACTTCATGAATGTTACCTGGACCTAATGATTAATGAAAAGCCTTGCAAGAATAAAGGGACTTCACTTATATGAGTCAGAGGAATGGAATGGACCCTTATTCATGCGTAGACTCTGTACCTTGTAGTGTGGGTCAACTGTTAGAGGTTTAGCTAACCAATGAATGATGCTCGTAGGTGTGACATTTGTTGTCATAAAATGATTGGGTTCTTGCTTTGTGCAAAACTAGGTAAAGGAAAGGGAAAGATAACGAATGAAAGAAAGATAATAAACACAATGATTGATGTAATGATGGTCTATATGACTAATATGAAAGATGAATGTGTGTTCATTAAATTGAATGAAAGTATATTTTCTATATATTATATACAAAGCTAAAATCACTCAGCAACACTGACTTTGTATGTATACTAGTTGGCAGGAAACGATGATTGTTGAGGATGGTATAAAAGATGGAGCTACTTATTATCCATCCCAACTTAAATGATGTCTTAACTTTAAGAAAGACAATTCAATGTTTTGTTTTTGGACAAGTGTTTATTATGACTTGAGAACAATTTTCTATTATTAACGCTTAATTATGTGATGAGATTAATGTTTTAAGTATTTCAGCTGCAGTGTTTTTTTGTTATGCTATGATCGGCCAACTGCGAGGCCACTCGTGAATAAGGCCTTACAGTCAGTAAGCCTCATCCTCTTCTAAATACAAGCAATGACTATAAATGAAAGAAAATGTGATGTCTGAAACTTATATTAGTGGAAGATCACATTGTGGAAGTCGTGGACATGCTAGCAACCCACGTTACGCTTCAGATTTGTTATGGTAAGGTTCTAAACCCCCGCGTTATGCATCATTATGGATTATTAGGGTAAATTATGGGTTTCGAAGAACCAAATTGGTAACTAGTTGCTAGCATGCATACTATCAAAATGTTAGAGAAAACACTCACGGTCTAATAAACAGATTAGTCACGTGACAATCTAGTATCCGTATGAAATGGATGAACGTATAACTTTAGAGTTAACATAGGAAATAAGTACAAAAAGGATTCTTGAGATATGGCAAGTTAGGTTCATTTGGTCAGTGTGTTGGGTATGTGCCTGAACTCTAGCTCTTTGATAGTGTTCATCTGAGTTGTAATGGAAAATGATGACCAGGGGTCATGGAGAACCTAGCCTGAGGTCATTATCATGACTAGGGCTAGTCAGATCAAATAACTCAGGTGGGGAATTTTAAGAGGTTACACATTCGAAGTAATAATGACTTGACGTGTATGTTTATGCGTTACAACGTTTCAATACGTTCGTCGACCAGTGTACGACACTTATCGAAAGAGCTCATCACTGTAAGTGTAACTGTCCCCTTTCTAAAAAAAAAATTTTGGACTTTGTCCGAGTTGGTTAATTGATTTGGTTAAAATGATTTGATCTATCTGTGGCTGCAAGTTAAATTGTACTTAATGGATTACATACCATAGCTTAGGTACGTTCGGCGTTGGTCACTATTACGCATAGGCAAATCATTAAGGTAAGTGGAATGTGGGAGCAGGGAGTGACGCCGGGCACGATCGAAGGTCGTCATATGGAATGACGCTTTTCTGACCGTGGGGCATATATGCACTTAGATGGATCCATCTAGTTAGGAGGGCTCACTCTTAGGTTTGGTATGAGGATGGACTCTGGACTAAGTCACTGATCACCATGTTCGAGTGCATGATCCCTAGGGGCTGCATGATACTCGTGTGTTGTGACCTGTCGGGATTTGGTTGGTCGGAGTGCCTTTAACCTCCTTAAGTCAACAGGTCAACCTAGAGTGCTGAAAACAACTTTTAGGCCGAGTACTCTAGTAAATAAGAACTATTCATGTGTGACTAAGTGTTTGCGAGAACCTAATTCAAGAAAGAATTCTTGCCAAGCGAGAACTTTACCAAGCAAGTACTTCCTAATGTGCGAGAACCTTCTAATATGAGAACTTACCATGCGGAAACCAATAGTGCAAGAATTCTACAACCCAAATAAGAGTATTCTACCAAATCCCATATTAAATACCCCTTAATGTGTACTGTACCATGTGTTTTTTTTCGAGTATTGAACCGAGAACTAAAGCTGATAACACCATCAGGTCTTATAAAGAAAAAACAAAATGTTAACCTTAAATATAAGGCAGACAAAACCATACTTTACTATAAAAATGCAAACTTTAATGTCGGAAATCATCGATCTTAAGTTAACAATTCATTTGGTATGCATGTCAACCCAACACACATAAAAATAGTAAGAAAACATGGTCAAAAACTCACATTTTTAGATAAACTATATGAGAATCCTAAACAATGAACCTTGCAACCAAGATGTAGGTAAATACACATAAAAATCTCATTTTTATCATTAGATCATCATCTTACATCCTTTAACATCAAAGATCTAGCATAAAACGACCCAAAAACTCATTGTAAACCTTACCTCGATGAAATCTTAGAGTTTCTATCTCTAGCAACTATTCTCTCTCTCTCTCTCTCTCTCTCTCTCTATCTATCTATCTCAAACAGTGACACACTTAGAAGTGTCCATTTAGAGCAAATTTCTCTTCCAAAAATAACAGATTCAACCCCCCTTAATCTTTATTAAAATGCCAAAACCCACTTACATATATATTTTAAATTCATTATAGTTCTCGGGTGTTATAAATCTTCCATCCTTTAATAGGTTTCTTCTTTATAACCTATCATGCCTCAAACACTTTTGGATAGAGCTGCTTTGTTTCCTCTTCCAATTCCCACATCATTATCAGCCAAACATTTGTAGGCCACTTCTCTAACCCTTGCAATAATGCAGAATGGCATAATCATATCATTATTAACCAAACATTTGCCCAAATGATAAATAGAATGTGAAATGAATCCCTCTTGGTAGCTCTAATTTGTTGGCCACTTCTCTAACCCTTGTAATAATTCAGAATGGCCTGATATACCTAGGGCTCAACTTTGTTCTCTTACGAATCTAACTATGCCCTTCCATGATGACACCTTCAGCATTACCTTGTCACCAACTTGGAACTCTATTGGTCTTCTTCTTTTATCAACATAAGACTTTTGTCTATCTTTAGCTTTATCTTTTCTGATTTCTCCGTTATTGCCTCAATCACTTTGATACTTCCCAATACTTTTTACCCAATATAACCCTAACACATGGGTGCTTTAATACTACTACCGTATGGCATTTTATATGGTGGCATGCCGATGCTGGCATGGTAGTTGTTATTGGATGAAAATTCCACTAACGGTAGATATTCATCCCAACTTCCACCAAAATCAATGACACACACTCTAAACATATCTTTCATTGCCTGGATCTTCCATTCTAACTTACCATTCCTTTAAGGATGATACGTTGTGCTAATATGTAGTCTCATTCCCATTGCATCATGAAATCTTTTCTAGAACTTGGATGTAAACCGAGTGTATCTATATGAAACAATAGACACTGGCACACCTTTATGTGTTACAATCTTCTTGATAAATAATTATGTCAACCTTTCTAATAAATATGCCTCCCAGATCAGCAGAAGATGGGCACTCTTGGTAGAGCAATCTACAATCACCCAAACTACATCAAATCCTTTTGTCATGTGAGACAACTTCATAAGAATACATCATGATATGCTCTCATTTCCACACAAAAAGATCTAGGGGGATGGATATTCATTTATGGTTTCTAAAGTTTAGCCTTCACTTATAAGAAAGTCAAATACTTACCTACATACTTTGCTATGTCCTGCTTTATCCTCAGCCACCAAGAATCTTTCTTCAAATCATGATGCATCTTTGTTTCTCTGAGATGAATGGAATACCGCAAATTATGAACTTCATCCAAAATTTTCCCTCTCAGAACCCCACAAAGTGGGCTCCATATTCGTCCGAATTTGGTTTTAACACCAAGGGTATTTTCTCCCAGATCTACGACTTATCCTTTCATTCTTTCTGAATCGGCCTGATCTTCTTTAAGGATTCATCTCCCTCTGATATGTTGCATAAAATCTGGCATCATAATTAACTAACAAGCTTTCATATGAATTTGTTCGAATCTTTCCTTACGACTAAGGGCATCAACGACCATGTTGGCCTTCTGCGTGTGATAATGGATCTCACAGTCATAGTCTTTAATTAACTCCAATCACCTTCTTCACCTCATATTAAAATCCCTTTTGTTCAAAGAAATACTTCAAACACTTAAAATCTGTGAAGATGGTGCATTTAGTTCCATACAGATAATGTCTCCGTATCCTTAATAAAAAAACCACTAACACTAACTCCAAATCGTGCGTAGGGTAATTGATCTCATGAGTCTTTAGTTGTCTAGAAGAATAAGCTATAACTTTCATGTGTTGTATTAAGTGTAACCCAATCCTAAATATAAAGCGTTAAAATACACCACTAAGTCTTCATTCCCTTCAGGTAGCATCAAGACGGGGGCTTGGGTTAGCCTTGTCTTCAACTCTTGGAATATATCTTCCTGATACATACCCATTTGAAATTTAATCCTTTTGAGTTATCTTGGTTAATGGAAAAGCTATCTTTGAGAATTTTTGAATAAATCTTCCATAGTAACCAGCCAAACCGAAGATACTAGGGATATCAGACGCGTCTTCGGGGGGTCCTATTGCATTACTACTTCAACCTTGGCAGGCTCCACCATGATCTTGATTACAAGGCATAGGGAATTGACCTCGCATAGCCAAAACACACACTTTGAAAACTTTGCATACAACTTCTTATCATGAACTGTTTCTAATACTTCTCTAATATGATTGGGGTATTCTCCTCACTCCTCAAGTAGGTTAAAATATTATCAATAAACACGATCACATATCTATCCAACATCTATTAACATACATGATTCATCAAATCTGTAAAGCTGTTGGTGCGTCGGTTAATCCAAGGGACATCACGAGGAACTCGTAGTGCCCATAACACATATGAAAAGCTGTCTTATATCCTTCTATTTCACCTACAGCTGATGATAGCCAGATTAAATATCTATCCTTGATAACCAACTGGCATCTTATAGCTAATCAAACAACTTAACAGTGTATACGTAATTCATAATTCCCTTTCGTACAATAGAATAAAATAAAAACTACACATACTCTTTAACTCAGTCAATGTCTTCTATATGAAGAATTTATTTAATCCAAAGGCTAAGTTCCCTTGATATAACTAATTCCTCTTATTGTTGTTGGTGAGTCATAACAAATGACTCAAATATAGTTAGACAATATAACCATGTAATGTAATCAAATTGCTTATCAAATCAACTCTCACTAACACCCTCACATATGGGGAAGTATCATTCAACATATATGACACTCGGACTTTATGATGATTCACACTTATCTTGTAAACCTTACTTTGTGTATGCATAAATATATGATATGTACCGACCATGTAAAGTATAATATAATGAAGTGAAAGATAATGAAAATTGGCAAGTGGGCCTTAGTAAAATGCTAAATAAGCCCGAACATGAATGGAAAGTCTTGTAAGCACGGCTATAGAA
Organism: Flaveria sonorensis; assembly: GCA_025506505.1. NCBI lineage: Eukaryota > Viridiplantae > Streptophyta > Magnoliopsida > Asterales > Asteraceae > Flaveria > Flaveria sonorensis. The sequence continues at coordinate 23,974,407 of CM046438.1, forward strand.
TGGAATGGAGTTGCAACGTGTTGACTCAGCTGACTGATACCATTTTATGCACTAAGGCCATCAGGGGGCGTTGACATGTGTTGTCATCTACTATATGAATAGGATTTTGCACTTGTGTAGACCAAATGATTATGAGATCTGTTGGTTACTATTTATCTAGGCTTTGTGCTAGGATGGTAGTGGCATAGATCTAGAAAAGTGGAAAGAAAAGAAAGAATAATAGAAAAGATAATTAGCATTGTAATGAATGATGTGAAAAGAATGACATGTGTGTATAATTGTGTGCTCACGAATGATAAGAAAAAGGTTATTTTAATATATATATATACAAACTAGAACTTGTTCAACAATGCCAACTTGATATGCATATCAATTAGTAGGTAAGCATGTGGCTGAGAGGGTGCAAGCATGATTTGGAAGCTACTAGGAGTTCTCAAGTTTAGCATCCACATTTTTCAAATAAGAAGACTAAATTTATGGATTTGGTGTTGTTTTTGAGACATGATTTGATATTTCTTTTTAAACAAATGTTTGTGAAGTGGTTTAAATATAATTTTTTTGTTGCTATGTTCTGTTAATATGAATGTTTTATGTTATGATGGATCATCTGTGAGGTCTCAGGATATGAAGCCTTACATAGTGACCCTTAGCAACCATCAGTAACCTCAATTAGGCATCACTGTCACATTATAATCTTGTTAGACTATCATTAACCCTAAAATAACAATTAATGTGTCTCATTTATTCCATTTAACAAAAGTTAAATCTTCTTATCCATTGATACTTAACACTAATAACTATCATTCACCCTGATTGTTTGTTAATATGCATAATCGACCAACACCGAATTTAATTAATAAATGTGCTTAATCGACCAACACTAAATATAATTAAAAATCATCTACCCTAATTTAAAGTTAATTAACCTAATAGACTATCATGAAGCTAAATTGAATAATTGATCGTCATTCCCTAAAACAAGAATCAGTGACCATGGTAATTGACCAAAATAGTCGATGTGTATATACTTATTACTTTTTATGATGTAAGTTATTTATAAAGAAACCTTCTGTTGTTAAAAGATTAAAATAAAAATATAGGTTATAACATTACTTGTATTATAAATTATGTTTTGCTCAACATTATTCATTTGTTCTTTACATTTTCCATCTTTTTTCCTTAAAAGAATTAGAACTTCCTCCTAACTAACTACCATTTCATCTAAATTCCTTGGAACTTAAGCTTCCCCCTAATTAAAAATAATGCAACTCATCACAATTTTTCAAGTTAGTAGCCAACCCATTTGACATCTAAATGAACTTGTAGTGTGTTTTAGAAGAAGATCAATATATTGGCCCGCATATGCCTTTTTTACTCTTTGTTTGAAGATTTAAATTTGATCAATCCTCTTAGAGAAGTTTTGTAAGCCACCAGGTAAGACACATGGTAAAATTTGAATGAATATTATTATCATATCCTTCTTCATTACTCTGATATGTTATTAAAGACCATAGATAATTTTATATGATCAAACAAGTAAACAACTTTAAAAAAATAGAAGGTTGTAAATACTTCAATATACTTTAGGCGACTTCTAAACTATTTTTAAGTAAATATATTAATTTTATAAATCTGACCTGTTATTAGAAAAAAAATTTTTTTATCTAATTACCCATATATATTGATCAGCTTTTATATTATTTGGGTTGAATTACTGCCTCTGGTCGTAGACTCTGGAAGAAATTACACATAAAACAACACAAAAGTAGCTATGTTCATTCACACATATTTGATGTTCCACATAAGTGTCTATGTAATTTTTCTTCCTCATCAAGTCGACCACGAGTCAAGTGATCCATCACTACCACATCCAACCATTTGAATTGATAATCAATGGCAACTACTTTTAGACATTTACTAATGTAGTTTTCATAGTCTAAAGCTTCATAATATTTGTAGAGAATTTTAATAATCTATTATTGTCCCCCGTAAGAAATTAACCTAAATATGGCGAAATGTGTCTTAATTGCTTAATATTAGACTTACTGGAGGTGGTAGAAGCTTTAACCTATTTTTATCATGTCAAATTATTTGTAGAAAATGCAATGACACAAGCCCGATCGGATGAATCAACTTGTTTTATTGAGCTGAATTTTGCATATTGGGTTAGGATATGGATTATTTCTGGAAAACGTAACTCACTTCAAATGTCTTAGAATTAAACAAAGGTTTAGTTACTAAATAAAGAGACTTTGTTAACTGAACAATCCAAGATCATAGGATGAATGCTGAGTTCTAAGTTATGTGGTTGGGACTATCTGTTCTTAATATACATATCTTTTTCTTTTTTTGCATGTAGTGAATTTTTTGTGTTAGCTTACATAGTGTTGGCATCACATATTACTCCTTTGGTGTAAACTGTAAACAGCATCTTGATTATGGAAGTAATGTTTGCAAATATACTGCCCGTATTCCGTGAATTGTTACTAACAAAACAAAATGAAAAGCCGATAAAGGAAAACTGACTACAAAATGAGAATCAAAAATAAAATGAAACAAACTTCCAAACTCTGACTCTCTTTTTACATAATGACCAATAAGTATCTGAACACACACATATAGATAGATAGATAATGCCTCACTGTATAATCAAGGTATGTGAATTGTAGTATACTAATATCTTTGATGTATAACTTGGTCACTTTCCCTGGGCCTGAGCCAGCTGAAGTTAGAAGATGAGGTTCAAGATCGATAACCTAAAAAGTGCTACCGGTGAGTTCATTAAGGCAGGGATTCTGCAAATAAGCTAAACCATATTATTCAACTTACTGGATATATTGCCCACCCGGGATATGTTAATGTTCATCATTATGACCTCATCCTTGCTGTAGCCAATATCAACCGACTAATGGGTAACCTTAAACTTGTTGAGCGTCCACAGAATTACACTCTTGCCCCTGAGTCGGGCAAACATGATATTAAAGCAAACATTAAGGTTTCCTCAACTGAAACTGGAATCATATTTGGGAACATTGTTTATGAGACTTCAAATTTGCTTGAGCGTAATGTTGTTGTCCTAAATGATATCCATATCGTGGACATTATGGACTACATATCTGCTGCTGTCTGTATTGATGCAGCTTATAGAAGCATGTGAGCGGAATTTAAATGGGAAAATAATGTACCAATCAATTCATATTTAATATATATTAAATCATTAATGTATTCTGTGTGATTCATTTTTATGACTTTTCAGGTTACTGTCACACTGTAATTCAAGATGATTGCAACAAGTAATTTGATAGTTTAGATATTAAGTATATATTCAGATGAAGATATTGGTACTTGTTGGCCTTTATTTAGGGCCTTGCACATCATGAATCTAGAGTAATCTTTAGTTTCCTTTCACCCAATGGGTCTTCTTCAAAACCATTTTAAACCACTGGGCTTTATTGAATAGTAGACAAAATTGCTACACCTTACACTTCCTTCCTTTGTGTGGGTTTTCAATGAGCAAAAGATGAACTTGGGATAATTTATTCAAGAACTAACATGTTTCATGAAATGTGATTTATGGTATATACCATCGGAATTCATTCTCAAATGTGCAGAAAGATCATTTTAAAAGTCTAAAATCCGCATGGATTCTAACCCACTGTATTTTGCATGGGACTCCACAAAAAGTTCATATGTATAATTAAAATAGCATGTTTAATACTTAAGAACAATTTCTAACAGGAACTAAAGGACATTTGTGTAATCATTAAACATTGATGTTTAGGTGAAACTAGTATTATGCCCTCGCTACAACGAGACGTAGAACCATGTCAAGTAACACCAATGGCACATCAGCGTTAGTAACTACAAACACCGAAAAAGCTCGTTTTAAAAAATAAAAAAATGATAAATTATAAAACCAAATGAAAAGTAGACGTAAAAATATCGAACCAAACAGGCGAAACTTAAAACAAATAAAACAATTAATAAGTTGATTAAGGACCAATGCATAGCAACAGAGCCGTTAAATGGAGGAAAAATAAATGTAAAAACGTTGAATCACACACGCACGTTGCGTTTTAACTCGCAAATTTTAAAACGAAACGTATAACGGAAAATTTGTAAAATGGGAAAACTATAGAGCATCAAAGTTTAAAGTAAAAAAATATTAAAGATAACTTGTAAAGATATAAAAATAATGAGTTAAAATAAAAAAAAAAGTAAAAGATAAAATAAAGAAAATATATGAGTACAACTCACAAAATCACATGTACCACAATTAGTAATTAGTATATATATTATAATAATTTAGAAACACGTGTAACACACGATTTAAATAAAAATATTAAACTAATAGTTTAGTAAACAATGTTCAGAAATTTTTATATATATATATATATATATATATATATATATATATATATATATATATATTATTTATTTATTTATTGAGATAAAATACGATTAAAATTACGTATAATTAACTATCTTAAGTAAATTAAACAATAACAATATTTTTTGTTAACTTTCATCTTAAAAACTGCAGTTTAAAAAAATTATTTTCTTAAACAATTTGTACTAAAAAACTCCATATTTCATAGAATTTTGTTCTTAAAAAGTTTACATATTTAATAAAAGAAACATGTTTAATTTTTTTTTATAATTTGAAAAGGATATATATAAAATCATTAGTATTTAATATCATTATTAAATAGTTGACTTGTTATGATAGTAAAATATGATAAAATAATTGTAAAAAAATGACATATAACAAAAGGTATTTTGTTTTATTAGAGAAGATCAGTAAATCTAAAACTAAAAGAGTATACAATCATGTCAAAAGAATAACATATTTTAAAGTTATTTTATTTTATTAGAGAAGATTAGTAAAACTAAAAGGTATACAATCATGTCAAAAAAAAATCACGTATTTTTATATATGTATAATTGGTTCATTTCAGTTGATTTAGTTATGCCACAAACCGAAACCAAAACCAAACAAAAAATTTCAGTTAATCAGTAACGACTTAACAGAACCATCTCTTAATTGTTCCTATATAAGTTTGATCGGTTTGTTCATTTGGTTATACGGTCAAATAGATCTTTGTGGATGGCTTACTTGTAACTGATATATCACAAAACCAAACTCTTGAATAAATGACTATTGTATAAAGTTTGGTCAATAGTGTAAAAGCAAACCAAAAACCGTTATGTACGAACTACTATTAGTCTTTCTATTTGTGCCCATTTCAGCACCCTATGGTAGGGCTGGTTTGGTAGGTTTTGCAATTTGGAGCGTTGTTTGCTTTTGGTGGTTGGCAGGGACGGCCGACGACAGTTTAAAACTTAAAACAAGCTGCGTAAACCGAATCGTCAGTTTAACCCTTATCATTTGTTTTCTTCATTCTTGGATTTTTTTAGTTATATATGTACACACATATATAAATAATGCTAAAATTAAAAAGAATAAAATGCTTTTCATTTTGGTGTAACTTTTTTCAAACAAAATTATAAAAAAGTTATAGTTATTTAAAAATCATGAGAAAAGTTGGTTTAAAAGTCAACAGGTGTAATTACGTAATTGACATGTTTATAAAATATAACTAAGGTAACTAAATTCATAAAAGATAATTTTATCCCTTTAAATTGGGAGGGTTGGTTCACAATATCAGATATCATTTATTCGAATCTTTTTTGAAATTGTGATAAAACTATCCAGCATTCGATCCGATTTTATCCGAATTGGGGTATTCTTATCCGATCCAAATTTATCCGCGAATCAAATTTGGGTATATATGAATTTATCCAAATAAACGTGAATAACATATTTTTCTAATTTTTGTTTATGTTTTTTCCTAAATTTTGGTTCTTAACATGATTGTAGCTCTCCAAGACTGCGACTCTCATCTCTCTGCTCTCTTCTATAATTTAGGCATGTTTAAGAAGATTCAAAGATGATTGAATCAAAGAATTGATTATAGAATACTATTTTCATTTACTCGATCAAGTGGTCAGTTAAGCAATGCATTAAGTTTCTAGGTTTGGGCTGGATATAATTGAGCGCTATTTACATTTGTTTAAAAAAGCCCTATTTACATTGTATTTAGTTTAAGTCTTATTCGGATAAACTAATATGAATAAACCGAATAATCCGAATTCCAAAAATACTAAATATGAAATCTGAATAAGAAATTCGAATTCGGATGAAATCTGATTCGAATATCCAAATAAGGATTTGGATTGTTTTTTATACGGATTGGATTTTGAATTTTTTAACATCCCAATCCAGAAACTTTTAAAAAGTAATGTAAAAAAGACAGTATTGTTTTCTTCAAATGTATTATATTCATGAATCTTCTAATATTAATACAAACTAAGCATTTTGAAAAATATAAATAATAGTAATAATAATTCAAACTCTTAAAAAAATTGCCAAATCATTAAAACCAACAGTTTTAGTTTGTCATTTTTTAAAACTGTAGTTAGTAGTTTGAGCTAAAATTTTAATTATATCTTAGTCATAGACATAGGCGAAGCTTCTATGGGGCCACGGGGGGAGCCCGCCTGCCAGACCCCCCCCCCCCTCCCCACATTTTTTATGTCAGTAGTGTTAATTTTCGGTTCGGCAGTATAAATTTTCGGTCCGATAATAGAAACTTTTTTATAAATATAGAGTTGGCCTCCCTTAAAATAGTTTACTTTCGCCCCGCCCAATTTAAAGTATGATTCAAACTCCGTCACTGAACACAAGCATCTCTTTAAAGTTTGAGCATGGTTCATGGTAATGTTTGACCCCTGTTCAAACTTGTACCGTATTGATACGATCACATGGTTTGATTTTTGGTAATCATTTCTTATATTTTTATGGCCAGTACGATATTGTTCTTAGTCTGAAAATTCTGAAAATTCAATAATTGAATGAATATATGTTATTCCATGGTGATCTTTATCTTTCATTCTTTGTACTATTCTAATGTTTCTTGAATGCAATCAAAAAGGACAGCTAAAACCAGCTATAACTATAAGGATTGATCTGTGCGTACCAACACTTAAGATTCCACAGACAAAAGGGAAAGAAAATGAAAATAGAAGCAAAATGCAAGGAAAAAAGGGTCAAATGGATAAAGACATGAAATTAGTCTTTTCAAAACTAGTCGTAATTTAAATGTGTTGATATCACAAATTAGTTATAATTTAATAAGGGTTATTTGCTTACAATATCTAAGACATTTTTATGTAATATGAAATTTGTTGGTTAACGTCTAATACACGATTTGAATTAAAACACTATAATACATGATTCGTGTTTAGTTATGATGCGCTAGAGATCAATTGTTTTGATAGTAAGCACCCCATGACTTTTCAAATTGATTGTCACAGGTTCTAGTCTCACTTGCTACAATTAAATAAGGTATAAATGTGTAATAAATATGATAATTTATTATCTATTATCTATTATATATAATAAAAGAAGGTTTTGAGATGTACGTGTCAACATATTAGGCTCTCTTATTTTTATTTTCATTTTCTCGCATCTCTTTTTTAATAAACGATAATGGTTTGTATAGTAATTATATTATTTAAAACATTTTTAAATTAAAAAATAGATATTACAAAAATTAATAATTAGATTTTTTTTATTAAAAAACTCTTTAAAATATGTATAAGATACAAAAAATTTCTTAAACAAAAATCTTTTTTCAAAATACAAACTATTTAAAACCCTTTTTTCAAACAATTAAAAAAACACAATCTTATAAAACAAAATTTTAAAATAATATTATTCTTGTTTTTACCTGAAATAATTACTTATACGTAACTCAATCATATTTTATTTTCAAATATCATTTTATTATTTTTAAATTTTTATTACAAACTATTTAATATTTTATTTATTTAACTTATGTAATATACAAGGTACTATACTAGTCTTCTAGAAAAAAACAAAATAAATTTTACCACATATCATCTTTTTACACCCGTCCTCTTTTATTACGTGTCATTATTAAGTTAGTCTATCATTTAATGATGATATGAAATTCAAATGATATTATTTGTACCATTTTAAAATTGTAGAACATATCTTCTTACTTTAATAAAAGAGTAACTACGGGGTGACACGTGACAACACTATGTTTCTACTCATTAAAGTTTTTCCACTTCTTTTTTTAATTAAATAACTACATTAATTACTATTAATATTATTTAATTTTTTAGATCAAAAATAGTTTTTTTAATAATTAAGAAAAAGATCTTTTTGTTAATCTTATTTCTAAAGAAATAATTTTTAAAAAATAAAAAAAAAATTATATCTAAAAGATTTTATAAATATGAAAATTTTAAAATTGATGTTTTTTAAAAGTAAAATTGTTATATATAAAAATAATTACAATTATGAGTTATAATAAGGAATTTTTTAAAAGCTATAATTTTTTAAATGATTTCTTTACGTAAGTGTGTAAGCAATTAACAGTAAGGAAGTTAGACAACTTGATTATTTTAATTGCTTTCACACCCACGCAAGTTTAAGTAATAGTTTCTATTGTGCTTTCATTTAATAACCTTTCCTAAATTATACATTATTTAACACACATTTAGATTATTTAATTTAATTTAAGGCGGCTCAATGGTTAGGTCTGCATTCTGCTAAATCAAGTCGGCTTGTTCCCCCCCCCCCCCCCCACCCCCACCCCTCACCCACACACATCCTAAAAACTTATTCTAAGAGAATTGGTTACATCATGGACGGTGTGTAGTCCGAAGCTTCATTAGTATTCCCTTAAATATCCGTCATAAATATTTAATGTATGCACATACCATTTTTTTAAGTACTGCAAAACACACATCAGGAAATTTTACTTTAAACAGCTTATGTCATGGGAGCCTAGCCTCGCGTGGACCCAATGGATCGTGTGGGAAATTGTCAGGCTGGAACTGTTGGGCTCGAAACGTGAAGCCATTTACGAAAAGGAGTCTCTTTGTAAATGTTGTCTTTTGTTTGTGATTATTACTACTGTTGAATCTCTTTGAGCTTGTTGTCTGATCAACGTTGGTCATTTAGAGTCAATGTGAGTTAGTCAATTTTTGTGAAACTATGATAATGTAATTTGACTAGAATGTTTATTATGAAGATAATTGTTAGTGATGATGTTAGAATTGATGGTATTGAAACTAAAATACTTTGTCATGTGTGATAACTCCAAAATACAGGGCTAAATGTTTCTTTTATTCGGCTCATACATTTTACGAAATACGAATAAAGTCCAACAAACAAATCGGCCCAACTAAGGTCCAATATAAATATCTGGCCTAATTATGACCCATTACATAAATCTAATCCAATAATATCATTTTAAGATGTTTAATAAAATATTTCGTATTCCGAGGGATTCGTTCGAAGTTAAGGTAATCACACAACAAAAACCTTGGTGAAAAACTATTTTATGGATAGATATGAAATTGACATCCGACAAATACTGCGTGATAATTAAATAATAAATGAAATTATAATGTATAATTATATTTTCACTAGTTTGGAAAACCCGTGTGCTACGCTTGTTGAATGAGAATATTGAATTACCAGTTATTAATTAATCTTTAGAGATTAAGTAATAAACTTTTTAGAAAAGAATATGATTGAAATAACGTATTACTAATGTCGTAATTAATAAACCAATAACAACATATTTTTAAAGCTTTAACATTTAAAAATCTTTGGTTTTAAAAAAAGAGGTTTTTTAAAATTTCACTTTTGTCACTGTTAACTTTTTCCGTTTAGTTTTCTACACTATGAATACTTTTGTCAAAATAATTAAAAAAAAAATCAACTCTACGTGAATGGTTTATGCATGTCGTCTCGTTTGGTAATCACCTTTAAGATTTGAATCCACTTATTAGATGAAATAAATATAATTATAACCATTTAAAAATGACTAATTTCTAACATTTATTAAAATATATATCATAAAAAATATAAATAAATAAACTAGTCATATGACACAGATATTTAAATCATAACCATAAAAGATAAATTATCATAAAAATAAAAGAAAACAATAAATAATATGACATTCGTGAAATATCAATCATCATAATCATAATTAGATTTCAACAAGAGAAACCATTATTCAACAAGACAGACTAAAGTAACATGGCTCCTAAACCGAAATTCATTAACAAAACAAAACAACAAAATACTAACATGGAGTCAAATCGTAACGACTAAAGTAACATGGCTCCTAAACCGAAATTCATTAACAAAACAAAACAACAAAATACTACCATGGAGTCAAATCGTAACTGTAATTATCAAAAGAGACTAAACGCATAAACTTTTCATGTAAGATGGTTTTTTTTTTGTAATCATTTTGACTAAAAAAACCAGCCCACGTGAAAAGTTTTACGCGTTCAATATCTTTTGTTAATTGCTGTTACGATTTGACTTCATGATAGTCTTTTGTTATTTTGTCTTGTTAAAGTATTTTGGTTTATTAGTCATATTATTTTTTTTGTCTTGTTTAATAATAGATTTTTTGGTTTAAAATTTAATTATTGTTATGATGATTGATATTTTATGATTATTATTCATGAAGTGTTAATATCATATTGTTTTTTATTTTCTTATATTATTATGATGATTTGTCTTTTATGGTTATAATTTAAATGGTTTGTGTCATATGACTTGTTTGTTTATTTATATATTTTTTGCGGTGTATATTTTTTAGAATTATAAATGGGTCACTTTTAGGTGGTTATCATTATATTTTATTTTATCTAATATGTGGATTCAAATCGTAATGGTGATTACCAAACGAGACTAAACACATAAAACCCCTCATATAGAGTTGATTTTTTATTTTGTAATTGTTTTGACAACAATAACCCTAATGTAAGAAACTTAACGGAAAAAGTTAATAGTGTTAATTGGGAGTAGTTACATAGATTCAAATGATAATTTTCGTACATTTAGATGCAAATAACAAAGTTTAAATTTTTGGACTCAAATAACAATTTCCATAAAACCTTAGGGATGAAAAACAAATTTAACTCTAAATAATAACATTAGTTAGCATTTATTATTATCATTAAATGTTTAACTTTCTATGCAAAAGACATACGACAAACTTGGTATGAGAAGATAGCATGTAACAAAGTTACTATATGAAGATACCATGTGCCAAAAAATTATTTTGCTTTATTAGTATAATTTGAAGGAGGAACCATTCGAAGGAATTATGCGAATTGTACAAACACCAGTAACCAATAGCAACGATAACATGATTGCGATTGAAAATGGATATATTACAATTAACATGTAATTTGAATATAGTAATTATTAAAAATTATTTATTTTTAGATATAATAGTTACAATTACAAGTGATAAGAACATTTTGGATCGTGTGTGATAATCAAATACGATAAACAAATTAACTAATATGCGGTAAGTTTGATTAACCGAAACCAACCCATAAAAAAATTAAATAATGGATAGGTGGGACGAATAGTGACCCCCAAATATGAGAGACAAGTATGTTTTCCTTAAAAAATATAAGGATTGGATTTGTTAATGAGGATGTAAGGATTACATTTAGAGGCCGATGCAACCAAAAGAGCTCTCAACATTCACATGCAAGTACAAGGAGTTACTTCGAAAGATTTGATATAACTCAGTGAATTATGCCAAGTATCAAATCTTCCAAAGCCAAAAGACCAAATCTTTTGAAGGCAAAGATGAAGTATTTCGAAGCTTTAAAGACAAAGTCTTCTAAAGCCAAAGACTGATTTCTTCCAAAGATAGAGAAGACATGCTTTCTATGAATTACCTTTTGACAGAAACTGAACAACTTTTCGCTGCCACTTCTGATGTCTCATCAACTTATATGAGTTGATGAAAAGGTCCATACTTTTGTCAACTAAGATTAGGGTTCTTTTGTCAGTAACTTTCCAACTATGTACTTATATCCTTTCTGTAATAGATTAGGATGTGAGCTATGGCATGTTATAGTCACTAGTCAAAAAGCAATCTGCCTTTTGACTTTACATTGATCTTGTTGTCTAGATTAGTGTTTCCAGCTGGCCTTCAAAGTATGGCTGACCGTAGGATGTAGTGTAAAGTATCTCAAATACTTGTCATTTTATCTTAAGCTTTGTAATACTTGTAAAAGAACTTGAGTGCAACATACATCATTATTGAAAACTATTTCGGAGTGTTCTTGTTACTTGTGTTCTTTGTTTTATTTTAACCTTTCCTATTTGAATTATTAAGTGTTCTCAACTCTCCTCACCTTGTGAAACTGTTGCATTGATCATACCCGGTCCTGCAATTGGTATCGGAGCATTTTAGGCTCTTGATTGTAAGATCTCACCATCTTAAATCTCTTCAATTTCACAACACACTTATCAACTCAAATGGCAGCTATCTCTAAGGCTGATAAGGAAACCAGTACTATGGCAAAGTCTCCACTGATGACTTAGATACTTGGTGCCAACGTATGGAAGGGTTCATCAAGTCTCAAGACAGCAGGATGTGGAGATCTGTTGTTGAAGGACCTCACATCCCAAGCAGCTCTTCAGCCACTGCTGGAGGTGGGATGATACCAAAGGAAATGGCCTACTTCTCTGAAGAAGACTGGAAGAAGATTGATGTAGATTAGAAAGCCATGACCGCCCTCCAAACTACTCTTCCTAACGTCATATTGATCTGATTGTCGAGACTCGATCAAAAACAATTTATTATATCGGTTTTAGCTACCTTTATTGTGTAAGGTTAAGTAAGGTCGTCTCCACAGGGAATATGTGAAAAGTGTTTAATAATATGACTCAATTAACTTAAAGACACAAACTTTATAATTAAAGATTGAAACTTACTTTGAATGAATTAATGAACACAATTGCAAAAAGCAAGAATCTTTGAAACTGATTTAACTAAATAATAAGAAACAATCACTTCCGGGTTTCTAATTCCGCAAGATCCACAATTGATACTTTTAAATTAGGGTTTGTAAGAAACAATACTTCAAGATTTTCGCTTTTGATTAAAGTAGTAAAAATGAAACAATCTTTTGAGACTTGTTCATCCACAAAGTTACCAATTCACCTATATCACGTTGTCTACTTTTCTTAATGAGCTCACGATGCAAGGAAATCGAAAACTGATAATCAAGCACACAACTTTATTTATAAGTAACTTTTTAACTAAATCAAAACATAAAATTTCATTCACTAATTCATTGTTCAATACAAAAAACCCTAATCAAACATACCAATTGTTTCACTTAACATGAATTGTACTCCCGAAAGCAATCAACAAGAACTTAGCCACTCATGGTCTTTATTGAATCTTCAATCTTGATTTTGAGAATGTTTGTGGATGACTTTGGGAGCCTTAGAACACCAAAAATCGCCTTATAATTGTCAAGATTCAAGCTTTGAAAAGTTGTACTTTGAGTTGGGGTTGGATAGGTTTAAGTAGACATCAAAATCCGAAAATTTCTGGTGTTTGTTGAAGACCGACGTATAATACGCCCAGGGTCGGCGTATCATACGCCCCCCTCAGCTTCCTACGCCCAACTTTCTGTAATTTTTGTCAAACACGCCCACTAATACGCCGCCCATACACCGACCAACGTATTATACGCCCATACCCGGCGTATCATACGCCGGTATGCCTATTTTTGTGCCTTCTTTGTAACTTTTGATATTTACATCTTAAGTTCTTGTAGTTTTGTGTTTTGCTCATTTTTCTCCCAAATAAGCCTCCTTTAGCTCCTAACACCTATAAATCAAAACACAAACAACTTAAAACTATTCCACCATAATCATGATGTAAAATCAAGCATTTAGATCAATTAAACCTTGAATTATTACCACTCTATCACATCCTCACACTTAACCTTTTGTTTGTCTTCAAACAAACTTATTTTCACAATTAACCTTACTTAATCAAACATGCTAAGTTATCACAACTTTGTGTAAGTTAAGGTCCCAAGGCATACTTATTTTTAAACTTTCATCAAGTAAGATTCACAACCCAACATGTAATACCACTTATGTTTTAAACTTAGAATCTTTAGTTTGCATAACTTCTCTTTTTGCTTCAAACATTCATGCATTCACATTCCTCACAATGAATACTCCTCTCGGTCTATTTTGTGGACTAGTGATTATATACTAGTATATCTGGAAATCTCATACCAAGAATGTACATCTTCATCATATGCTCGTATATTAATCATATCGCCATCAATTAACACAATATAATGCATAAATCAAGAGGTCTTTCATGGGTTGTAATATTAGGCTAAGGTTTAAGGTGGGATAGAATAGGGATTTTTAGAGTGGCTAAAGGTGAATGAAATCTAATTTAAATATGCTAGATGTGTTGTGTATCAATTTTTATCCTCTAATAGCAATCATATCATAGAATTCTCACACTATTTTTGTTGCTACATATTTTGGTCATTTTGACCTCATATTTAGCTTTTTTCTTCTTTTTTTTTCTTTTATTTCATTTTTTTCTCATATTCACAACCAATCATACTATTATTGAACTATTACTGAAACAACACTTCTAAACATATCACGAATTAGACTTCATCACCCTATGTTTCATAAAAAGGCTAAGGCTTTATAGGCTTATTGTGTTGGGTTATTCGAACGACAAGTTGGGGCTCAACATGGTGTCTAAAGGAAGATTATCAAGGTAAGGGATTCAAAAGAAAAGGTTTAAGCAAATGGTTCATTCCTAATGCCTCTATCGCATTTATGCACATATTGGTTTATGATCATGACACGCATCAATTACAGGGGTTCTAACTTAAATGCATATTATGATTTCCCTCATTATGCAAAAATATAAAGCAAATCAACATATGCTATGAATTGCTCAATTAGGCTCAAATTCTCACGGAAACGGTGGGAAAGGGTTAAAAATATGAAGCACGTATTTCATCTACCATCCGATTCATTATGCCTCCTACGAATTCTACCTAGTTTTATAAAAGGTCATGATGAGAGTGTCTTACTATAATTTCAAAACAGGCATGCCAAGGGATCTATATATGCACAAACAAGTGATAATTAACCATGTATGAAAAAAAATTTAGGTCTCATGCACAATTAAGCATATTTGAAGATTTATTTTTCAAAAAGGTTTAATTTTTTCAAAAAGGTTCAATTTTTTCAATTCTTCCCTCATCCCCACACTTGAGATACATTGTCGTCAATATATGGTAGTCACAATTGATATTTTTATAACATAGGGAAGTAGATTCTTAATTTTATTTCTATTATTGCTAATCAAGGCAATTCATTGCGAAGGGAGACTAGTATGCCATATATTAACATATGATCAATCAATATCAACGGAAGCATGAAAAGAATATGGTCCAAAACCAAAATAGTGGAAAGGGCACATGGACCTGATCATAATTAGTATTAGATGCCTTTATCCACCGACTTGTGCCTCCCCACACTTGAGTGCTTGCGTCTCGTGATTGACTATCAAAACAAAACAAAAACACACAAACTAATAAAAGAATTGAAACTCACTTTCGAAGGAATCACGATTGCATTTAGCGTATGCAACAAGCCTTTAAACCCCTCGGTAGACCCGAGTGGACGAGTTGTAGTCTCGTGAGGGGTTTCTAGTGAACACACCCACAAAGTTCTCGTGTTGCCTCCTGTAAGCGTTAAGTTTTAGGTCTTTAGCCGGACCTTACCTGAGACCACTTATGGTGGTCGTATTGGGTGCTTCTCTCCAAATTTCTCTTTAAAGAGCCGCTTCTCCCGACTTGATAGTTTTTCTTGTCCGCGCCCGCATTGGTCAAACATCTCTTCTTTGACCATTGAATTCACTTGATCTGGTGGTTTACCCATCTTTACCTTTCATCTCAGATTCTCCTTCCTTAATGGCTCCACCTTTACATTTTCATCCTTTTCCATATTTTCAAGTTCAAACCTGTCAGGATCAAAACCATTTTTCCTGGTGATGTCCTCCCTTACATGTGAAATGGAAGGAGGAGCACACCCATTAGTAGCATCTGTTACAATATTATTAACTACATATATAATTGATTTTGAAAACACATTAAAGAACAACTTTTGGTTTTTGAATGTCATGTCGATAATTCCATCTCGGGTATTGATTTGAGTTTTAGCTGTTGCCAAGAATGGTCGACCTAAAATTACCTTTGGTTGCTAATTTTTCCTTATTGGTGCATAATCAAGCACTATAAAGTCCACCAGGTAGTAGAACTCTCCTAGCTTGATGATCACATCCTTAACCATCCCTCAGGGTTGTTTCCATGTTGAATCGGCCAACACTATTGCTTTGTCAGTTTCATGTATTGGACCAAAGTCATATTGTTCATACAAGCTCCCCCGGAGAATGCTCACCTTGGCTCCAAAATCCAAAAGTGTCCTTTTGATTTTAAATTTCTCAACTTGAATGGGAATGATTGGTGCTCCCGGGTCAATTCCTTCTTCTTCATCTACTTCCTTCTCGTTACCTACAACTACATGAGGGGTAGAGGTTAATTCATAATCAATACATTCAGATTTAGGAACGATACTAACCGAATTGATGTGCACATTCTTTGCACTTGAGGCTTGATGTTGAGGGTTCTTTGTTGTATCACTTGGAAGCTTCCCCGGTTCTCGTTAGGACAATTGTTTAGTTAATTTTCCTAGTTGCTTGGCAATGACTTCATTGGTCTTTTCTTGCACCTCTTTAAATTGCTTGAACTCTTTCATCTCCTTTGCAAGATCTTGAATTGCTGACAAAATTGCATTGCTATTGCCATTGTTAGTAGAAGCACCTTGTTGATGTTGTTGATTCCTTTGATTATATTGACCGCCTTGTTGGTAGTTTCTTTGATTGTAGTTTTTCCTTTGATAACCGCCTTGATTGTATTCTTGTTGTTGGCTTTGATATTGGTTGCTTCCTTGATTTGGTACCTGAAAAGGAGGATTCAATTGATTAGTATTGTTATCACATCTAAGATTTGGGTGATTTCTAAGACCGGGATGATATGTGTTAGAATTCATATTGTATGTCTTCCTTTCTCCTTGGCCTTGTAATTGATGTACACTTTCACTCTTCCCTAAATTCAAGTAGCATGTGACCGTTGTATGGCCGATGTCATTGCACATGTCACACACTTCATACTTACTAGATATGTTGGCCACGCCACTCTTTCCAACTTTAAGGCTTGCAATTTCTCGTTCTAGAACCGTAATTCTATCCTTGGCCACATGATCATTCACCATCTTTATGTTTGCACCCCTTGACCTCTGGCTTGATTCTTAGAGATTACACTCATCCTTTCAAGAATATCCCAATCATAATCCTCATGGTTTAAGGTGAACGTTCCTGCACTTGTGGAATTTACATCTCTAGCATCCTCCGGTGATAGCCCATCATAGAATGCTGAAATCAACTCCCACTTAACTATGCCATGATGTGGACAAGTTCTTAGCATATCTTTGAATCGGTGAAAAGCTTTGTGAAACTGTTCACCTGATTGTTGTGTAAATCCTCGAATGGCTCGCCTTGCATCACTTGTCCTTTGGGAAGTATAGTATTCATCCAAGAATTGTTGTTGCATTTGTACCCATGTGTGAACACTTGCAGATGGTAGAGATAGGAACCATTGTTTGGCCTTGTCTTTAAGGGTAAATTGGAATAGAACCAACTTAACTTCATCCGGTGAAAAGCCTTGGCCACCAATGGTGCTACATGATGCCTCAAATTCGGATATATGCAATGTAAGGCCCCGTTCCCAGAGACCTCACAGTTGGTCAATCATAGCATTATACATATAAAACATTATAGGTTTCATAAGATTAAGCAGTGGATTAAGTTAACAAAAACCATTCATGCTTATAATTATTGTTGTCAAATAATACATCGTTGTAAGTTAGGGTTACAAAACAAACAATTAGTTGCATTACAACACAACAAAATTATTTACACGAATGGATGCCAGTCTTTCCCTGACGAGTAGCTTCCCCCGCGTGCCACCCTCAGCAACATTTACCTGCCAACTGAAAAATGCATAAAAGTCAGCGTTGCTGAGTGAGTTCTAGTTTTAAAACATTTAAAACACCTTTATTTATGTACGAAAATATCATTTTTCTTAAAATACTTTCTTTTCATAAAATTCATTACTTTCATACGTGTTCACATGATATACATACAACAAGATAATATTCCTCATTATCTTTCATCATTCATTTCGTACCTTCGTTATTATCTTTCACTTTCTACCAGACCAATGTGCAATACCCTAAACATTGTGCACGAAAAGGGTACTGGGTCGGAGTCTATAAATAGATCCCTAACATTGCGCACGAAGCCTAACCCAGTACCAGGGCATGCCAAAAGGGTCCCGTCAATCTCAAAGATTGACCCTGTGTGCATCCTTCGGGTTAGCTAAACTGCACACAGTTGAGCTAACGACAACATGGTCGTGCACCTCCATTCAATTTGCTTGCAAGACTTTCATTCATTCGTTATGTTCCACTTTTCATTATCATTAATCTTTCACTTTCATTATGATAATACTTTACGTATACGAACATAAACACACCACGTAAAGCCATACAATATTAAATAATATGGAATACAAGAACAGGCCATAAGCAAGCATGGAATAAACAAATACAACCATCAAAACATCCTAGGGCAATTCCTTAAATTTCCTTTTTCCCAGAATTTCAGAATATTTTCTAAGTGTTCTAGGCGCATGAGCACTATGCAGGCGCATGAGTACTGGTTGGGCGCATGAACACATTGTGGGTGCATGAACCAACACTTAGGCCCCTGAGAACCAATCCTAGGCGCATTGGGTACTGTTCAGGCGCATGACTAACACTTAGGCGCCTGAGGAAATTTCTAGGTGCATGACTACTATATGGGCGCATGGGCTGGTACTTAGCCTATTTTGGCAAAAATTCCAGGCGCATGGGAGTTTAAAATACATAAAAAACCGGGGTCTAGAACTCACCTATGCAGCCAACAAGTAAAACTCCTCCAAACTTGAGTGCACAAGAGTTCAAACACCTAAAAACACACCAAAATAAACAGCCAAACACATCGAACACATAAAAATCGGTTCTAAGGTCGAAACCTAACAAAACTAAACCAAAAACACAAAGAGCACTCACCAATTTGCGAAAATCAGCCTCTTCTTCCTTGAAAAACCGAGAGAAAAATCTGCTCTCTTTCTTCTTTCTTGTTCCAGTCGAAAAGCAGATGCAAAAAGGTGTTATGGGGGCGACCATACTCAAAATATATTAAAATATTTGAGTTTGTACCTTTTACAATTTGGCCCCCTCCACTTTTCCTCCTTTTCCTTTCTTTCAAGATACTTTTCTTCTTCTTTTTGCTTTCTCCTCTTTAACTTGACAAAATTTTCGGGTGTTACATGCAAATAGGGTTCTTCGGTTTCCATACCATGAAAGTGAGGGAGAATTCCCAAGCATTGTGGTCGGACTTCAAAAGCTCGTCCCCTTTGTGTTGGTGAAATTATTGGAGATTAATTGATGACAATGGCGGGCCAAAAGTGAGTATCTACACCATGTGCTGGTACATAATGTTGCGCTCCTAGATTGGCTGGTATGCCATTAAATGGTTGACCTTCAACATTGTTGCGAATGGGTGGTTGAGCATAACCACCCTGATCCCGATTTGGTTGACGGTTTTGATATCCCGGTTGGTTCCCATAATCCTCAAAATAATGTTTGTTTGGTCTGTCCAAGTCGACTTGATCTTCAATCCACTCTTCTACATAATTAGTATGGTAACTTCCTTCAACTAAAAACCGGTCCTTGTTGCTATGATGGCTCCCTTCCACGTCATGCTGAAAACTTGGATTACAAACCCAGAAGTTTGGCATCGGTTGGAAGTTCATGGGCGGAAGTTGGTTTTGCACACCTTGATTTACGGGGATCGGCCCCTGAGTTTGAAGTTGCACTGGTTGTGGTTGAGGTGGAGGATCATCAGGTGGAGGGAACACGGGTAATGGAATATCTCCCAAAGGTTGGTTGGGTTGTGGTACTCCTTGGTTTTCTGGATTGTTCATCATTCTTGACTGGTTACTTTCGGGTGTTCTTGAAAGTCTGCTTAATATCCAATGAGCTGTTGCTGCTGATGATGTACCTTCTTTCGATCTTGTTTGACCACGAATTTGAGAAGTCCTTGAAGTTGATGCTTTTTGAAACACACGATTCGCTCTTGTAGTCTTCTCGATTTCTGGATGAAATAGCAATGGTGAGGTCCTTCCTGAAAATCTCGTATGCATTAACGTAGCAGCTACCTGCAAACAAGAAAACACAAAATACCCCGCGTAATACTGAACAATAAAAACAAATTAAAAGGAAAAACAAACAGAAAAGCAAAATCTTTTTGGTTTTTTTATAAAATTTTTAAGAAAAGAAAATAAAAACTATTAAACACTAAGCGAACTAATTCCCCGGCAACGGCGCTATTTTGATCTGAATGTCTTGACTCGATCAAAAACAAGTTATTATATTGGTCTTAGCTACCTTTATTGTGTAAGGGTAAGTAAGGTCGTTTCCACAGGGAATATGTGGAAAGTGTTTAACAATATGACTCAATTAACTTAAAGACACAAACTTTATAATTAAAGATTGAAACTTTGAATGAATTAATGAACATAATTGCAAAAAACAAAAATCTTTGAAACTGATTTAACTAAATAATAAGAAACAATCACTTCCGAGTTTCCAATTCCGCAAGATCCACAATTGATACTTTTAAATTAGGGTTTGTAAGAAACAATACTTCAAGATTTTAGCTTTTGATTAAAGTAGTAATAAAGAAATAATCTTTTAAGACTCGTTCATTCTTAAAGTTACCAATTCACCTATATCACGTTGTCTACTTTTCTTAATAAGCTCACGATGCAAAGAAACCGAAAACTGATAATCAAGCACACAACTTTATTTATAAGTAAACCTTTTAACTAAATTAAAACATTAAATTTCATTCACTAATCCATTGTTCAATGCAAGAAACCCTAATCAAACATGCAATTGTTTCACTTAACATGAATTGTACTCCCGAAAGCAATCAACAAGAACTTAGCCACTCATGCTCTTCATTGAATCTTCAATCTTGATTTTGAGAATGTTTGTGGACGACTTTGGGAGCCTTAGAACACCAAAAATCGCCTTAGAATTGTCAAGATTCAAGCTTGGAAAAGTTGTACTTCGAGTTGGGGTTGGACAGGTTTAAGTAGACATCAAATTCCATAAAATCTAGGTGTTTGTTGAAGACCGGCGTATGATACGCCCAGGGTCGGCATATCATACCCCCCCCAGCTTCCTACGCCTAACTTTCTGTAATTTTTATCAAATACGCCCACTGATACACTGCCCATACACTGACCAACATATTATATGCTCATACCCGGCGTGTCATACGCCTGTATGCCTAATTTTGTGTCTTTTTTGTAACTTTTGATGTTTACATCTTAAGTCCTTGTAGTTTTGTGTTTTGCTCCTTCTTCTCCTAAATAAGCCTCCTTTAGCTCCTAACACCTATAAATCAAAACATAAACCACTTGAAACTATTCCACCATAATCATGATGTAAAATCAAGCATTTAGATCAATTAAACCTTGAATTATTACCACTCTATCACATATACAGAGGCTTCAAGAAGTGCAAGACTGCTAAGCAACTCTAGGATGCACTGAAGCTCATGTATGAGGGGTATGAGGAGGCCAAAGAAAGCCAGAAAGACCTCATGAAGCAGCAATTTGAGAACTTCACCTACAAGACAGGTGAAACCATGACTCAACAATACTTTAGGTATGTTGAGATTGTGGATGTTAGATTAAAACTTGAGAATAGGGACATAGTGAGGAAGTTCGTATTCTCTCATCCCAGACAATGGACTCACTATTATGTGGCCATCAAGAGAACTGAGAACCTCTCTACCCTTACTCTCACAGGCTGTATAGTATCCTTAGTTGCTACCAGATGGAGATGAACTTGTAAAATCCATCAAGCAGCTCTTCCAACAATTAGCAGAGTTCAACCCTTTATGTGGTTGAATGGGATAGCAGAGAACCACAACATCATCTTATCTGCTACCCTAAAAACTCATAAAGGGTCCTTTCATTGCCTTCTCTGAGACACCAAGGGAGAGCTACATCCAAGGAAGCTCATTCCAAGAGACAAGCTCTGCATAAGCCTTTATGTCTACTGATGAAAGTTGTGGAAACTTTCTTTTCACTCATGAAGACTTGGAGTGTATCCATCTAGATGATCTGGAGTACTTGGAAATAGTCCAACAGATGGCTCTCCTCACTCATAGGGCCAAAATGTTCTATAAGAGGACAGGAAGGAAGTTTCTAAGCAATATGGTCAGTGGAAAGTTTGGCTTGGATAAAAGCAAGGTGAATTGTTACAACTGTAACCAAATAGGACAATTTGCTAGAGAGTGCAAGGCACTAAGGACAAATGGTGGCCAAGCACAATCCAGACCAAACTACACTAATGTAGCTCCCAGAACTAAGAAGCCAAGCCAACCTAAACAACATGATGTTGTTGCTATTAAAGAGGGAGGCTTTGACTGTAGCTTTCAGGTGGAAGATGCTTCTCTAAACCAAACACTAATGGCTGATCATAAAGAAGCCAAGGTATTAGAACATCATTATACTCCTGAATGCATTACCGAAGTAAAACATATACAGGTCCTACAACTTAGAAGTGAGATCTGATCTTGAGTCCTTAAATATCTTAAAAGCTGACTTTAAAAGAGCTGAAAATGACTATAAACATAAAATAGAATATTTAGAGAAAACCATTTCAACTCTTATGCATGAACACACAAACTACAGGACTCAAATCAAAATAACCAAGTTGACTGAATGCCAGGCTAAGCTTGTGATCAGCAAAGCCAAGGCAGAAAAATATATTCTTAAAGAGGAAGCCTTCAAGAACATAATAACCTCATCCTTGCATGAAAAAGTTTGTTACCAAAACAGGCAGAGACTAGGATCAAGTGAGATAGCTCCTCTACCCACACTCCTATCTGTCAGATTTCCAAGGTGTGGAACTTGTCAAGATGAGCTGCCCTCCATTGATCATATCTAAGAGAAGGATGAAGATGAACAGGAGATGGTGAAGGATGAACTTAATGAGAGTGACAAAGGTTATACTAAGAAGGGACACCATTCTTCTGGAGAGAACGAAGAACCAAAGGATGACTAAGTTTGCAAGGAAGAACTTGATTAGGATTGCTAAAAGAAAATCCAAGAAAGCCCAAGAGATCAAGGCCACCTTCAGTTCTAAGCAAAAGCAAGTTTGTATCTCTACTGGATTTGAAATGGTAAAGGCTAAAGACTTAACTATGGATTCTAGTACCAGGAATCCTAGTTCATGTCCAAATCATCCTGGTCAAGTAAGAAAGGCTGATAAAATATGCACCACTGCTACACAGCCTGAGCCATCCAGTTCTAAGAGCAAGCCTCATCCCAAGAAGCCTGCTGCATCATCTAACAAGATGAAGAAGGAAGTGAAAAGTGATCAAGCTCAGCCTCCCATTTAAAAGAATACTCTTAGAAGCATGCAAACTGAATGCATCATGTGTGGTAGTACTTCTCACTTTGCAAGGATTGCATCTACAATCCTAAAAGTACTATCCACATGTTCAAAAAGAAAACTTCTGAGAAGAAGAAGAAGAAGATAGCTTCGGAAGGAAAGTGTTTTGGTTTTGAAAGCTCCAAAGTGAAGAAGAAGATAAGTGAAAACTTACATTCGGAAGAAAATTTGGTTTCAGAAGAAAGGAATGCTTCTGAAGCACTGAAGTTTGCTGCAATGGATGCAAAAGCTTCTGAAGGTTCAGTCTCCAAAACTTCCAAAGTTTCCAAAACATCCAAAGTATTGAAGTCTAAATCTAGTCTTCCAAAGATGGTGTGGAAGATGAAGGAAGGCCATGTGACTAAAAGTTCTTCATCAACAACAGCAAATGATCCTCACAACTTGCATATAGGATCAATTACTGTTTCATTATCTTCAATACACTTTGATAAGCCCAAGACCAATGAGGCTTAGGTTTCCATATGTAACTAACCATCTCTTTATGAGTAGGAACAATTCAAGACCAAAGGAAATGTATGGATCATTGATAGTGGTTGTTCTAGGCACATGACATGCAATAGCTCTTAGCTTCAAAACTTTGAAAGAATTGATGAAGGGCTAGTTGCTTTTGGAGGAGAATCTGGTGGTTACATTACAGGAAGGGGTAGGGTCACAAATGGTAAGCTCAGTATTGAGAAGGTAAACTTTGTTAAGGAGCTTGGATTCAATCTTTTGAGTGTATCCTAATTTTGTGATCAGAGACATAACATGCTCTTCACAGAGCATGAGTGCATTGTTCTCAAGCCCAGGGTGGTCATTCCTCAAGAACATATCCTGCTCAAAGCCCCCAGGAAAAGAGAACATGTAAAAGATGGACTTGCAAGAAACATCCCCTTCAGGAGAAGTTTCTTGTTTTCTATCTAAAGCCAATAGTGATGAGTCTTTCATCTGGAATAAAAGAAAGTGCCATGTAAACTTTAAGAACATGAATATATTAATTAAGAATGATATGGTAGCTGGAATGCCAAAGAAAGAGTTTACAAGTGACGACCATTGTGTTGTATGCTAGAAAAGGAAGCAACACAAAGTGTCTCACAAGCCAAAATAAATAAACTCCATCACTACTCCCCTACACTTATTACATATGGATCTTTTTGGCACACTAGTTTAATAAGTCTAGGAAGGACCTCTTATCGCTTGGTGATCACAGATGACGTCACAAGATATACTTGGGTCTTCTTCCTTAGAACTAAGGATGAGACTCCTGAAATCTTGAAGAACTTCATTCTAAAAACTGAGAATCAATATGATCACAAGATCAAGACCATAACATGTGATCAAGGAACTGAATTTAAAAACCAAACCCATGATGCATTTTGTGATGAAAATGGTATTACAAGATAATATAGTGCTCCCAGGACTCCATAGTAAAACGGTGTTGCTGAGAGGAGACGTTTCATTGAAGCTGTAAGAACCATGTTGTCTGACTCTAACTGCCTATCACCTTCTGGGCAGAGGCAGTCAACACTGCCTGCTATGTACAAAACAGAGTTTTAGTAGTTAAGACTCATTGTAAGACTCCTTATGAACTTTGGCACAAAAGGAGACCTTTCATTGGTTTTCTCAGATCATTTGGATGTCCTTGCACCATATTGAATACCAAGGATGAAATAGCCAAATTTGCTGAGAAACCAGATGATGAACACTTTATTGGATACTCTTCCCAAGCCAAGGCTTATATAGTATACAATCCTAGAACTAGAGTAGTTGAGGAGTCAGCCAATGTGACCTTCAATTAGCACACACCCAGTGTGAAAGGTTTTGGTTCTGATTGGCTGTTTGATCTTGATTTAGTTACCAACTGTTTTAACAAATTTTGTGAAGATGTTTCAGGATATACAGGTACCTTATCAACAGGAGATTCTGATCTAAGATTTGAGCTGAAAAGACCTAGTGCTCAAACGACTTCAGCTCCAGTAGTAACTTGCCCTACAGTTGGAAATACTGTCAGCACAACCATGACAAACTCTTCAGCTGGTACATCTGAGGTGCCTATAAATTCCAGCATAGAGGCACTGAACTCAGATGAAGGAATTTCCAATGTAGGAGGAGATGGAGGTAGTAAGAGTGATCAAGAATTTCTTGTTACTGATAACCACTCCATAGAAGACAACATCAATGATGTGACACACTCATTGGATCAAGTTTCTCTTAAGAAGTGTGTTGATGTGGTGGATGATAGTCAAGCACCTGATCTGAATCTCACCAATTTGGATCTGTCCAACCAACTTGTTGTGATTCCTCAACTGAGAATCCACAAGTCACATCCCACCACAAACTTCATTGAAGATATTAAGACTAGGGTGAGAACAAGAGCACAAACCAATGACAAAAATGTTTGTCTTCACTCTTGTTTCTTATCCCAGATAGAGCCTAAAAAGATTGATGAGGCTCTGAAGGATAGAAGTTGGGTTGAAGCAATGCAGGAGGAGTTGCTTCAATTCAAGAGACAAAAGGTTTGGAATCTATGTCCTCTTCCTCAAGGGAAGACTACCATAGGTACCAAATGGGTTGTAAAGTCCTGATCACGATCGATTCCACATTTTGTTGTACTTGATAATCAAACTAAGACGGATGTGTGCGTGTGTGATATCAACAAACATTAAACATACTCAATTGAATATTATTAATCAAATGATTACAACTCCAAAGGAATATACATCGTTTAAGCTCGATCCACCCAAGGTGAGCTCCCCTCGGGCGGCCTATCACACAACTCTGTGCTCTCTCGCCCTCAGAGCACTTTTACAAATGTACACACACCCTGAAATACAAAGGAAAAACATCTATATATACTATGCAGATGTTCTCGTGCGAGAACTAAAAGTTCTCGTGCGGCAACTCCAAGTTTTCGCGTGATAAGTTCTTCTTCAATCATCTTGGAGTTCTCGCTTCCTTGTACTTCTCGCATGAATTGAGTTTTTTCTTTTCACTTGATATTGCAATCAATAAAGACTAGGTCCTTACAATTTCCCCCTATGGATTATGATATCAAGTTATGTTTGACTTCAGTCACTCCTCTTCATGAATTATCTGATCCTTGGGTATCTTTCACTTTAGTCTTCCCCCTTAGCTGTAACCTCCTCCTAATGTATAGCTTCATAAAGGATATCACGTCTGAATCAATCATGATTACTTACGACTTAAGATGTATTAGGCATATGAAGAGAGGTCCAACTTCCATTCTAGATTCCCAAAGAACCTGATTCTTCAATTCGATGACAAGATTCTGTGACGATGAACTAGATCATTTAAAGTATTCTTCCCCCTATGTAAGATGTAATAAGCCTATATTTTTAATACCAAACAATATTGGTTCTTCACTTAATTAACCCGTTGGATCATTGTCCCTATCAGTAAGATAAGATAAGCCCACATTGTCAAGTTTTAGTTCACAAACGACCCGAATCAAATGTTATAAATATAGAATCTTGAACTTGTCCAAGCATCACAAAAACTCCTGTTTAAGTATCAAACTTCAAATCATTTGGCATCCTCTGGATTTGGGCTGAAACACTTGTTCTAAACCTTCACAAACTAACAAGTTTTCGCATCTAGACATTGTTCTTGCATTTTTGCAAAGTTTTCGCAAAAATCAAGTTGATAGTTAAAGTTTTCGCGTGAATGTTGAAGTTTCGCTTGATGAAGTTTTTGCATATGAACTAGGTAGATGTTCTCATTCGAGAACTTGATATTCTCATGCGAAAACTCCAAGTTATCGCAAGAAGCGGTTACCGATGCGAAAATTGCCCAAGTTTTCACAAAAAGCGGTTATTCGTGCGAAAACTTCATCAAAATCGACTTTTTGTGTTTGATTCACTGCTGCGATTTCAATTCTTCAATTTTCATCATCATAACTTGAAGATACTGAGCGTATTTATGCAGATCATCATTTTAGCAAGTAACAAATTCGATTTCATGTGTGTTCACCTTCGATTTCGTCCAATTTACCTTCGAAATCGAGTCATATCCGACCATAACCTTCAGGTCTTCAATCTTCATGTTTAACGTCTTAATAGGGATGATTGCGGAATGAAAATCCATGTATCAAAAGCAACACCTTGCTCTGATACCAAATATAAAGTCCATGATCGATTCCATATTTTGTTGCACTTGATAATCAATTTAAGACGAATGTGTGCGTGTGTGATATCAACGAACATTAAACATACTCAATCAAATATTATTAATCAAATGATTACAATACCAAAGGAGTGTACATTGTTTAAGCTCGATCCGCCCGAGGTGAGCTCCCCTCGGGCTGCCTATCATACAACTCGGTGCTCTCTCACCCTTAGAGCACTTTTACAAATGAACACACACCCTGAAATACAAAGGAAAAAGATCTATATATATTATGCAGATGTTTTCACATGACAACTCTAAGTTTTCACGCATAAGTTCTTCTTCAATCATCTTGGAGTTCTTGCTTCCTTGTACTTCTCGCATGAATTGAGTTTTTGCTTTTTCACTTGATATTGTAATCCATAAAGACTAGGTACTTACATAGGTATTTAGGAACAAGAAGGATGATAGAAGACTTATCATCAAGAACAAGGCTAGACTAGTTGTTCAAAGGTACCCACAAGAAGAAGGGATTGACTACATAGATGTTTTTGCTCCTGTAGTAAGACTTGAAGCTGTTAGGATATTTCTGGTATTTACTGCATCCAAGGATTTCAATGTCTACCAACTTGATGTCAAGTGTGCCTTTCTATATAGGGTGATTGATAAGGAAGTGTATGTCAAACAACCACCTGGCTTTGCAGACCCATATCATCCTGCTTATGTCTGTAAGCTTGATAAAGCTATTTATAGGCTGCATCAGGCTCCAAGGAAGTGGTATGAGACAACTATCATAGTATCTCAGTCAGCTTGGGTATAAAAGGGATACTATTGATGGAACACTGTCCATCAAAGGAATAGGAAATGACTTAATGCTGGTTCAAGTTTATGTTGATGACATTATTTTTGGGTCAACTAATCCGAAGCTCTGCAAAGACTTTGAGAAGTTGATGAAGAATAGATTTGAAATAAGTGTTGGGTCTGATAAGGATAGTCTATATTATCAACACAGTCAAAGTCAACAAAGGTCAACGTCACTGTCAAAGTCAACAGACGCGTTCAAAACGAAGAACCGAGACAAGATGTTGAAGATATAAATCACTAGGAGTTTATTGTTAATAAATATATTTTGTGTCAACAAAATATATTTATTTATGTTTAAGTCATTTTTATGTTTTATATAATTTCTCTAATTGTCTAAGTCTAGGGGCTTAATATGTCATTAGTGAATATTATCACTATATATAGATTAGTGACAATTAGATTTTGGGTAGAGCTTGAATGAGCCATTGATTGAGGAGCTTCCACTTTGTAATATCTTCAACAATCAATTCAGATCAAACAAGGGTTTTATTAGATGTTCTTGAGGTGTTCATCATTGTTCATCCATATTTTATAGTGTTTGATCTATATTTTACACAAATATCATGGATATTTGTGTTATCAGTGGGGTTTGTTTTTGTTTAACAATCAAGTGCACTGTTATATCGATCAGAAGGACCAACAATTTTGGTATCAGAGCCATTGTGCTCTTGATTTTTGAGTTTTGTTTGGTTTTCTAGTTCAAAGTCTCTGTTCCGTTCATTTTCGATCTGATCTGCGTGTTTTGGACATGGAAATTGATTGAGGATTGCTCGATTTGGTGTGGGAAGCTTTAGAAATCATCAGATCTCAAATTCATTAAGATTTGGATGAGTTTGGATTGATTTCGTGCTGAAAAAGTCATTCAGATACGTCGAGCGAATCTACAGCTCTTCCAGCGAAACTGTATCTTCATTCAACGAAACTATAAAGTTTTGCCTGGCGAAACTAGAGCTCTTTCAGCGAAACTACACAGTTCTTGATTTTTGAATCTGGTTTCTTCGTCCCTGCGAAAGTACATGTGTTGAACGAAAGTTTATGGTGTTTGTGTGCCAAACCCAGCGAAATTGCTACCAAATTGATTTCTGAACAAAAGTTCAACAAGTTTCGGGCGAAACTACCCTACGAAACTAGCATCAGCGTGCCACTGCTGGGCGAAACTACTGTCGAAATTACTGGCGAAACTAATAGTGAAACTACTAGCGAAATTGCCAGCGAATTTAGTGAAATTTTAGCGAAATTAATTTCTGATCATGTAAAAAATGGCTCTTTCAGAAGTCCCTAATTCCTTCAAATCTGATAATCTAATATTGGGACAAAGTCGGTTTGATTCTTTTGCATCCATGAAAGATGAAAAGATATCTGATTTTGTTGATTGATTTCTAATGGTGGCAAGCAACCTTAAGAAGTATGATAACCAGCTGGGGAACCATGAACAAGTCACAAAACTTTTGGAATCTTTTCCTCCACAGTGGAGTCCACAAGTTAGATTGTTAAAGCAGGAAAGAAATTTTGCTGACTACAAACTCATGGATATTATCAACAAGCTGAAGTCATTTGATGTGGATATGAAAAGAAGAGAGTACAATCAATCCATGTATGGTGGTGTATCTTCAAGTGTTGAGATTAAAGAAACTAAAGAAGAAGTCCACCATGCATTGATGGCTGAGGTGGTACCAGTGATGAGGATTCTGTTGAGGATTTTGATCCTTTTATAGAATTCAGGTGTGACACTCAATGTGAGAGTGTTGGTGATTGTGCAAGTCGGTGTAAAGTTCAGTATGAAGGAAAGCAAGAGGAAGGTGAAGTTGAAGAAGCTAAGAAGAGAGATGTTGAGGATGAAGAATACAAAAAGAACACTCTTGTCTGTCAATGTGAAATAGCCCTAGCTGCTGAAAAGATAGTTATGGGACTTCCTTAGGAGGTTGTTCAAGACATGTGTTCTCCTCCCTGTAAAATTTGTTTTTTTGGAGTTTATAAAGCTAACAGAATATTGTTAGAAAAAAATTGTTTGTCCTTCTGATCGATATAACAGTGTACTTGATTGATAAACACAAACAAATCCCACTGAGAACACATATATCAATGATATTTGTGTAAAATATAGATCAAACACTATAAAATATGGATGAACAATGATGAACACCTCAAGAACATTCAATAAAACCCTTGTTTGTTCTGAATTGATTGTTGAAGATATTACAAAGTGGAAGCCCCTCAATCAATGGCTCATTCAAGCTCTACCCAAAAACCTAATTGTCACTAATCTATATATAGTGATAATATTCACTAGTGACATATTAAGCCCCTAGACTTAGACAATTAGAGAAATTACATATAAAACATAAAAATGACTTAAACATAAATAAATATATTTTTTTGACACAAAATATATTTATTAGCAATAAACTCCTAGTCATTTATATCATCAACATCTTGTCTCGGTTCTTCGGGACTTCCACTTAGTCTATTCATTATCAACGTCTTGTATTGTGATCAGCACCGATAAGTCAACCATATAATGATCTTCAATCTTCCCCTAGATTGATGATCTGGTATTGAAGATTTTTCATCTTTCAGGCTCCCCCTTTTTGTATTCTCCCCCTATTCGTGTGCATTCTTTATGAATAATCAGAAACAACTTTTCCAACTCTCTGTTCTTGAGTGCTTTAGAAGATGTAAGAGAAGGAATCCTAGTTCGGTATCTTCTGCAAACTTGAGGAACAGGTTCTCTGGTCAGGTACTTTGCTCAGCTGATGATCGGCCATCATTTGAAGTAAAAATCTGTAACACAATCACAACCACAATCTCGCAACTTCCTGTCAGATCATTTCAGTTAACAAATAAACCCGCGTTTATCTATGTGTGCAATTTCCCGCGAAATGCATGTGAAAATAATAACATTTTAATAGCATAATATGGAAGACTTGAAATAATTTAAAATGAAAAACCCCATTTATATATATATATATATATATATATATATATATATATATATATATATATATATATATATATATATTTTTAATCATCTTACACCAAGAACTAATTCGATCATCAGATCACATCCTCAAGATATACTTAAGTACAAGGATGTATTTAAACATCGACAAGTTAGTGAGATCATACTGAAGAAGAGTCTGATCATAATTTTAAAATTTTGATAGCCAAAAACAGTTCAAGAATGATTGTTGGTATATTTGTCCAAATTAAACCCATGCCTTATTCTTTTCAACGAGTGACCTGCAACTGATTTTATCATGTTTTAGGTTCGATTAGAGAAGCTCAGGTAACTTGGTTCCCACATACATCCGGCAAAGAACTTATCCCATCATCAGGGCTTATTGAGTAATATGATTAACTCTGCTTGATTTTTTTTTGAGGTTCAACAATAATCTTAGTTTAAGAATCATTATGCTTTTATTTTAGGGAAAAGATGATGAGAGCTCCAGGTCTATACTTACGTATAACAGAGGAGATGATCATCTAAGCGTGCTGATGAGAGCTTCAGGTCTATACTTACGTATAACAGAGAAGATCATCGCTCCAGGTCAATGCTTCCGCATAGCAGAGGAGATAAGCACGAAATATACATCCGAAGAGCTAACGAGAAGCTACATTCAGGACTTGGGGATAGGGAGATTTTGAAAATGTCAAAGCAGAGATTTTAAACACTTAACCTATTTTTGACAGGACATGTAACTTTGTGCAGGCCGAGATGTCATGAAAATGATCCTTATCACCGAGTTCTAAAGCTTTAGTTAGGCTAAAAAATCACCGTTTACTTCATTTTCGGGCTGAGCCTACCATGCATATCATATAATGAAACTGTCTTTTTAAATTTTAGAATTTTAAGTGATACAAACATCTACATCAGTTACTATCATTTCTCACAAAGGTACAAGTCATGCAACCAAGCATACAAAGAAAACATACTATCATTTCTCAGTCATCCCAAATCAAGTTCTTAGTTCCCATTTCAATTATACTAGCAAAAAAAGTCTTCCAAATTATACTAGTAAAAAGATAAGAAATGAAGTACCAAGAAAAATGCAGTGATTGTGAAGTGTGAACTGTAATAGTACAGATACGTATCCAAAATATGGATGAGATACCAAAACCATAACCTGTTTGTTCCGCTTCAAATTTGACTGAGGAACATTCTCTGTCGGTGAAACGGATTATTAACAGTCCTCCTAAACTATTCCTGCACTCATTAATAGATTAGTTAGAGAGGGGGACCCAGGCCATCATGGTCCTGGGAGTTTCTTTTTCATCAGTGTACATAACCTGTTTTAGCACACACCTTTTTGAAATATCATTTATTTCTTTAACCTTTTGTTTTACTTTCCAAATTTTTTTCTATTCAATTACTTTAGATTTGAAAGAATTGAATTTGGAAATCATTTTCTTTTTAAGACTCGTAGGTTGAGATTTTGATTTTGAAACATTAGTCCTTTTCATCTTTGAATCATGTGAAACAGGCTTCACATGAGAATGTTTGGATAGATTGTTCTTCATCCAACCATTCAAAGATGTGTGCTTTTTACTTTTTGAACCAGAGAAGCAACCCGTGCCCCAAGCTTGTCTTTGAACTTGAAGGCACTTTTTTAGCACATGACCATCTTTTCCACATCTAAAGGAAGCCTTGAAAGGCTTTTGGTTCTTTGTAGTCTCGTGGAAAGCAGGAGAGGTTGGAGCCTGCTTTGTGGTTGTTGCAGCTTGTCGACAACCTTGAAGCTTCTTCTTTCGGAAAGATTGAACTTTTTGAGGCTTTGTCGATATGGATTTCGAACTGAGCTGTGATTTGACGTGTGATGTTCGAGAAGATGAGATCTGAACATTCTTTTGAGAACCCTTTTGTATGACTGGTGACTTGGCAGACTTGGAGGTAGATTTGTGGCGAGCTTGATGGATAGCAGATGAAGATGGTGAGTGCTTCTGCTGAGTTTTAGAGGGACTGCTGATTTGTTTAGCATTTGGAGATGAGATCTGTATAGGTCTTGATTCAACTTTCGGAAGCATTTGAGACTTGAAAACTTCAGGTGACTTAATGATTTTTGATTCATCACTGAGCTTATCCAGTCTTGTATACACAAGTCTGCTTCTAACGGATCTTGATTGATACCACTTGTGGAGTTTCGATTGCCTGATGATTCCACAACCGTTCCTTCTTTGACAAACCTGACAGGAACAAAAGAAGGAATGTCACCTGTTTTGAATTTGTTAAAGAAGTTATGGGAAACACCTGATACTGGATTTGAAGCATCAAGGGTAGAATTATCATTTTGCTTATCAGATCCTTGTTTGATGAGTCCCAAACTTGGAGGAGAATCATATTCATCGCAAACCTCTTTGTGATTAACGCTGCTTAAACCTGCATGTAGACTGTTAGTATCTGCAACTTTAATTAAATCATTAGATGGATGAGGTTGAGGCATAGGAGAGTAACAATGAGTGCTAGGAGGAGGATAAACATATGAAGTTTCACCACATCCCACACCCGTTTTGATTCTAGCTCCCCTTTGCTTACAGAATAGTTCTTCCTGTTTCATCCCTGATATCATCCAATTATCAAGTTTAGTTTTAAGCTTCCTAGTCTCAAAATTTGCTAATGTGACTCGTTCGCTCAAAACATTAATCTCGACATTCTTTTCTAAAAGATTTCTTTTTAAAAGATTATTTTCTTTTAAACCTTCTCTTAGTTTGATAAAATATTTGGACTCATTGATTTTAAGTTCTTTATTTATTTGTTTTAATTCTTTTTCATTTTCTAACAATAATCTGTTAGCTTTATAAACTCCAAATAAATGAATTTTGCACATGTCTTGAACAACCTCATAAGGAAGTCCCATAACTATCTTTTCAGCAGCTAGGGCTCTTTCACATTGACAGACTGGAGTGTTCTTTTTGTATTCTTCATCCTCAGCAGCTCTCTTCTTAGCTTCTACAGCTTCAACTTCCTCTTGCTTTCCTTCATCCTGAACTTTGCACTAACTTGCACAATCACCAACATCACCAACACTCACACCTTGAGTCTCACACCTGAATTCTATGAAAGGATCAAAATCCTCAACAGAATTCTCATCACTGTTTACCACCTCAGCCATCAATGCATGGTTGACTTCTTCTTTAGTTTTTTTTATCTCAACACTTGAAGATACACCACCATACATGGATTGATTATACTCTCTTCTTTTCATATCCACATCAAATGACTTCAGCTTGTTGATAACATCCATAAGTTTGTAGTCAGCAAAATTTCTTTCATGCTTTAACAATCTAACTTGTGGACTGCACTGTGGAGGAAGAGATTCCAAAAGTTTTGTGACTTGTTCATGGTTTCCCAACTGGTCATCATACTTCTTAAGGTTGCTTGCCACCATCAGAAATCGATCAACAAAATCAGATATCTTTTCATCTTTCATGGCTGCAAAAGAATCAAACCGACTTTGTGCGGATATTAGATTATCATATTTGAAGGAATTATGGACTTTTGAAAGAGCCATTTTTGACATGATCAGAAATTAATTTCGCTGAAATTTCACTAATCTCGCTGGCAATTTCGCTGGTAATTTCGCTAATAGTTTTGCCAGTAATTTCGACAGCAGTTTCGCCCAGCAGTGGCACGCTGACGCTAGTTTCGCAGGGTAGTTGCACCCGAAACTAGTTAAACTTTCGTTCAGAAATCAATTTGGCAGCAATTTCGCTGGGTTTGGCACACAAACACCATGAACTTTTGTTCAACACATGTACTTTCGCAGGGACGAAGAAACTAGATTCAAAAACCAAGAACTGATTAGTTTCGCTGAAAGAACTCTAGTTTCGCTAGGCAAAACTATGTAGTTTCGCTGAATGAAGATGTAGTTTCGCTGGACAAACTGTAGTTTCGTCCGACGTATCTGAACAGCTTTTTCAGCATGAAATCAACTGAAATTCATTCAAATCTCAATGAATTTGATATCTGATGATTTCTAAAGCTTCCCACACCAAAATCGAGCAATCCTCAATCAATTTCCATGTCCAAAACACGCAGATAAGATCGAAAACGAATGGAACAGAGACTTTGAACTAAAAAACCAAACAAAACTCAAAAATCAAGAGCACAATGGCTCTGATACCAAAATTGTTGGTCCTTCTGATCGATATAACAGTGCACTTGATTGATAAACATAAACAAATCCCACCGATAACACAGATATCCATGATATTTGTGCAAAATATAGATCAAACACTATAAAATATGGATGAACAATGATGAAAGCCTCAAGAACATTCAATAAAACCCTTGTTTGATCTGAATTGATTGTAAAAGATATTACAAAGTGGAAGCCCCTCAATCAATGGCTCATTCAAGCTCTACCCAAAACCTAATTGTC
Source organism: Flaveria sonorensis (assembly GCA_025506505.1). Classification (NCBI taxonomy): domain Eukaryota; kingdom Viridiplantae; phylum Streptophyta; class Magnoliopsida; order Asterales; family Asteraceae; genus Flaveria; species Flaveria sonorensis. The sequence goes on from CM046438.1 coordinate 24,010,383, forward strand.
ACTAATCTATATATAGTGATAATATTCACTAATGACATATTAAGCCCCTAGACTTAGACAATTAGAGAAATTACATATAAAACATAAAAGTGACTTAAACATAAATAAATATATTTTGTTGTCACAAAATATATTTATTAACACTAAACTCCTAGTCATTTATATCTTCAACATCTTGTCTCGGTTCTTCATTTCGAACACGTCTGTTCGCCTTTTCCGATGATTTTGACAGTGACGTTGACCTTTGTTGACTTTGACTGTGTTGATAATATAGACTATCCTTATCAGACCCAACAATTTGTGCCATTGGGGAACTCAATTTCTTTCTAAGAATTCAAGTGAAGCAGGTTGATGATGGAATCTTCATAAACCAGTCAAAGTAAGTGCAAGACATACTCACCAGATTTCATATGACTGATTGTAAGGTTGCTAAGACACCCATAGCCAGAAACCACTCCCTAGGACTAGATCTTGAAGGGGAGTGTGTTGATGAACATCTATATAGGGCTATGATTGGGTCTCTTATGTACCTTATAGCCAGCAGGCTTGATATCATGTTTGCTACATGTATTTGTGAAATATATCAAGCCAACCCCAAGATATCACACCTGGTTATGTTAAGAGAATTCTCAGATATCTTAAAGGTGCTCCCAAACTGGGCCTTTGGTATCTAAAGAATTTTGACTTCAATTTGTATGCATATACAAATAGTGACAGTGGTGACTGCAATATGATTGCAAAGTCTACATCTAGGGGATGTCAATTTCTTGGTGGAAGGATAGTCTCATGGCAATGCAAGAAACGATCCTGTGTGTTTGCATCAACTGCTGAAGCTGAATACATTGCTGTTGTAATCTTTCATGCTCAAGTGCTTTGGATTCAGAATCAGATGCTAGACTATGGATTCAACTTCAAGGAGACTCCCATCCACATAGACAATAATAGTGTTATCTTTATTATAGAGAATCCTATGTAGCACTTAAAGACAAAGCACATCAACATCAGGTATCATTTGATTAAAAATAATTTTGAAAAGGGACTGATAAAACTAGTCAAAGTTAACACAAATGAACAATATGCTGATTTTTTCACAAAAACTTTTGATGAGTAGAGATTTAAATATCTTGTATCAGCTATAAGAATGATTAACTTTGAATAGATTTTTCTTAAACTAAACTCAAGATTATTTTTAACAATATGTGTGCCTTAATTTGTCTATATCATCACCATATAAGCCCAGTTTACTTTGGAAGAAACTTTTCAAAACTGATATCCCTTAGAATTTTAAGAATTTTGAATAAATTTTCTTTCGAAAGACATCAAGTTGTCTTTAGAAGAAAATTATGTCTTCAAAACAAACAACTACATCTGAGAAATTAACCTTCGAAAGAAATCCTGATATATCTTCCGAAGCTTAGTTTCCTCACCAAGTACTATGTGTATTGAAGGACAATTTTCTCCCGAAAGCAATTAAGTCTCGAAAGTTTTATTCTTTCTTATGAATAAAACTTCTGATATTTGATATCTTCCAAAGCAAAATTTATCCAGGAAGTAAAATTACTCAAGTAATTTTCTTCTGAAGCTAATTCATGAATAGCTGAGGAATATCTTCCAAAGACAAATTGGCTTCAGAAGTTTTTCTCAAAACTTTAGAAGACAAATTACCTTTGGAAGATTTTAGACTTCCAAGAAAACTACCTTTTTGGGCACTTTTTCAGAGGTGGGACCGACATCTGGATTTTAAAGTTTATCCTTTTGCATTACCTTTGTCTCAAATCCATACCATATATATTCGTATAATAGTTCCCCCTCTTTCACTTTCTCCTTCATCAACAAAGTTTTAAACCCTAAATTCACCCACAAACTGAACTTGTTCTTACCTTTCTTCATCTCAAAGCTACTCAAAATGGCCAACCCTGATCCCCAAAACCAACCTGATTTCTCTATGCAAATACATAGATAATATAATCAAGTTGCTCTGTTGTCATCTGAGAAAGATCCTGGTTTCTCAGACGTTTGCCGTTTCTTAGCTCTATCCAACTACCTCACCGCCCTCACAATAGACCCTCCATTATATAAAGATCAATTGTTAGAGTTCTGGAGGACTTGCCAAGAGGTCATCTTGGACGGTGAGAAAGCACTGACTGCCACAGTGCAGGGGAGGACAATTTTCATCACTCCAGCCACCATCAACACTCATCTCAGGCTGGATGATGAAGAAGGCGACTTGTCCTTCCCCAAGTCTATTATGAACCATTCATTTTGGCAGATGGGCTATAAAGGGGATTACTCCATAAGAACCTTTAATAAGGGGAAGGTCTCATCCAAATGGAAGTACCTCCTCCATGTTGTTATCCACTTTTTATCTAACAAACATGGAGGTTGGGACCAAATTCCTGAAAACCTTTCCTATATAGTCCATGGAATGGTACAAGGGGTCAAGTTTAGGTATTCTCAATTTATATATACTAATTTACTAGCTAACTTGGACTCCTTATAATATTATATGTTCCCTAGATATGTCCAATACATTCTTAACTGTGAACAGGGCTCATAATTAAGGGGAACTGTTAATATTCTAAAATTAGGACAGATAAAGCCCGGCATCTTTAAAACAATAAGAAAGCCTATTGTTGGCTTCTTAGGGGTCGAAACAGCCCTGGTCCCAAAAATGTTAGAGCTCATTGCTCAAGGTGACAACTTGGCAACACAAGCCAATCTTGATCCCCACCTTCTACATCTGCACCACCCACATAGCCACAAATCACCATCACCTACCAAACAAAATCCAAACAAACCCCTGCTCAATCTACTCAGGTTAAGCATGAACCCAAATCACCTATAATGCAGGAAGAAGTGGACACTGGAGCTCCCACTTCTCCTGGGGAGCATACCACTCCCATTATTTCAATGATCAGTGTTGAGGTTCCTCATGCTCAGCCTGATGAGCTCACTACCTCGGCCTTAAGCCTTCACTCAGAGTCTCAAAACTCTAATGATCAACCTTCATGGGAAAGTTAACATCCCCAACCACTTGACCTCAACCAACCAACCAACCCATGCCTAGAATTCTATGACGAAGAAGATATTGGCTTCGAAGAGTACCATGAGTCTCTCTTTTCCACCCCTGCTCAAGGAGAGATGAGTACCCCTGAATCACCAATATCTAGCCCACATCATCCACCCACAACTGAGGTGTTCGCGAACCTATTCAGGAGGCCCATATGGAAGAGGCTCTATCTTTTGCAAGTAATTACATTATTAAGACCTCAACCATGGTAACCAAGCTGTCAGTGTGCAGGGGAAAACCAGCAGCCAAGAAACACAAGCTGGTGATGAGGAAGAAGACATTGGTCCTATTCTCTTATCCCCCCGTGATTCTTCTGACGAAGATGAGGGGAGTCTGCAACTAAAGGTGCACCAACTTTCTCAACTATGCACACGTATTTAGTTTTTAAGGTTAGTCACCTAAAATCTCAGGTGAATACCTTACAAAGAAGGCTCAATGATCAGCAACTTGAGATCACCGATCTCAAGGGCAAGTTAGCTGAAAAGCCTATTCAAAGGACTCAACCAGGTCCACAAGAACCAGTGGATGTAATGGACCTAACCCCTAGCTCCCCTATGCAAGAGGGTGATGCTACCAAAAAGGGGGAGAAAGTTTTAATTACAATCACAAAACCTGGGAGTTCCTCTCAGAGTATGGACATGAAGGACTAACCACCCTTACTTGTAGCTGTCCATACTCAACAACCTCCTCAGGTCCATATTGATGTGGACTCACTCATTCATAACTTGTTTGAGAAAGGTATACCAAGGGCTATGCCTACTCCATCTCACCCTGCTGAGAACCCAATAGTGGGATGGAGATATGATGATCAAAGGAGAGCCCTGGTAATCTTTAGATCTTAGGGACAATAATAAATCTTCAACTTCTACACCCTGAGATACTATGAGAGCACCTATATAGTTAACCTTCCACTTGCCAACCCAAGTCAAAACAGGCAAGCTACAAGGTTGGCTGATAGGATTCAGCAAAGGGTGCTTGAAGAGTTCAAGCTGAGAACAAGGCTATATAGACAGAGGCTAGCAGGCAAGACTATTGGTCAACTGGATGCTGAAGTGGACCCTTAGATTAGCTTCGAAGGGGAAACCTTGGCTAAAGGCCCAGCAGTTAAGACTGTGAACCTTGAGACAGGAACTGCTTCAGCACCCATTACCCTCAGTGAGACACCAGCTGGTGAAGGTGTCTTACAGCCTCTCTCTAGCCAGAGCTCAAGTGTAGTACCCAGCAATGAAGGCAAAAGCTCTCTCCACCTTGAGTCACAAAGGCCTATGAGTGACAAAGAGAAAAGGAAGATGACTTCTGAGGAGATTGAGGAGGAGAAGAAAGAGAGGAAGAGGAAGGAAAGGGGATGGAGTTCAAGTAGGACCCCTGGCTTTTTAGAAGCTACAATCAGGGCTACCCCCAGGCCAAGTACTCAAGATGATGAGACAAGGGCAGCCAGATTGAACTATTTGGGGTCCCAAAATTACAACATTGATGAACTCATCTCTCTCCCCTTGGAAGAGTTAAGTGAACTGGCTGACATGAAAGTGTCAAAGGAGATGAAGGAGGCTGAGGATGTAGAACTGCTCCTCAAGATCAAGGAAGAAAGAAGAAGAAAGAGAATCTACAAAGCTCTTATCATCTCACTAATTCAAGAAAGTCCTAAGACAAAGACTGTGGCTACTGAGCAACAAACTCAGGTAGATAAGGAACAAGATAGGCAAAACATGATAGCCTACCTGAGTGCCACAGGTCTCAATCAGGCAGCCATCCTTCTTTCCTTTCCATATGACTACATAGAATTTGAATACCTTAAGCAGCTTGAGCAACAAGTGCAAAAAGAACAAAAAGCTGCTAAGAGGAAGATGAGAGAAGAGATTGCTAAGTCAAGAGCCACCATCCAAGCAAACTTGAAGAAATATGCTGATAGACAAAAGATGGTGAGCTTCTTATTAAAGCTGTATGGATTCTCCAGAAGGAGACTCGGTCCAATGTCTCTATCCACCATGAATGAGCACATTAGAGTGATCAAGCAGAAGAACAAGAGGGGTAAGCTGGTTGACTTGCATTCTCCACCAAGTCAGGCTGCACCTGAAGCTGAGGTTAAGGTTGAACCACAAGAGACAACTCAACCAGAACCTAGTGTTGCATCACAACCAGTGAAGGACAAGGACCCAACTGAGGAAGACAAGCAAGAACAATCTGGTACTGTAGGCCAGTCTCCTCAGTTAAAATATAGAAAGAGGAAAAGGATGGACATTAGAAGGGACAAGAAGAAAAAGAAGTCCAAGGCATCTACCTCTACACCTAAGGATGGGTCTGAACAACCTGAGGGTAATCAAGAAGAGGCACCTCATCCAACTCCCATTCAAGTAGAGCCTCTTGCTGCTGAGAGACCCATCGTTTCTTGGATGTTTGCCACCAATCCAGATAGATGGTATGTCACTAGAGTTTAAGGGGGTCAAGATGTGTACTTCTGGCAAAACATACTTGACCTTCCTCTGCATGATCTCTATGACATAAGGAGGTACTTTGAAAGTCTGAAGAATCCTGACCAACTAATGATAAAAGGAATGGTCTTGATTCTGATAAGGACTGTCAATAGATGAAGATCAAGATTCAAAGGTCTCCTTAGTTTTGGTAGCATAGGCCTAGGGGGAGTTTGTAAGGATTACACTTAGAGGCTGATAGAACCAAAAGAGCTCTCAGCATGATGCACATGCAAGTACAAGGAAGTTACTTCGAAAGATTTGATATAACTCGGTGAATTATGCCAAGTATCAAAACTTCCGAAGCCAAAAGACCAAATCTTTTGAAGGCAAAGATGAAGTCTTTTGAAGCTTCAAAGACAAAGTCTTCCGAAGCCAAAGACTAATTTCTTCTAAAGACAGAGAAGACATGCATTCTCTGAATCACCTTTTGACAAAAGCTGAACAATTTTCCGTTGCCACTTCTGATGTCTCACCAACTTATATGAGTTGGTGAAAAGGTCCATGCTTTTGTTAACTGTAGATTAAGGTTTTTTTGTCTGTAACTTTCTAACTATGTACTTTTATCCTTTTTGTAATTGATTAGGATGTGAGCTATGGCATGTCATAGTCATTAGTCAAAAAGCAATATGCCCTTTGACTTTACATTTATTTTGTTGTCTAGATTAGTGTTTCCAGTTGGCCTTTAAAGTATGGCCGGCTGTAGGATGTAGTATAAAGTGTCTCAAGTACTTGTCATTTTATCTTAAGCTTTGTAATACTTGTATAAGAACTTGAGTGCAATATACATCATTCTTGAAAACTATTTTCCGAGTGTTCTTGTTCTTGTTACTTGTGTTCTTTGTTTTATTTTAACCTGTTTCCTATTTGAATTGCTAAGGGTTCTCAACTCTCCTCACCTTGTAAAACTGTTGCATTGATCATACCCGGTCCTACAGAGGATGAGATGAAACTATGTTATTTTATGAAAATATAGAGGTGAGGTTAGGGATGGGAGATGGTTGGGCATGCTCTATAGGTACATAATATTTTATTAATATTTATTTTAAACCACAAAAGGTTTAAAATGTGGACATAAGTAATTTAGACCGTGGACACAAATTCAAAATGTAAAATAGCATTTGATATGCAAGAAAGAGAGTTGAAATAAAATGAACAATTGAGAGTAAATGAAAAACATATGTTTGGTTAGTGAAGGTAATATAATGGACCATTACATAAGTAATCTCATTCCCTTTAAACATATTAAATTCATTCATCCACTTCCATCTTATTTTCCATTCTATTTATTCTTCCATCCTTACTCACCACCACCACCACCCATCACCGCCACCAACGACCACCACCATCAGCGTCGCCGCCACCACCAACCACCACAAGCACCACCACTACCCACCATCGACACCACAACCACCACCACCACCAGTATCACAACCACCACCATCGACACCACAGCTACCTCCATAACCATTTTTGTATTTCATTCATGTTTACCTACCTAAAAAACAACATAAAGTAATGATTATTTCATTCCCATAGGGTATTCAAACATGACAGTGAAATGTAATACTTAATTTTATTCTTTTTACCATTCCATTCCTTTATCCATATCATTCTTTCGTCCATTTTATTCTTTCGTCCATTTCATTACCCTGTACCAAACAGTGTATATTCTTCAATTAGTTTCTTATAAATTTCAAATCTATAAAAAAAACCATGTTTGCATCATGGGTCAAAATTAACTTCACACTGTTGAAGTTTCAAAGTTTTACTCCTTTGCCTACAAACAACTTGTTATCTTGTTACGGAAACCTAATTGTTATGTTGATTTTAATAATGTGGGTGCTTTTATATTAAATGCTAATTTAGTTTTGTAAAATTGGATTTTAATAATTCAAACTATGATCTATTGGTTGATAATAATTCATACTATCAGTTTAGCCAATAGTAATCCATACTATTAGTTGGCCCATAATAATCCTAACTTTTATTTTGGTGTCAACGACGGTCCTTAAAACATAATTATCATCGCTTTACACTTAATTTCGACTCATTTTTCACTTCGCTTCGTTGTATGTTTTCCTATTTCATTCCCAATCATCATTGTGAGCAAAATCGAGTGAAAATCAAATATAAATCAATGAATGATTATGCTAGTAAGGTTGTCCTCGACAACAAAAATGAAAAGTTGGAATTGTTATTGTCTAAATTGATCGTACGGATTATTATTGAGCAATAATTAAGTCACAGTTTGAATTATTAACATACAATTTGCCATTAGTTTTTATTATGGTAATTCGATTAGCATGTGTCTTATTTTTTGATTAGTTTGTGTTTTGAAAGCATTTTTTATTCGTTTTTATAATTATATGTTACCTTATTTCAATTCCATCATACATCATGGCTTCAAAAAAGAATTTATTAATACCACGCCTTGAGTCGGCCTTGTCAGATATCATTGCCAATGTTGATCTGTTATATAAGAAACCTATGAAAAGGTTTAAAGAGGTATAGTATCAGATTGTTAACTTTAAGTATGTAATTTTACTACTCAAAAATGAGATATCTAGGGACCATCAAGCCAGATACCAGTCTATCCTTCACCAGGCACGTGCTGAATTATGAGGGACCACTTGCCTTTTACTAAGCTAGGGCTACCGAAGAAGTAGACACATAAGGAGACAATGGAGAGGAAGAAGAAAGGAAAGGACCTTAAAGTCAAGAGCTCGAATGAATCTCAAGAAATGACATAACAATGTCTAATTAGCTTACTAAAGTTTAATAGTTTTTAGGAGTATATAGTTTGGTTTTAACTACTTTGGTTTCATTGGTTTTGTCTTCATTAGATTTGATTTGGGTTACTTGGTTTTGTTTTAAATGTTTGAGTTACAAAAAATAGTTGAAGTTTATATAATATAAAAATAATAAATAAAGATAATAAAAATAAATAAATGAAATCAACAACGTATAGGGCGTCGCAATTCACTCGATCGGTAACATAGATGTCGATAATCCGTCACAAGTTGTCGGGGAAATGATTAACTTGGCTAGAGCAACTTCCATCAGGAATTCGTCGGTAAAACGTGCACCAAAAAATCTGTCACAAGTGCTGAAGAGTTTCAGTCAAAAAATGGATTACCCATGAGCATTTTTGCCTAGGAGGTTTACTGACTGAACCTCATTGGTAATGACTATAACTGACGCATACTTCTATCAGTAAAAGCTTAGTTTTCTTGTAATATTCAAAGCATAGCTTTATTTGTTATTTAGTAGTCCAAGCATGTATATGATGTAAAAAAAAATGGAACCGTATTAATTGTAAATTTGAACAATCTACTATTTTGTGTGAACAGGTACGATGCGACAGGAAGAATATCACAATTTATCTGTTGCATTTGGAGTGGTAGAAGTGACCGCAACGATAGAGCTGAAAGACGACTTCATTAAAAACATAAAAAGTTAGTCTATGTACCAACGTATTAATATTATGACATATATAAATGCATATACGATGTGAAGTCCTGGACAAAATAGTTAAAACAGACAAACAAAGAAGAATGAGCTTAATAAAGATAAATTAGTGTAGTTGAAAACTTTAATAATAATAATTTAGACGTTAGTACTTACCACCAGAAAAAAAAATTACGTATGAAACGCTGATAAAAAAGAGTAATAGAAAAATTACTTTAAAAAAATAAATAACTCAAAACAGAAAAGAAAAATATCGAATGCATAAATTGTGACTTTATTATAATAAGTGAGCTCTATTGTAAATTGATTAAAAGAAAATTTGATATAACTCGAAATCTTATATATAAAACTTAAAAAAAATTCTGATTTCGAAATGTAAATTTGACATAACTCAAATTAGTAAGTATAAAATTTTAAAAAAAGTTCGGGTGATTAAATGTAAATTTAACATAACTCGAATGCTTAAGTATAAATTTGAAAAAAAGACAAAATGAGTAGGTATCAATTTTGAAAAAAAGAGAGAAAGTGTTTTGGTTAGTTCTAAAAAATCCTTAAAAGTTTAAATGTAAAATTATAAAAAAAAAGTAGTTTTTTTATTAGTTTGTAGAAAAAGAAAATTATTATGATGACATTGAAAAAATCTTCACCTTCACTACTTATAATCTTTTCTATTTGTTATATATATTGATGTAGCGGGTGTTATTGAGCCTATTTTCCGACCTGCCTTAAACACTGATATATTTGGGTATTATTATTATCATAACTATATAAATATTTAGTGATTATATAATTAAGTGTTTAAATAAAATAATACATAAATCAAATATTATTAAGTTATAAAAATATAAGTAAAAAATATAAATGTATATATATTTTAATATTAATTTTTAGTATTATAAATAATATAATACTTGATAAAAATATATATTAATCAATATGTTAATTAGGAGAAATTTATTAAATAGGGGCAAATCATGAACTATTATGTATAACACTTGTACCTTATATTTAAAAAATTATATTACTTGTCTTAAATTTTGAGTGATGTTATAAGTGTGTGCTTCTCAAATGTTTTATATAATAGTATAGATTATAGAGATGTATATTATTATTATCATCATTATTATAAAACTATGTCGTAATTATATAGTTAAGTATTTAAATAAGATACTACTTATTTATTTATTTATAATAATAATAATAATAACAATTATTATTATTATTATTATTATTATTATTATTATTATTATTATTATTATTATAATCATAATAATAATAATAATAATATTAATAATAATAATAATAATAATAATAATAATAATAATAATAATAATAATAATAATTAATACTTATATAGCCAATTATGCAAATAAGATAATACTAATTAATAAATTTTAATTTTAATTTAAAGTATTATAAATAATAAAATTTATAATATAATGAATTAAATATTCTCATATTATTAAATAATATATTAATAATGTGAATTATTTAATGTATTAGTTAGACAAAGTTTATTAAATAAGGAACAAAATAAGAATAATTGTATTAAACACTTGTACATAATGCTTAATAAGTTGTATTATGTGTCTTAATTTTTTTATAAATCACATATGTGTTACCATAAACACGAATAGCAAGATTATATAATTTTCAATTTAACCTTTAATTTTTGGAACTTATCAGTTTAACCCTTTAGTTTTATAAAAATTCAAATTTACCTATATAGTATCTATAATATGTGTTTTTAGTTCATTAAGTTTTTTTTTTTAATTTGATCATTTTTCAATAACTTTAGTTCCTTAACTTTTCTATTAACAACTAATACGTGGTATGTTCACTTTTTCTTTATGATCCGATATAGATTTTGTTAAGAATGGAATTGTAATCAAGATAGGGTGTCTTTTGGGTATCACAGATTATATCTATTGATTATAATGTGTTGGTACCGTGAATAACGAAAACCATACTGATTCGAAACCAAATCATCGAAACTTCATACGTTTATTTTATGTATTTAACCATATTAATATTGTTGTGCCACAATACACGTAAAAAAGTTCATAAATACATCCAATCATGTAGGCTTAATTTCTAGTTTGTATTAAAGAGAGGAAAAGCAAAAATAGAATAACAAGTAAAGGACGTAACCGAGTTTTGAGAGTAATTAACACCTAGACTTACATGATTAGAATTGCTTTCTCTACGCTAACTATAACGTAAATGACCCACAAAAAGTGGGTCATCCCGTTCAATTTGGAGATAACATGTATGTTTTAACGCGTTTAATTTGTTTTAGAGTAAATTACACGGATAGTCTTTGGGATTTTGCACGTAATGCAAGTTTAGTCCCTACTTTTCAGAAATTAAAGATGCGGACCTAAACTATGCATGATATGCAAATCGGTAGTCCCCGACGCTAAGTGAGGTTAAGTTTCTCTGTTAAATCAATGCAACATTACCAATATACCCCTAAATACAAAATGTAATAATTTTGAAATAAAATCAAACTTACCACCACCCAAACCCCACCCACCACATCTCACCCCCACCCTCCATCTTCTTCTTCTTCTTCTTCCAACTTCATCTTCTTCTCCAATCTTCATCTTCATCTTCATCATCATCATCACCACCTCTCCACCATCATGTGAGAAATCAAGCATTACCCATTGGTCTATGTCTCCCTCTCTTTCTCTTTCTCTCTCTCTTGCTCCCTTTCTCTCTCTATCTCGCTCCCTCCCTCTCTCTCTTTCTCTCTCTTCTAAGACCACCGGTCATCATGCCACTTCTCTTTCTCTGTTCATATTTGAGGGTGCGGGCAATGAAACAATGGTGGTGGTGGTGGGTTGAGGGTGCTGCAGGGTGGTGGTGGTGGGTTGAGGGTGTAGGCGGCAAAGGTGGTGGTGGGTTGAGGATGTAACGACGATGGTGATGGTGGGTTAAGGGTAGAGGCAGTTGTGGATGTGGGTTGAGTGTGCAGGTCGCGACGTTAGTGGTGGGTTGAGGGTGCAGGCCGCGATGATGGTGGTGGGTTGAGGGTAGAGGCAACGGTGGTGGTTGGTTGAGGGTAGAGGCAATGACGGTGGTGGTGGGTTGAAGGTGCTACAGCAACGGTGATGGTGGGTTGAGGGTAGAGGTGGCGGTGGGTTGAGGTAGAGGCGGCGGTGGTAGGTGTTGAATATAGAGAAGAAGATATAAATAAGGGGTATTTTGGTTTTTTAAAAAAACTAACAGAGAAACTTAACCTTTGTTAGTGTTATGGACCATTGGCGTGCACTCTTTACATATTTCAGGCCCGCATCTGTAATTTATTGAAAGTAGCGACTATTGTTGCAATACGTGCATACCCCAGGAACTGTCTGTGTAATTTACTCTTTGTTTTATTTGCAACAAGCCTACAACGATTTATTAGCCTACTTCACGGTGGCGGATCTAACAAAAAAAACCAGGGGTATCCCAAAACAAATTTTGAGGTACATTTATTTAATAATGAAATTTTTTTACGGTACATTAATTCAATAATGAATTTTTTTTGCCAATAATAACTTATTTAGAATGAAAATTTTAAGGATCGATTCTCTATCTCTAGTTATTAAATCTTTTGATATGGTCTGATTCAGATCGGGCCGGATCACACAACAACAAGACAAAAAAATCAATTTAAAACAAATAACATTCAACACTAAGGGTGTAAATAAGACATGCGAAATCGTGAGTTTGTCAGGACAGGCTCGCCAAAATCTCGAAGATCGAGCCGAGCTTAAACAAGCTTGAGCTTGAGCTTATACTATTTACCATTTAATAAATGAGCTTGAGTTATAGCTTCACGTATTGAGCCATCTCGAACTTGAACTTTTTTTATATAATTTTTACTTAATATATTAAATATATATTTATATAGATAATTGTTGTTATATAAAAACATGTGATAAAATTAATCAAATTATAAACAAGGGGATCTTAAGCCGAGCTTGAGTTCCAAAAATTCCAAACTAAAACAACTCGAGTATTAAAACTTAAGTTTTACACGATACGAGCTCGAGCTTTACAGTTAACATTCAACACAAGCCGAGCTCGGGCACGAGATCAAGCTCTCTTTTGTCAAAACAATCCTAGGCCGAACACGACTTGTCTACGCCCCTATTTAACAGTCATTGTAACATTCAAATAATCAACTAATAAATCAAATAATCTAATATAGCAATCTACAAATCAATAATTTAATAATTAACCTATCAAATGATCAGCTAACAAAATAAATGACTTAGTTATCCAAACAATTGTTTATATTTGTTACTTATTTTATGGGGTCGTTTTATATAATTGGGTTGGTTTTAAATTTTTTCTTAAAAGTCGTATAAACTTTTTTTAGAATTGGACTTTTAATCTTATATTAATTTTGGCTTTTTAAATTTGAGTGGTATTCTATTTTTTGTTCAGTAGCATCCTGATACATACAACCACGAAAAAAACATTTTTTTTAAACTTCAAACGATAGTTTAGGGTAGTTCAGGGGTTGCCCAGGCTACCTCTCCATCTTTATTAGATCCGATCTGCCCTTGCTACTTTGCAACACTAAACCTAGGTCAAACCTTTCATCAACCTCTCAACGTTAGCGAAATTTCCTGCTTCGTTACAAAGTTAGTTTATCCACTTTTTAATAGTGAAATTAATAAGACTATACGTAGTGGACACGACAATAATGATAACAAGAACACAAGTGAGGCTCAAAATATCACTACATGATAGTTAAAGAAGGCTCCAAACCTATGAGGCTTTAAGCCTTTAACGGGCTCCAAACACAACGTCATCTACACTATTGCATCAATAGGGCTCCAAACACCAATAAACCACTACAATTGATTTAAGGGGGTGCAGGACCGGGTAAGGGTGCCTAACACAATCAGTTTCACAATGAGGAGAGACTTGGAACACTTAACAGTTCAAATAGGGAATCTGGTTTGATTATGAGGATACTATGAACATACGTAAGTAATGAGACAGAACAAGCAACAATAACACAGAAATATAGTTTACAAGGAGTGTTGTATATTGCTCACAAGTTCTATTACAAGTGTTACAAAACATATCTAAATTACAAGAACCTGAGACTCTTTATACTACATCTTACAACTGTCAATACTTAGAAGGACAGTTGGAATTGACTAATCTAGACAACAAGATTAATCTAAAGTCAAAAGGTAGATTGCCTTTTGACTAGTGACTATGATATGCCATAGCTCACATCCTTTTCTATTACAAAAAGGTTTACAGGTACAAAAGTAGGAAGTTTCAGACAAAGACCTTAATCTACAATTTACAAAAGCATGAACTTTTTACCAACTCATACAAGTTGGTGAGTCTTCAGAGTTGTAGCGGAAAGTGTGTCAGCTTTATGTAAAGTAGATCAGAGAAAGCATGTCTTTCTCTGTCTTCGAAAGAAATCACTCTTCACAACAAATGGCTTCGGAAGACTTTGTCTCTGAAGCTTCGGAAGACTTCATCTTTGGCTTCGGAAGACTTTATCTTTGGCTTCGGAAGATTTGGACTTTGGCTTCGGAAGATTTTACACTTAGATTATTTTCTGATGTAGTGTGTAAAACTTCCGAAGCACTTCTATCTTTGTACGTCCAGTGCATGCATGCAAGAAGATCTTTGGTTGTTTTGGCTTCTTTGGTTGCATCAGCCTTATAATCTTCTTATATTACCTTACAAACTCCCCCTAGGCTGATGCTACCAAAACAAAAAAGTACTTCAGATGTTGATAGTCCTCATTAGGATCAAGACCAAGCCTGTCTTCATCATCTGGTCAGGATCCTTCAGACTTTCATAGTATCTTCTCATAGAGATCATGTAGAGGAAGATCAAGCATGTCTTGCTAGAAGTAGACATCTTGACCTCCTTGATCTCTGATGACATACCATCTGTCCGGATTGCCAGCAAAACTCCAGGACAAGATGGGTCTTCCAATTGAAAGAGGCTCTACTTGAATAGGAGTTGGTTGAGTAGCCTCTTCAGGCACTTCCTCTGACTTATCCTGAGGTGTGGAGGTGGATGCCTTGGTTTTCTTCTTCTTTGAAACACTTTTTCTGGCCATCCTTTTCCTCATCTTTGAAGTTTTCAACTGAGATGACTGATCTTCAGCACTAGATTGTTCTGTTGTGTCCCTCTTAGTTTGGATCTCTTCTCTCACAGGTTCAGATGGAGAGAGAGGAGAACCCTTCTGCAGATCAGAAGATGAAGTTGGCTGAGATGCAGCTCTAGGATCAGGTTGTGTTGTCTCAGGGGGTTCAACCTTCACCTCAACTTCAGGTTTAGCTGGACTTGGTGGAGAATGCAAATCTATAAGCTCTCCCCTTTTAATCTTCTGCTTGATCATTTTTATATGCTCATCCATGGTGGATAGAGACATAGGACCAAGCCTCCTTCCGGAGAATCCGTACAGCTTCAAGAAGCTCATTATCCTTTCTCTATCTTCAGACTTCTTTTGGCTTTTGTTGATGATGGCCCTTGACCTTGCTGCTTCTTCCTTTAACTTTATCTTAGCAACTTTTCTTTCTTTTATGGCTTGTTCCTCTAGCTGCTTAAGATATTCAAACTCTATGTACTCAAAGAATAAGGGAAGAAGTGCAGCTGCTTGATAGAGTCATGTGGCACTTAGGTAGTTGATCATATTCATTCTTTCAGCTTCCTTATCTACCTAAGGTTATGCATGTGCCACAGTCTCTGTCTCAAGACTTTCTTGAACTGGGGGGAGGTTAGGAGCATGTTTGTAGAGCCTTTTTATTCTCCTTTCTTCCATAATCTTGAGGAGCAATACTGCATCCTCTACCTCCCTCCTCTCCTTTAACAGCTCAATGTTAGCTAGCTCATTCAACTCTTCTAAGGGGAGAGATATGAGTTCATCAACATTATAGTTCCTGGTCCCCAGGTAGTTTAGCCTAGCTGCCCTTAACTCATAATCTTGAGTGTTTGGCCTGGGGGCAGCTCGGATAGTAGCTTGCATGAAGCCTGAGGACCCTCCTGAACTCTCTCCCCTTAGCTTCCTCTTCCTCTCTCTCTTCTCCTCCTCTAACTCCTCAGAGGTCATTTTCCTCTTCCCTTTGTCATGCACAGGCCTTGGTGTCTCAGGGTGGAGAGAGCTTTGGCCTTCATTGCTTGGTTCAGCAGTCAAGCTCTAGCAAGAGAGTGGTTATGGAGCACCATCATCAGCTGGTGCTTCACTGAGGGTACTGGGTGCAGAAGGAGATCCTATCTCAAGGTTTACAGGCTCAACCTCTGGGCCTTCAGTCCAGGTTTTCCCTTTGAAGCTAATCTCGGGGTCCACCTCAACATCCAGTTAACCAAAGTTCTCACCTACTATCCTCTGTCTATATAATCTTGATCTCATCTTGAACTCTTCTAGCACCCTTTCTTGTATCCAGTCTGCTAGTCTTCCAGTTTGTCTGTTTTGGCTTGCGTTGATAAGTTGAAGACCAACCGGATTTATGCACTCATAGAAACTCAGATTTGAAAAGTTGAAAGTTTCTTGTTGACCCTGAGTTCTAGAAATGATGAGAGCTCTTCTTTCTGTGTCATACCTCCATCCTATGATTAGGTTCTCAGAGTGGGGATATGGGGTAGACATGGCTCTAGGTATACCCTCTTCAAATAGACTTCGAATGAGAGAGTCTACATCCATGTAGACTTGAGGAGGTTATTGAGTATGGACTATTGCAAGATAGGGTGGTGAATCCTCTATGTCCATACTCTGAGAGGAACTCACAGGTTCTGTGACTGTTTGGACTTTCTCCCCCTTTTTGGTAGCATCACCTTCTTACATAAGTGAGCTGGGGGTTGAGTCTGTCACATTCACAGGTTCTTGTGGACCTTGGTTGAGTTTGTCTTGGTGGTCTCTCAGCTAGCTGGCCCTTGAGATTGGTGATCTCAAGTTACTGGTCATTGACTCTTCTTTCTAAGACAATCACCTGAGATTCCAGGTGACTTATCTTTGAGACTAAATAGGTGCATATTTGAGTCAGTTTTTGTACCCTTAGTTTTAGACTCCCCTCATCTTCATTAGAAAATCATGGGAGGATGAGAGAATTGGACCAAGATCCTCCTCCTCATCACCAGCATATTGTTCTTGGCTGCTGGATTTCCCCCACCTTATGACAACTTCAAGAGAAGTGTCAAAACACCTGGTTGCCATGGTTGAGGTCTTAAGGATGTAATCACTTACTGAAGTGAGAACCTCTTCCATATGGATCTCCTGAACAGGTTCAGGGAGATCCACCTCAGTGATAGGTGAATGATGTGGCATAGACCTGGGTGAGACAGGAGTACTCATCTCTCTTTGAGTAGGTGTGGAGAAGAGAGACTCATGGTACTCGCTGAATGCCATGTCTTCATCATCATAGAAGTCAAGGCAGGGAATTAGTTGGTTTAGATCCAGTGGCTGGGGATGGTAACTTTCCCCGAAAGGTTGTTCACTAGAGTGTGGAGACTCTAAGTGAAGGCTTAAGGCTGTTTGGGGTGTGAGCTCATCAGGCTGAGCATGAGGAACCTCAGCACTGATCATATGAGAGATGGGAGTGGTTTGCTCCTCAGGGGAAGTGGGAGCTCGAGTGTCCACTTCCTCCTGTAAGGTTGTTGATATGGGGGCCTGTACAAGCGAATAACATATGCAGGGATTCATTTGGTTTTCTCTGGTAGGTGATGGTTATTGTGGGTTGTATGTGTGGTTGAGAGATAGAAGGTATGGGTTCAACACTAGCTGGTGCTGCTAGGTTGCCACCTTGAGCAATGAGCTTAAACATTTTTGGGGCAAGGGCTGTTTCTACCCCATATAAGCCAACAGTTGGCTTCCTCATTATTTTGAAGATATCGGGCTTCATTTGTCCCATTTAAGAATATTCCCTGTTCCCCTCAACCATGTGCCCAGTTCACAGTTGAGAATGTGTTGGACATATCTAAGGAACATGTAATACTCTAGGGAGTCCAAGTTAGCAAGCAAATTGGTATATACAAATTGAGAATACCTGAACTTGACCCCCTAAACCATTCCATGGACTATGAAAGAGAGGTCTTCTGGAATCTAATCCCATCCTTCATGCTTGTTTGACAATTTGTGTATGACAACATGAAGGAGATACGTCCATTGAGGTGAGACCTTCCCCTTCCTGAAGGTTTTGACTGAGAAGTCACCTTCATAGCCCATCTGTGCAAAGGAGTGGTTGACTGCAGCTTTGGGGAAGGACAAGTCACCTTCTATATCATCCAGCTGAAGATGTGTGTTTATGATGGCCGGAGTGATGAAGATTGTCCTCCCCTACATTGTGGCAGACAGTGCCTTCTCCCCGTCCATGGTGACCTATTCGCAGGTCTGCCAGAACTCCAACAAATGATCCTCATAGAGAGGAGGATCAATGGTGAGGGAGGTGAAGTAGTTGGTCAAAGAAAGGTAACGACAAACCTTTGAGAAACCTAGATCTTTCTCAGAGTCTAACAGAGCAACCTGATTATGTTTCCTGTGAAGATGCATTGAAAAATCAGGTTGGTTTCTGCAGTCAATGTTGGCCATTTGAAGAAGCTTTGTGATGAAGGAAGATAAGAATGAAGGCGGTTTGTGGATGAAATTAGGTTAGAGAAATGCACATGAAGAGGAGAGTGAGAAGAGGGGGAACCGTTTGAGAATATATATAAAATGGATTTGAAACAAAGTTAATACTAAAGGATAAACTTTGAAATTCGAAAGTCGGTCCCACCTCTGAAAAAGTGCCCAAAAAGTAGTTTTCTTGGAAGTTGAAAATCTTCCGAAGATAATTTTGCTTCGGAAGTTTTGAGAAAAAGCTTTCGAAGCCAATTTGGCTTCGGAAGATATTCTTAAGAATTTTGAAAATTTGGCTTCGGAAGAAAAATACTTAGAGAGTTTTTCTTCCGACACATATTTGATTTCGGAAGATATTAAGACTTTGGAGTTTTATTCTAAAGAGAATAAATCTTTCGAGACTTAATTGCTTTCGGAAGATATTTGTCCTTCAAATATATGCAAGTACTTAGAAGCATATTTAAGCTTTGGAAGATATTCTCAGAATTTCTTCCGAAGGTAAATTTCTTATAAGTGGTTATTTGATTTGAAAACATAAATTTCTTCCGAAGGCAACTTGAAATCTTTCGAAGGAAATTATGTTTTGAAAAATTTTCAAAAATCTAAGGAATATCATTAAAAATTTTATTCCAAAATAAACTGGGCTTATGAAGGTGATAAAATAGACAACTTAGGACACACAGGTTTTAGAAATAAAGCTGATTTAAGTTTGTAAGAAAATCTACTCAAAGTTAATCATCCTAATAGCTGATACTAGATATTTGAATCTCTATTCATCAAAAGCTTTAGTGAACAGATCAGCATATTGTTCATTTGTGTTAACTTTGACTAATTTGATTAATCCCTTCTCAAAATTATCTCTAATCAAATGATACCTGACGTTGATATGTTTGGTCCTTGAGTGTTGCACATGATTCTCTGTAATGGAGATAGGACTGTTGTTGTCTATATGGATGGGAGTCTTTTTGAAGTTGACTCCATAGTCCAGCATCTGATTCTGAATCCAAAGCACTTGAGCATAACAACTTGTAGTAGCAATGTATTCAGCCTTAGCAGTTAATGCAAAGACATAGGATTGTTTCTTGCATTGCCATGAGACAATCCTTCCACCAATGAATTGACATCCCCGAGATGTAAACTTTGCAGTCATGTTGCAACCACCATAGTCACTATCTGTATAAGCATACAGATTGAAGTCAGAACTCTTTAGATACCAAAGGCCAAGCTTGGGAGCACCTTTGAGATATCTAAGAATCCTCTTGATAGAAACCAGGTATGACATCTTGGGGTTGGCTTGATATCTTGCACAGATGCATGTAGCAAACATGATATCAGGCCTGCTGGCTGTTAGGTACATAAGAGACCCAATCATAGCCCTGTAAAGATGTTCATCCACACACTCCCCCTTAAGATCAGGTCCTAGGGAGTGGTTTCTTGTTAGCAACCTTACATTCAGTCATGTTGAATCTTATAAGTATGTCTTGTACATACTTTGACTGACTTATGAAGATGCCATTGTCAAGTTGCTTCACATGAATTCCCAGAAAGAAATTTAGTTCCCCCATGGCACTCATTTCAAATCTGTTCTTCATCAGCCTCTCAAAGTCTTTGCAGAGCTTTGGATTAGTTGACCTAAATATAATGTTATCTACATATACTTGAACCAGCATTAAGTCATCCCTGTTCCTTTGATGAAGAGAGTTCCATCTATCGTACCCCTTTTGTAACCATGTTGACAGAGATACTGAGATAGTGTTTCATACCACTTCCTTGGAGCTTGGTGCAGCCCATAAAGAGCTTTATCAAGCTTGTAGACATAATCAGGATGATCTGGGTCTGTAAAGCCAGGTGGTTGTTTGACATACACCTCTTCATCAATCACCCCATACAGAAAAGCACACTTGACATCAAGTTAGTAGACCTTGAAATCCTTGGATGCAGTAAAAGCCAGGAATATTCTTATAGCTTCAAGTCTTGTCACATGAACAAAAATATATGTGTAATCAATTCCTTCTTCTTGTGTGTACCCTTGAACAACTAGTCTTTCCTTGTTCTTGATGACAAGTCCTCTAACATCCTTCTTGTTCCAAAAAACCCACTTGGTTCCTATGACAGTCCTCCCATGAGGAAGAGGACATAGGTTCCAAACCTTTTGTCTTTTGAATTGAAGCAGGTCCTCTTGTATTGCTTCAACCCAGCTTCCATCTTTCAAAGCCTCATCAACTTTCTTTGGCTCTACTTGGGACAAGAAGCAAGAATATAGACAAACAGTTTTGTCAGGGGTTTGTCCTCTTGTTCTCACCCTTGTATCAACATTTCCAATGATGTTTGTGGTGGGGTGTGACTTGTGGATCCTGAGTTGAGGGATCACAGCAAGTTGATTTGAAAGATCTAGATTAGAAAAATTCAGATCTGGCAATGGAGTGTCACCCACCACATCAGCACACTTATCAAGTGAGACTTGATCCAATAAGTGTGTGACATCATTTATGTTGTCTTTTATGGAATGGTTATCAGCATCAAGAAATTCTTGATCTTTATAACCACCTCTATTTCCTCCTACATTTGAAGCTCCTTCACCTGAGTTTTGAACCTCTGAGCTAGAATTTGAAGGCATCTCAGATGTATCAGTTGAATTTGTCATGTTTGTGCTGATAGGATCTTCATTTATAGGGTTAGTCACCAAAAGAGCTGAAGTAGTAATCTTGCTTGGTCTTCTCAATCTTGGGTCGGGATCTCCTATTGATATGTTATTTGTAGATCCTGAAACATTCTCACAAGACTTGTTAAAACAGTTGGTAACTAAGTCAAGATCAAATAGCTAATCCGGACCAGAACCTTTCACACTAGGAGTGTGCTCATTGAAGGTCACATTGGCTGACTCCTCAACTACTCTAGTTCTGAGATTGTATACTCTATAAGCCTTAGCTTGGGAAGAATATCCAATAAAGTGTCCATCATCTGACTTCTCATCAAATTTGGCTACTTGATCTTTGGTATTCAAGATGGTGCAAGGACATCCAAATGACCTGAGGAAACCAATAAATGGTCTCCTTTTGTGCCACAGCTCATAAGGAGTCTTACCATGAGTCTTAACCACTAAAACCCTGTTCTGCACATAGCAGGCTGTGTTAACTGCCTCTGCCCAGAAGATGATGGGTAGTTTAGAGTCAGACAACATGGTTCTTGCAGCTTCAATAAGTGTCCTGTTTCTCCTCTCAGCAACACCATTTTGCTGAGGAGTCCTAGGAGCATTATATTATCTTGTAATACCCTTTTCATCACAAAATGTATCAAGGATTTGGTTCTTAAATTCTGTTCCTTGATCATATCTTATGGTCTTGACCTTGTGATCAGATCGATTTTTAATTTTCAGAATGAAGTTCTTCAAGATCTCAGGAGTCTCATCCTTAGTTCTAAGGAAAAAGACCCAAGTGAATCTTGTGAAATAATCTATGATCACTAAACTATATGAGGTCCTTCCTAAACTCATTATACTGGTGGGGCCAAAGAGATCCATATGTAATTAGTGTAGGGGAGTAGTGATAGAGTTCCTTTCCTTTGGCTTGTGAGACACTTTGTGTTGCTTTCCTTTCAGGCATGCAACACAATGATCATCACTTGTAAACTCTTTCTTTGGCATTCCAGTTACCGAATCATTCTTAATTAATTTATTCATGTTCTTAAAGTTTACATGGCACATTCTTTTATGCCATAGGAAAGACTCATCACTATTTGCTTTAGATAGAAAGCAAGAAACCTCTCCTGAGGGAGATGTTTTTTGCAAGTCCATCTTGTACATGTTCCCTTTCCTGGGGGCTCTAAGCAGGATATGCTCTTGAGGAATAACCACCCCGGGCTTGAGAACAATGCACTCATGCTCAGTAAAGAGTATGTCGTGTCTCTGATCACAAAATTAGGATACACTCAGTAGATTGTATCCAAGCTCCTTAACAAAATTTACCTTCTTAATGGTGAGCTTACCATTTGTGACCATACCCCTTCCAGTGATATAACCACCCGCATCTCCTCCAAAAGCAACTGGTCCTCCATCAATTTTCTCAAAATTGTGAAGCAAAGAACCATTGCTAGTCATGTGCGTGGAACAGCCACTATCAATGATCCACACATTTTCCTTGGTCTTTAGCTATTCCTGCATAAAAAGAAGTGGTTAGTTACACTTGGAAACCAAGCCTCATTGGTCTTGGGGTTTTCAAAGTGATCTAAAGAAGCTTTGAGGATCATTAGTTGTTGTTGATGAAGAACTCTCAGTCACCAGGTCTTTCTTCATCTTCCACATCATCTTTGGAAGATTGGACATGACCTTCAACACCTCGTAATTTTCAATAACTTCTGAAGTTTTGGATATTGGACCTTCGGAAGATCTTGCTTTTACTACAGCATGCTTTAGTACTTCGAAAGCATTCCTATCTTTCAAGACCTAATTTTCTTTCGAAGGCAAGTTCTCACTTGTCTTCTTCTTCACTTTGGAGCTTCCAAAGGAAACAGATTTTCCTTCCGAAGCTTGCTTTTCCTTCTTCTTCCCAGAAGCTTTTTCTTTGACCATGTGGATAGTGCTTTTGGGATTGTAGATGCATTCCTTAGCCAGATGAGAAGTACTACCACACATGATGCCGTCTATTTGCTTCCTTCTGGGAGTCTTCTTTTGAGATCAAGACTGAGTTTGATCACTTTCCTTCTCCATCTTCATCTTCACAGATGATACAACAAGCTTCTTTGGGAGAGGCTTGCTCTTGGAGCTAGATGGTTCAGGCTGTGTTGTAATGGTACACAACTAGTCAGTCTTCTTCTTGCGGAATGGTTTGGAACTAAACTAGAACTCCTGGTACTAGAGTTCATAGTTGAGTCTTCAGCCTTTACCACTTCAAACCCTGCAGAGATGAACACTTGTTTATGCTTGGAGTCAAAAGTGGCCTTGATTTCTTGAGCCTTCTTTGATCTTCTCTTAGCTCTTCTGATCAAGTTCTTTCTCTTTGACTTGGTCATTCCAGACTCTTTCCTCTCCTCAGGAGAATAGTGACCCTTCTTAGGATGATCTTCTTCACTATTCTCAGAGTCATCCTTCACTATCTCCTCTTCATACTCTTCAACAATGGGGTCTATGAGGGGAAGCTCATCTTCATAAGTTCCACACCTTGGAGATCTTACAGATAATAGAGTGTGTGGAAGAGCTATCTCAGTAGATCCCAATCCCTGCTTATTCTGATAACAAAGTTTTGCATGTAGGGATGAGGATATTATGTTCCTGAAGGTCTCTTCTTCAAGAACATATTTTTCTGCCCTGGCTTTGCTGATCCTAAGCTCAGCCTGGCATTCAGTTAACTTTGAGATGAGATCTTTGATTTAAGTCCTGTAGTTAGTGTTCTCATTCTTAAGAGTTGAAATGGTTTTCTCTAGATCTTCTATCTTAAGTTTATAATCATTTTCAGCTCTTTTAAAATTAGTTTTTAAGATATTTAAGGACTCAAGATCAGATCTCATCTCTAAGTTATAGGACCTGTATCTATTAACTTTAGCAATACATTCAGGTGTACAGAGATGTTCCAATACCTTGGCTTCATCATGATCTGCCATCAATGCTTGGTTTGGAGATGCATCTTCCACCTGAAAGCTCCAGTCAAAGCCTCCTTCTTCAACAGCAACTGCCACTTGCTGTCTTGGCTTCTTATTCTGGTGAGCTCCTTCAGTGTAGTTTGGCCTTGTTTGTGCTTGCCCACCATTTGACTTGGTGCCTTGCACTCTCTGGCAAAGTGTCCCATTTGGTTACAGTTGTAACACTTCACTTTGCTTTTATCAAGCCCAAACTTTCCATTGGCTGTATTGCTAGGAAACTTCCTTCCAGTCCTCTTGTAGAACTTGTTGGCTCTGTGAGTGAGAAGAGCCATCTGCTGGACTATTTCAATATACTCCAGATCATCTGGATAGATACAGTCCAGATCTTCAAGGGTGAAGAGAAAGATGCCTGAACTTTCATCAAAAGACATAAAAGCTTGTGAAGAACTTGTCTTTCGGAATGGGCTTCCAGGGATGTGGCCTTCTCTTGGTGTCTCCGGAAAGGTTATGAAAGGACCCTTTTATGGTTTGTCCGGGTAGCAGATGAGATGGTGTTGTGGTTCTCTGCAATCCCTTTCAACCACATGAAAGGCTGAACTCCGTTGGTTGTTGGAGTTACCATATGGATTTTGCATGTTCATCTCCATCTGGTAGCCACTGAGGATACCATACAACTCTATGAGAGTAAGGGTCTTGAGGTTCTCAGTCCTCTTTATGACCACATAATAGTGTGTCCATTGTCTAGGAAGAGAGGACATGAAATTCCTCACAACGTCCCTGTTCTCAAGAGTTACTCCGACATCTGCAAGAGTATCCACAATCTCAACATACCTAAAGTATTATTGAGTCATGGTTTTACCTGTCTTGAAGGTGAAGTTCTCAAACTGCTGCTTCAAGAGGTCCTTCTTGTTTTCTTTTGCATCATCAGACCCCTCATACATCAGCTTCAGTGCATCCCAGAGTTGCTTGGCAGTCTTGCACTTCTTGAAGCCTTTGTAGATAGAGTTTGGAAGAGCAGTTTGGAGGGCGGTCATGGCTTTCTGATCAATATCAATTCTCTTCCAGTCTTCATCAGAATAGTCAGCCACTTCCTTTGGTATCATAGCACCACCAGCAGCAGCTGAAGAGGTGGATGGTACATGAGGTCCATCGACAACAGGCCCTCACATCTTAGAGTCTTGAGACTTGATAAAGCCTTCCATTCTTTGACACCAAGTATCAAAGTCTTCAGGAGTGATCAGCGGGGACTTTGTCATTGTACCGGTTTCCATATCAGCCTTTATGATAGCTGCCATTTGAGATGTTAAGTGAACTGTGAAACTAAGAGGATTAAAGATGGTGAGATCTTACAATCAAGAGCCTGAAATGCTCTGATACCAATTGCAGGACTGGGTAAGGGTGCCTAACATAATCAGTTTCATAATGAGGAGAGACTTGGAACACTTAACAGTTCAAATATAGAACCGGGTTTGATTATGAGGATACTATAAACACAAGTAAGTAATGACACAGAACAAGCAACAATAATACAGAAATATAGTTTTTAAGGAGTGTTGTATATTGCTCTCAAGTTCTATTACAAGTGTTACAAAGCATATCTAAATTACAAGAACTTGAGACTCTTTATACTACATCCTACAACCGTCAATACTTAGAAGGACAGTTGGAATTGACTAATCTAGACAACAAGATCAATCTAAAGTCAAAAGGCACATTGCCTTTTGACTAGTGATAATGACATGTCATAGCTCACATCTTTTTCTATTACAAAAAGGTTTACATGCACAAAAGTAGGAAGTTTCAGAAAAAGACCTTAATCTACAGTTTACAAAAGCATGGACTTTTCACTAACTCATACAAGTTGGTGAGTCTTCAGAGTTGCAGCAGAAAGTGTGTCAGCTTTATGTAAAGTAGATCAGAGAAAGCAAGTCTTTCTCTGTCTTCGGAAGAAATCAGTCTTCACAGCAAAATGGCTTCGGAAGACTTTGTCTCTGAAGCTTCGAAAGACTTCATCTTTGGCTTCGGAAGATTTGGACTTTGGCTTCGGAAGATTTTACACTTAGAGTATTTTCTGATGTAGTGTGTAAAACTTTCGAATCACTTCTATCTTTGTACGTTCAGTGCATGCATACAGGAAGACCTTTGGTTGTTTTGGCTTCTTTGGTTGCATCAGCCTTATAATCTTCTGATATTACCTTAAAGGGGGCTTTAGTGATCGAAATAGTTTTAGCCTACATGATACCTAGGTGACATTTTAACTAAATAACCATTATACATGGTCTAAGTATTAATGGAGAATAATAATTGTTCCTAAAATCAAACATGACACAACCACTGCGTAATGAAGCCTGTAATGTAAAACAACGTAAAATAAAATAAACCAATAAAAGAAATACATTGAAAGTTAAAACAAACAGCTAAGAAAAAACTTTATGAAGTGATCTGCTCTTAATGTAGTAGAAGTATCCAAAAGTTGAAAGCAAAAAAACTTCCCGCAAAACATAAATGAAACATAGGTGAAAGAAGACAAACTTTTATAACACATTTGCAATCTCCACGTTTTGAAACCGGTGAATTATCCTCCTCTGACATGAACCATTAGTTATATTACTTTGTTATGCTAGCTTAATTTTGATTTTCAGGTGGTGATTTATAATTCTTGAAGAAATTAGTTGATTACAAATATATAAATTGTGATTTATAACCTAATTTACTTTAATGAATCTTTGATAAAAGTGGGTTCCTAAAACTTAACCATTTAGTTAATTAGTTATGAAGAAGAACAGGAAATAGCGAAGACTTGTCACAATAGTTATTTTTTTAAGAGTTAGAAACAGTTGATTTTTTTATTAAATTAAAAAAAGGATTTTAAATGTTAATAATTATAAAATTTTCATTTAAAACCTTAATCATTCATATTTACTAGGGTTGTTCCTCGGCATGCGTTGCGTTGTGCGCATGATGGATATGCTAAATCAAGCTTTGATGGATGCATGCTGTCGATCTAATCATGTTAAAAAAATCATACTTGCATAGAAAAATATAGGAACCGGAAAAAACTATTAAAAGAGATTTTGACGGGGCTATATCACATATTATCAGGCTCAGGATCACATATTGAATGAGTGCACCATAGCTGAAGATGGATGCGGGTAAAAAATCGACCATCCTCTAGACCTACCACATAAATGCTGCACCGTAATCCAAGTTCAAATGATAATTATTGATTAAAATAGTATTTAAACCTTTTTGTAACAATTTCCAAACAAATTAATTTTTTTAATTTTTATTATGACAGATTAGATTTTAATAATCCAAACTATTATCTATTGGCCGATAATAATCTATATTAACAATTTAACTGGTAACACTCTCAGTTTTTTCTTTTATTACCAATAGCAATCTTAGTAATATAATTATCATATATTTACACTTGATTTGTATTTGTTTTCTTCTCAAATTCACTTGTATGTTTTTTTTTTCATTTTGTTATCAATTTCACTTGATGATTATGTTATCAGGTTATTAAAAACAAAAGTGAAAATTTAAAATGGTACCCCAGAAATTAATATTATGGATCAAACCATACTTCAATTCCTTTTACGGCGACTATAAATGTAGAATTGTTCCAAAAAATCCGCTGATCAAAACAGGCAAAAAGATCAAACCAATGTAAATGATACTTAAGAACCGATGTGAGTATGGGACAGCTATAATTTACAAAACAATTGTTTTTAATAAAATAAAACGATTAAGCGTAAATGATTGTTAATAATCGCTGTAAAAAATTGAACATCTATAATTTACAAAACTCACGCATTAGAAAACAATACACAACGCATAATATTTTAGTATATTAATATACAAAAATAAAATGTGTCACATGGCACCTTCTAAGGCTTTCTTTTTGCCACGTGTCAACATATAACGCAACCTCTTGTTTTGGCGTTCAATGCGCGAATCCCTTGACCCGGCCACAGTTGATACTCGTTTTATCTAATGGGTTGTTTAAATAGGTTATAACCTGCTTTCTAACCCAAATTCTAATAAACATTAAGAATGACTCTGAAATCATTCTCCTCCTCTCTTTCGATTCGAAAACCTTCTCTTGATGTCTCTATTCCAACAATCTTTTCTATAAATGGCCTCATCGAATCGGTTGGTTCCTCAGGTTTGTTATTATATCTTTCTTCTTTAGTTGTTGTATTTGTTGCAAGATCTGTTTTTGATTTAGCAATTTTAAGAGATCTTAGTTTGTTATTATCTTTTTCTTCTCTGGTATTTGTATTTTTTTCAAGATCCGTTACTTGATTTTGTAAGTTTTTAGATCTATCAGTTTGTTATCATCTTCTTCTTTGTATTTTTCTATTTTTAAGATCTGCTACTTGATTTCATAAATTTTAAGATTTCTCGGTTTGTTATCATCTTCTTCTTCGTTATGAAGATCTATTACTTGATAACGTTTGTTCTTCAATGTCATCTTCACGGCAATGTGAAATAAGTAAAATTAGATATTCTTGTAACAACTTCATATGAGACTATTAAGTTTTGATTCATTAAGCCCCCTTAATACAAGTCTGAAGGCGATGAAATAATCAAAACCCCAATTATGCCAATTTGTTGTGAAATCTGCATTCGTTATATAATCTGTTCATTATATGTTTTTAAACTTTTCTGATAAAGTTCCTTTTTAGTTATTTACTGTATGGTTATATTAGAAGGCTGATGCAACCAAAGAAGCCAAAACAACGAAAGTGCTTCCTGCATGCATGCACTGATGTACAAGGTAGAAGTTGCTTCAGAAGTTTTACACTCTCCATAGAAAATATTTTAAGTGTAAAATCTTCCGAAGCCAAAATCTTCCGAAGCCAAAGATGAAGTCTTCTGAACCTTCAGAGACAAAGTCTTCCTAAGCCAAATGTTGTGAAGACTGATTTCTTCCGAAGACAAAAAGGATATGCTTTCTCTGATTCACTTTTTCATAAAGCTGACTTACTTTCCGTTGCAACTCTGAAAACTCACCAACTTATACAAGTTAGTAAAAAGGTCCATGCTTTTGTAAACTGTAGGTTATGGTCTTGGGTCTGCAACTTCCTACTTTGTACCTGTTTTCCTTTTTAATACAAAGGATGTGAGCTATGACATGTCATAGTCACTAGTCAAAAGGCAATCTGCCTTTTGACTCTACATTGATCTTGTCAGGATCAACGATCTAAGTTTGATCAATTAGAATTGAATCGCAGCGGAATTAGAACAAGAATTAGACAAATATTGCAAGAACACAACAGATATTCAATGGAACAGTACACGGTTATAGAGAAAGAGGGTTTTCTGCAAAATGGATAATATCATTCATGCACACATGCTTTGGTATGGCGGCTGCTAAGCTTTTCTAAGTTTGCTATAGCTGCTCGTCGCACCTTACAATTAGGTCAACATTCCTTATATAAAGGAATGTGACGTCTGCTGATGTCACTTGATAGTGACATCTAACAGAATTATTACAAACAACTGAAAGTAAGCAAACTACTGAGAATGTTCACAACAACTGAGAACATCTCAGAGTATGCTAAGTACAAGATGAAACTAAAACTACTGAAACTACAAGTACTGATTACAAGAAACATAAAACTACTGAAAGGAAACCATCACAACTACTGAAGAGGTCTTCTTCAGCTGTTGTGACAACATCTGAAACTTGGTCTTCAGTCTTTGTCTTCAGCTCTTTCACTTCAGACTTTGTCTTCAGCTCTTTCACTTCAGACTTTGTCTTCAGCTCTTGTTATCAGTTGATGTCTTCAGCTGTTGCAGACTACTTCAGTTGTTGTAATGTCCGTGGGACTTAAAGGTTTTTCTGATCAGGCTCATTGGTTCTTTTGGTCCAACAAACTCCCCCTGAACCAATGCAGCCAAAACCTTTAAGCTTATTGAGGTCCCACTTATTCTTGGCAGAAATACTCTCTTGATCAGCTTCAGAGATATCGGATAAGCACAGGCCAGGGAACAGGTTTCAGTAGATGTGAATGTCAAAGGATGGAAGGGAACTCTGTCTTGGGGAACTGGACACAAAGCTGTTATCCCAACCATGAAACCTACTTCCCATTGATGAGTCTATAAGACTCTCTGACGTAGGCCTCAAGGAGAACAACTTGTTCCTCCTTAGTGAGTTCTTCTGCTTCTCCTTCGAAGAAGAACTCTGGGCCATAGTACTCTGATAGGTACTTTATTGTCTTTCCATTTTTCAACTCAACAGTTGTTATCTCTCTGTAAGCAAATTCATCTGGGTGAGTCCCTTCTAATAACAACTGGAGTTCATTTTTCTTGATCTCTTCAAGCCTCTTGTATAACAACCCCTTCTTGACCATTTTGTTCTCCATTAGAGTTTGAGGGGTCATCTTTGACTTGTAGGCTCTCTTGAAGTCTTCAAGTATCTCCCAGGGTGAGACTACAATGGCCAACATAATAACAGCATCTATGGTCTTTCTCACTTGGCCATTGTATCTACTTGGTATGGATTTCTTATGAATTCTAGAACTAACCCTGGGGTCTGGCCAAATCCTTACTCTCTCCTTTTGATATTGAAAGGTATACCTGAGAGCATACAGCCTTTGAGCGTGTTTCTTCATGGCTTGTATAGATGATGACTGAGGAAACTCTTTGTCAACCATCTTCAAAAGTTGCTCATCGTGCTGTTTCTGCTGTTCTTCTTCTTCAATCTTAACTTTCACCATTTGCCTCTGAAAGTCTGGTGTGATCATTTGTTGACTTCTGGGCTCAGGTATTTTTAGAACAGCAGAGATTGGCAGACTGTCTTCTTCATCATCTTCTTCTTCTTCTTCCATCCTCAACACCCTTCTCCTCCTTCTGGGTGCATCATTGGATGTGGTTTGAGGTGGTTTTTGGGGTAAGGGAGTTGGTTTTGAGGGTTGAGTTGGTTTAAGTTTAGGTTTAGGGATTGGTTTGGAGAGTTGTGGGGTTGGTTGTTTTTGAGTGGGAGTTTGGGAAGGCTGATCTAGCATTTTTGTGGTAAGTTTGGCTTTGGAAAGCTTGGCCATATCAGTTCTCTTCCCAGCACCTGCTTCATCTAAGGCTTCGATAATCAACCCCTTATTGAATGCTTCAGAAGCACAGATTCTGGTGGTTATTGCCAGAATACTGTCTCTGGTCCATGATTTAATCTCAATTAATGATCTTCCCAAGTATTTTGCAATAAACCTGATCATTATCTCCAACCTCTCCCTTTCCATCACACTGTAACTGGCCCATCTCTCTTGTATCTCTTTAATCTCCAGCCTTCTGATCTCAGTGTCTAAAGTAGCTGTATCAAAGCCTTGTCTGAAGAGTTGGTCTATTATTCTGTCCATTGATCTGCTGTGAGCTTCATCAGCTTCTTTAATCAGATCTTCCAATGATTTCTCTTCATCAGGCTTTTGAGTTTCAGCACTTTTCTTTCTCTTGTATGTGATCAGCTGTTTTTCCTTTTCTAACTCCTTTTCTTTCTCTTGTTGTTTCTCATCTTCCACTCTCTTTCTCTTTCTTTCTTTCACTGCCTTAGACTCCCCCTTTTTGGGTGCATTGGGTTCAGGGGTTTGAATGGCAGAAAGCTTCTTTTGCACAGCATCATCAACAAGTGTTTGTAGATTTGAGGAGATCCTCTCGTCAATGGCTTTATGCACAATCTCATTGATGATGGGAGTGATGAGAGGTAAGGAATGTTGAAAGGTAGCAACCATCTGCTCAGAGGGGTTCTGTCCCTGAGAGGTGGTGCCAAAAGCAGTGGCTGGTGGCTCAGTTGAGTGTAGTGGCTGAGTGTTTGGTGAACCTTCAGATGAAGGTGCCATCTGTGGGTTTATTGGGGCAGATGGACTTTGATCCTGAGACATTTTGGCAAGCAGTTCTTTGAGTCTGCTCACCTCAGCCTCAAGGATTGTGTTATGGGCTAAGACATCAAAGAAAAAGCCCAGGTCATCATCAGTCTTTGCTGAATCACCTGACCTCCTGATTGAATCAGGATGTACATGCCCTGAGTGTAGATCAGTTGTAGCATGTGCCCCTTGTTCTTGGTTCTGGGGACTTCCTGCCTCAGGACTGAGTCCTTCATCGGCAGTTGCCTCTGGTGAGGTCTTAGAGATGTTACCAACTGCATCCTGTTCATTTGCTGAATCAGTAGAAGTGGCAGCCTCACCAGATGTTCTAACCTCCTCCTCTACACGGGGAGATTGAACATTATAACCCCTGTGCTGTGGGTTATCAGCAGCATTTTGGTCCTCTTCCTCAGCTGTTGAGGTTCTCCCCATTGTAATTGGTTTCTGGGGAGGAGGAGAGGAATGCAGCTGACTCAGCACTTGTGCAACTATAATGGTTGGGCTTTGAGGGGCGGTTGCATTGGAGATAGGTTTGAAGCAGATTGCACCCGGGGTGACTGGTGCTCTTCAATGGTAACCTTCTCAATTGAGATAGGTTCCAGCATTGTGGTATCCCCAATTATGGTTGCATCAGGATCCTGTTGAGAGGATGCCTGAGCGGCTAGGGCTGGTGGAGTCTTTGACACTACTGGGGGGTTAGAACCAGTAAGTGTTTTCTGTATTGGTGTTACAGGGGCATCCTCAGGGGACTCATCTCCCTGAGTAGCCTTTTTGGGCTTTTTGGTGTTGGGTTTGGTGGGGACTTTGGATCTGGAAGTGGAGGCTGTGGGTTCCCGCTGCTTGGGTTTTAGCAGCCGGGCAGCCCCTTTCATTGTAGGGTCAGAGTTGTGCCTGGAGTATACTTCAGGCAATACAGCCGGAGCAGGGACTCCAAGGCCAACAAGGCCGTCTGATTTTAGCTGATTTAAAATTATGGCCATGAGAAACCTGGGATATAATATCCATCTGTTTGCCACAGGTTTCAAAGCCAGATCCTTTAGTTCCATGAAAACTATCTCAGAAAAATTTAGATTTTGTCGTTCAAAGATAGAGTATAATACCTGTTGCCATCGGGAGGACATCTGATCCCATGAGGAGGTTTTTGGTGCAAGGCAGACATTCACCATGTGGAATATAAGACGTTCAGCATCATGGAAGTGCTTCTTCAGAATGGTGGTAGCACTTAAGTCTCCTTCATACCCGTTATTGATGAAAGACATATCGGTTGTGCCTTTCGGGTATTCTGTGACACAGGTGGCATCATGTAGATTTAGGGTTTGTCGAATGATGTCTGGAGTGATGACCACCTGTTTCTGGTTAACCAACGACTGGAGAGTGATTTGGCGATCATTCTCACCAGTTTGCACAGAGACGTTGGTCCAGAATTGGCTTAGGGAATCGGGGTATATGGTAGGATTCAGAAGAAAAGCGGTTCGGTACTGGGAATCTACCATAAGATCGATGGCATTATCAAATTTGTTCCAAAAGGCCGATTTCGAGAGGTAGGCAACACAGTTGTGTCTGGGTTTGAGTTTCATGGTCGCCATTGTTGAGAGAGTGAAGGATATGAAACGGCTAATGAAACGTTTGAAATTAGGTTTAGGTATTTATAGGGTAAGAAAAGGCTGATATAAAACGACTGAAAGTGTTGGTGCTGTCATCAGTTGTTTGAAAACAACTGAAGACCTGGTATTAACTTTCAGAAGTTGTAACAACTGAAGACTTGGTATTAGTCATCAGTAGTTGTGAAACTACTGAAGACATGGTTTTGGCTTCAGTTGTATGAAGTGAAACAGCATTTGTAGAAACAACTGAAGAGAAAAGTTTCTCATCAGCTGTTGTCGTCAATTCTTAGCTCATCAGCTGTTTCATTCTGACCTCAACACTTATCAGACTTTGTCTGATTTTCAGACGTTTCATTGGTCATCAGTACTTATCTGTTATTACATCAGTAGTTGTAACTACATCAGTTCTTTTCAACAGATAGAGTACTTCAGTACTTTTAAGTAATTTAGTCTTCAGTAGTTATGAAAACTACTGAGGATAAAAGAACTTATCAGTACTTATTTGTGACAATAGTATACGAATGCTCATCAGTACTTGTTGACTGAGATCATCAGTAGTTGTCACTTATTCTAGCTGCAGCATACCAAGCCTTAACACTAGGTTTTGGAAAGTTGAACTGTCCAAAGGCTTAGTAAATATGTCTGCAAGCTCATCAGCACTAGGAACAAACTTTGGATCAATCAGACCTTTTTCAAAACAATCCCTAATAAAATGGTGTCTGATCTCAATATGTTTGGTCCTAGAGTGCTGGACTGGATTCTTGACAATACAAAGAGCTGAAGCACTATCCATTAGTAATGGAGTCTTAGTCTCTGTAATGCCATAATCCAATAATTGATTCTGAAGCCAGAGTACCTGAGATGTACAACTTGCAGCAGCAATGTACTCGGCTTCAGCAGTGGATGTAGCAACAGATGTTTGTTTCTTACTCTGCCAAGAAACCAAACAGTTGCCTAGGAATTGACATCCACCAGAAGTTGATTTTCTAGTTAATTTACACCCTGCATAGTCACTATCAGAAAAAGCAACTAATTTGCAAGAGTGCCCAGTGGAATACCAAAGACCTAGAGATTGAGTACCTTGCAGATATCTAAAGATCCTCTTGACTGCAATCAAATGAGACTCTTTAGGAGCAGCCTGAAATCTAGCACAAACACAAGTTGCAAACATAATATCTGGTCTAGAAGCTGTTAAGTACATCAAGGACCCAATCATACATCTGTAAAGTGTTTCATCAACAGCTTTACCTTTCTGATCTGCATCCAGTTGTGTGGTGCTGCACATGGGAGTAGAACAGGGCTTACAGTTTTGTAAATCAAACTTTTCCAAAAGACTCTTTGTGTATTTTGACTGATGAATGAAAGTTCCATCAGCCTTTTGTTTGATTTGCAAACCTAGAAAGAACTGTAATTCTCCCATGGCACTCATTTCGAATTTTTGTTGCATCAACTTTGTAAATGCATCACACAACTGTGGATCAGAGGATGCAAAAATAATATCATCAACATAAATTTGAACAAGGAGCTTATGCTGACCCACTTTCTTAATGAACAAAGTTTTATCTATGGAGCCTCTAGTGAAATTATTCTGAAGAAGAAAATTTGACAGTGTTTCATACCAGGCTCTAGGAGCTTGTTTCAACCCATAAAGAGCCTTATCAAGTTTATACACCCAATCAGGATGTTTATTATCCTCAAAACCTGGTGGTTGACACACATAAACCTCTTCTTTTATTTTACCATATAAAAATGCACTTTTGACATCCATTTGAAAAACTTTAAGATTGTGGAATGCAGCATAGGCTAAGAACAATCTAATTGCCTCCAGTCTGGCTACAGGGGCAAAGGTTTCATCATAATCAATACCTTCTTCTTGTGAAAACCCCTGGACAACCAGTCTGGCCTTGTTCTTGACAATTTGCCCATTTTCATCTGTTTTATTCCTAAACACCCATTTAGTGCCTATTGCACACTTACCTGGGGGTAGAGGAACCAGTTCCCACACTTGCTGCTTTTTGAACTGAAGAAGCTCAAGCTGCATGGCATCAACCCATCCATTGTCTCTTAATGCAATATGATAGTTCTTTGGCTCTTGCTGACTGATGAAGAGAGCATAGAAGCAGAAGTTGGACAATTGACTTCTAGTTGAGACACCAGCATTGATATCACCAATGATTTGAGACATTGGGTGATTCTTCAGCTCTTGGTACACTATGAGATCTGTGCAAGTGTTTGTAGCACGCTCAGCAGCAACAGATGTTGATCCAGATTCTTGAAACCAAGTATTAGATGGCAAGTCAAATGAAGTAGAGGATTCAAAAATCTCATCAGCATTTGTTGTGGATGGTGCTACTGAAGCTACAGGAACATCAAGTTTAGTAGACTCAGGCAGTTGATCACTAAACTTGAATAGGTGAGTACTGGGATCATCATCAACATCAGTACCACCAGATGGATGACTAGCTGCAGAAGGTGATGAATTCACATGATCTGCAACAGCTGGAGGCTGATAAGGAACATATTGCAGTATGTCCAGATCAAACAACTCCACAGGGTTTTGTGGAATTTTGTCCTTAGGGGATTCATTGAACTTCACATGCAAGGTTTCTTCAACCATCTTTGTTCTGCAGTTGAACACTCTGTAAGCCTTGCAAGTGGATGAATACCCAACAAAATACCCTGCATCCACCTTAGAATCAAACTTTTGGAGTTGATCCTTTGTGTTGAGAATGTAACAAGGACACCCAAATGCTCTGAAGAATGAAATTAGAGGAGCCAAATGATGTAGAACTTCATAAGGAGTCTTCATCAACCTCTGATTCACTAAAGCTCTATTTTGCACATAGCATGCTGTGTTGACAGCTTCAGCCCAAAAGGTCAGTGGCAAACCAGAGTCAGCCAACATGGACCTTGCAGCTTCAATTAGGGTCCTGTTCTTTCTCTCCACTACTCCATTTTGTTCTGGAGTCCTTGGGATGCTATACTGCCTCTTGATTCCTTTTGAAAGGTAGAAATCATCAAGTGTATGGTTTCTAAATTCAGTTCCATTATCACTTCTTATACACTTGACTGATAGGGAATACTGCTTCTCAACATACAACACAAAGTTAATAATTGTCTGAGCAGCCTCATCCTTTGAATGCAAGAAGAAGGTCCATACAAATCTGGAGTAATCATCCACAATTACCAGACAGTATTTCTTCTTTGCCATGCTCATTACTCTCACAGGACCAAAGAGATCCATGTGCAGTAATTGCAAGCAGGCAGTGGACTTTGGTTCTTCTATAGGAGGGAATGAAACTTTGTGTTGTTTTCCTTTTAAACAAGCAGTGCAGGTTTCATCACAGTGGAACTCCTTTATTGGTAGACCTCTCACTAAACTATTGTGGATCAGCTGATTCATGTTTTTGAGATTAACATGACCCAGCCTTCTATGCCACAGTTTAGATTCCTGAGGAGAGGCCTTGGAGAACAGGCAAGGATGACCTTTTATATCAATCTTCTTTGACAAATCCAAGGCATATACTCTTCCTATCCTGTTGGCCTTCAGGAGAGTATGTTCATCCAATACCTTGTCAATCAGCCTCAGAACTTTGGAAGACAGAATCCGGCAGTTCTGGCTTGTGAAAAGTGCAACATGCCCTTTATCACACATCTGACTGACACTCAGTAGATTATACTTGAGATTCTCCACATGGTTAACATCATCAAATCTGATTTCTCCATTTGACACAAATCCTTTCCCGATGATGTAACCTTTAGCATCATTTCCAAATGAGACAAATCCCTTCTTTCCTTGAGAGTAGTCATTAAGAAGAGAACTGCTCCCAGTCATATGCATAGATCCTCCACTGTCTACATACCAGATGCTTCTTTGGCATGCTGAAGAACCCTGCATTTATCATAAGAAACTAGTTAGCTTTAGAGACCCAAACCTTTTTGGTTTTGGGTCTGTTTTCATCAACAGATTTAACCATAACTTGTTTCTCATGATTAACAGCTGATGAAGGTGGAGATGGTGCTGAAATGGATTTCTTAGATTTGGGCTTGGATTTCCTTTTCAGTGGTTTGATCACAGGTGCATCTAGTTGGTTAACTCTCCCCAACAAATGCTGAACCATCATAACAAGTTGTGTCTGATTTGTTGCTAAAGCCTTCAGCTCATTTGACACATCAGTACTTGTTTTTGATGAGTTCCTGTGACCCACCATTTCCTCCTTCTTGAAATTCACAGACTTAGTCTGATGTTTATCATGAGGAACACTATCAGCTGTTTTCTGATAAACCCCATCCTTCTTTTTGGATGTTGGCGAGGCCTTGGGTTTATCAGTTTGAGATGACTGTGGTACAAACTTGGTCTCAAACTCATTTTTCATTTTATTAATCTCTTCTTTAATGAGCTTATCTCTGTTGAGTTTGGAACCCTTTTTGTACCAGCATTCATCAGATAGATGATTGAATTTACCACATATTTCACATGGCTTATTCTTCATCTTGGATTGATCAACTGCTGAAGTGGAAACTACTGAAGGTGTGATCTTCAGTACTTTCCTCCTTTCAGTACTTGTGTTAAGTACTGAAGGATCGGTAACAACTGAAGACTTGTTCTTCAGCTGTTCTCTATCCGTCCTGAAAGACCGTATGATAGATTCCTCAGCAGTTGTTAATCCTTTTATTTCAGCAGATATGAAATGCTTTTCAGATGTTGTGACTTGCCCTTCAGTACTTGGAGTACTTTGAGGGACAACATCTGAATTGCTCAGCTTCATGTGTTTATCAGCATTTAAACCATCAGGCAATTGATTTGCTGAGATCTTAACACTGACTTCATCCTCTAATTTTGACAATTTTGTATTATCATTTGAGGATGAATCACATGATGATGTGGTTTGGAAATTACTTTCACCTTCAGATTTTACTATTGATTTTGAAGTAAAATCAGTAGGTGGTGCAGTATGATTGTAACCTATTCCAAACTTCACATTTGAAGCTGTTTGCTTGCTGAGAAGCATTTCAAATCCCTTGCAGGATGTTACCCAGCGGTCACACTCAACTTGGGTAGCTGCAAGTGTCTCTTTGAGACTTCTGTGGTTCTCAAGTATGACCTCTACCTTAGCCTTTTCATCATTAAGTTGGCATTTAAGCTTGTAAATCTCATCATCTTTGTCATTAAGAGCAGACTCATACTCAGCTTTTCTTTTGGAAATAGTTTTCTCAAGCTCAAGATTTTGATTGATTAAAGCTACATTTGCCTCTCTAATAGAGACAAAGGCAGCTATGCATGATTCAGAACATAACTTGGCTTTAGCCTCAGAAGATACCTGGGTTACCTGTGAAGATGATGCATCGGAGCAGGAACCCTCAGTAGACTCCAGGGCCATGAGAGCAAGATTCCCAAAAGGATGTTCACCACCATGTTGACCAGCACCAGCAAATAATTGCTCATTGAAACCAGAAAGATCATCTGGTGAGCTGCTCCAGTCAACAACTCCTGGTGTGAAGAAGCTGTGAGGTTGAGATTGTGATGGAGATGGTTGAGGCTCAGGTAGGGCTTGAGGTTGTTGTGCTATAGGAACTTGAACTGGATTTGGCTGTGGCATGTAATAGCAGGGATATGGATATGGCATTGGACCCTGAGGGACAAAATATGCAGGAGATTGAGGTTGTGAGTGATGACCAGAACTAGCAGGATGTTGCCCTTTGTTTTGTGAACTATTGCTTGGAAAGGTCACAAAGGTGCAGAGGAGTTAGATCCAGTTGATCTACACTCTCTTGCAAAGTGCCCAAGCCTGTGGCATTTGTGACACCTCAACTTACTCTTGTCAAAACCAACTTTGGTTTTGCCAGAGAGTCCTGGAAATTTCCTACCAGTTCTCTTGTAGAACTTTTGAGATCTGATATTGATCAAGGCCATTTGGCTCAAAATATCCATCTCTTCTAAATCATCATCAGCAATACCCATCAAATCATCCATGATAAAGCATAAATTATCACTATTACACCCAGAATGACTGTCAACACCAACAAATGCATGATCAGAACTGTTTGAGGAGAAATCTATATGCTCATCATAATGGCTTTCTGATCCAGCATATTCTGACTCATGACCGACCAAGGCAGTGTTCCCTGGTACAAAGTCATCAGTGAGCTTTCCTGATGATGCCAGTTTCCTTTTCTGCTCTATCTCTCTTTCAAATGTAAGCAGTTTCCCATGGAGTTGGGTGAGAGATAGGCTATCCAGATTTGCACTGGAGCGTAGGACAATGGTGTATGTGTCCCATCTCTCAGGCAGTGATCTGAGGAATCTGTTGTTCATCTGGCTGTTAGTATACTCATGCTTGACCATTTTCAGCTCAGAGATCAAGCAGGAGAAATGCTCAAACTGTTGAGTCAGTGTCTCACCCTTCCTATGAGAGAAAGTCTCATATTGTTGGGCGAGGATTTCTCTGTTGTTTGCTAAGACCTCATCTGTTCCTCCGAATTGTTCCTTCAAAGCATTCCAGAGGTCATGAGCAGTTTCATGATGCATAAGCCCAGAATAGATTTCATTAGGTAGTGCCATGGCCAAAATTCCATGGGCTTTAGCATCAATCTCAAACAGTTTACGATCTTCATCTGAGTATTGCTCCTTCTTCTTCGGAACCATTTGGTTGGTCTCCGGATTGTTCACCATAGGCTTGTGTGGACCGTGAACCACAGATGTCCAACAACCTGAACTGTTAACAGACAGGTGATGGAGCATTCCTCGTTGCCATATGTTATACTCACTCCTAACCAGCATCGGAGGCTTGGTTGAGGAGCTAGTATTGTGAGGGTCATTAGAAGGAGTAGTCATTCTCAGATTCGAACCAATTCAATCAAGTTTCAAAAGATTTAGCACAAAAACACAACAAACTCAATATGAACCAAGAAGAAACTCAAATTGACTAACCAGAAGCAGCAGAAGACCAATCTCTATAACCAATTCTTGCAAATATGCTAATTCGATCAAACTTTAGATATCGAAATAGCAGTTTCAATGATCAATTGTTAAACCGATCAATGATTAACCTGCTCTGATACCATTTGTCAGGATCAGCGATCTAAGTTTGATCAATTAGAATTGAATCGCAGCGGAATTAGAACAAGAATTAGACAAATATTGCAAGAACACAACAGATATTCAATGGAACAGTACACGGTTATAGAGAATGAGGGTTTTCTGCAAAATGGATAATATCATTCATGCACACATGCTTTGGTATGGCGGCTGCTAAGCTTTTCTAAGTTTGCTATAGCTGCTCGTCGCACCTTACAATTAGGTCAACATTCCTTATATAAAGGAATGTGACGTCTGCTGATGTCACTTGATGGTGACATCTAACAGAATTATTACAAACAACTGAAAGTAAGCAAACTACTGAGAATGTTCACAACAACTGAGAACATCTCAGAGTATGCTAAGTACAAGATGAAACTAAAACTACTGAAACTACAAGTACGGATTACAATAAACATAAAACTACTGAAAGGAAACCATCACAACTACTGAAGAGGTCTTCTTCAGCTGTTGTGATAACATCTGAAACTTGGTCTTCAGTCTTTGTCTTCAGCTCTTTCACTTCAGACTTTGTCTTCAGCTCTTTCACTTCAGACTTTGTCTTCAGCTCTTGTTATCAGTTGATGTCTTCAGCTGTTGCAGACTACTTCAGTTGTTGTAATGTCCGTGGGACTTAAAGGTTTTTCTGATCAGGCTCATTGGTTCTTTTGGTCCAACAGATCTTGTTGTCTAGATTAGTGTTTCCAGCTGGCTATCATAGTATGACGGCTGTAGGATGTAGTATAAAGTATCTCAGGTCCTTGTATTTCTTTTTATGCTTTGTAACACTTGTAATAGAACTTGAGAGCAATATACAGCATCCTTGAAAACCATATTAGTCTGTTCTTGTTCTTAGTTCTGTCTCAGTTACTTGTGTTCTTAGTATCATCTACATAAACCCGGTTCCCCATTTGATCTGTTAAGTGTTCTAAAACTCTCCTCATTGTGAGACTGATTGTATTGACCATCCCTTTAACCGGTCCTGCAATTGGTATCAGAGCTTTTTAGGCTCTGGATTGTAAGATCTCACCATCTTAAATCCCTTCAGTTTCACAAAATACTTAACATCTCAAATGGCAGCTATCACAAAGGCTGATATGGAAATCAGTACTATGACAAAGTCTCCATTGATCACTCCTGATGACTTTGATACTTGCTGCAAAAGAATGGAAGGCTTCATCAAGTCTCAAGACTTCAGGATGTGGGGATCTGTTGTCCATGGACCTCATGTACCATCCACCTCTTCAGCTGTTGCTGGTGATGGTATGATACAAAAGGAAGTGGCTGATTATTCTGAAGAAGACCGGATGAAGATTGACATAGATCAGAAGGCCATGACTGCCCTCCAAACTGCTCTTCCAAACTCTATCTACATAGGCTTCAAGAAGTGCAAGACTGCCAAGCAACTATGGGATGCACTGAAGCTGATGTATGAGGGGTCAAATGAAGCAAAAGAAAACAAGAAGGACCTCTTGAAGCAGCAGTTTGAGAACTTCATCTTTAAGACAGGTGAAACCATGACTCAATAATACTTCAGGTATGTTGAGATTATGGATACTCTAATGGATGTTGAAGTAACTCTTGAGAACAGGGACATTGTGAGGAAGCTCATGTCCTCTCTTCTCAGACAATGGACGTACTATTATATGGTCATTAAGATGACTAAGAACCTCAAGACCCTTACTCTCATTGAGTTGTATGGTATCCTCAGTGGCTACCAGATGGAGATGAACATGCAAAATCCATTTGGTAACTCCAACAATCAGCAGAGTTCAGCCCTTCATGTAGTTGAAAGGGATTGCAAAGAACCATAACATCATCTCATCTGCTACCCTGACAACTCACAAAAGGGTCCTTTCATCACCTTCTCAGAGACACCAAGAGAGAGCTACATCCAAGGAAGCCCATTCCAAGAGACAAGCTCTTCACAAGCCTTTGTGTCTACTAATGAAAGCACATACAACTTTTTTTTTACCCTTGAAGGCCTGGACTGTATCTATCCAGATGATCTGGAGTACATGAAAATAGTCCAGCAGATGGCTCTTCTCACTCACAGAGCCATGAAGTTTTACAAAAGGATAGGGAGGAAGTTTCCTAGCAATGCAACCAGTGGAAAGTTTGGGCTGGACAAAAGCAAAGTAAAGTGTTACAACTGTAATCAAATGGGATACTTTGCAAGAGAGTGCAAGGCACCAAAGAAAAATGGTGGCCAAGCACAAACCAAATCAAACTACACTTATGGAGCTCCTAGAATGAGAAGTCCATGTAGCAAGCTGCAGTTTCTGTTGAAGTAGGAGGCTTTGACTGGAGCTTTCAGGTTGAGGATGCATCTCCAAACCAAGCACTAATAGCAGATCACGAAGAAGCCAAGGTATTGGAACATCCTTATACACCTGAATGTATTGCTAAAGTTAACTGATATAGGTCCTATAACTTAGAGATGAGAACTGATCTTGAGTCCTTAAAAAATTTTAAAAGCTTATTTCAAAAGAGCTGAAAATGATTACACACTTAAAATTGAAGACTTGAAGTTGTCTTCAGAAGAAAATTATGTCTTCAAAACAAATAACTACTTATTAGAAATTTACCTTCGGAAGAAATTCTGAGATATCTTTCGAAGCTTAAATATGCTTCTAAGTACTTACATGTATTTGAAGGACAATTTTCTTCCGAAAGCAAATTTCAAGTTGTCTTTGGAAGAAAATTATATCTTCAAATCAAATAACTCCTTATAAGAAATTTACCTTTGGAAGAAATTCTGTGATATCTTCCGAAGCTTAAATATGCTTCTAAGTACTTACATGTATTTGAAGGACAATTTTCTTCCGAAAGCAATTAAGTCTCGAAAGATTTTGAGAGAGCCATTTCAACTCTTAAGCATGAACATACCAACTACAGGACTCAGAAAAGATCTCATCACTAAGTTAACTGAATGCCAGGCTGAGCTTGAGATTAACAAAGCCAGGGCAGATGTGTTCTTGAAGAAGAGACCTTCAAGTACATGATATCCTCATCCTCGCATACAAAAGTTTGTTATCAGAATAAGCAGGGACTGGGATCGACTGAGATAGCTCCTCCACACACTCTATTGTCTGTAAGATCTCCAAGGTGTGGAACTTGTGAAGATGAGCTTCCCCTCATAGACCCCTTTGATGAAGAGGATGAAGAGGAGATAGTGAAGGATGATTCTGATATTAGTGAAGAAGATAATCCTAAAAAAGGGTCACTATTCTCCTGAGGAGAGAAAAGAATCTGGGATGACCAAGCCTAAGAGGAAGAACTTGATCAATCAAGGCTAATTTTAACTCTAAGTAGAAACAAGTGTCTATCTATACAGGATTTAAAGTGGTGAAGGCTGAAGACTCTAGTATGAACTCTAGTACCAGGAGTTCTAGCTCATGTCCAACTCATTCTAGCAAAGAGAAGAAGGCTGATTAGCTATGTATCACTGCTACACAGCCTGAAC
This sequence comes from Flaveria sonorensis, assembly GCA_025506505.1. NCBI lineage: Eukaryota > Viridiplantae > Streptophyta > Magnoliopsida > Asterales > Asteraceae > Flaveria > Flaveria sonorensis. Next base: position 24,054,568 of record CM046438.1, read on the forward strand.
CATCCAGTTCCAAGAGCAAGCCTCACCCTAAGAAGCTTGCTGCATCATCTGTGAAGATGAAGATGGAGGAGGAAAGTGATCAAGTTCAGTCTTTCTCTCAAAAGAAGACTCTCAAAAGGAAGCAAATGGATTGCATCATGTGTAGTAGTACTTCTGATCTTGCTAAGGATTGCATCTACAATCCTAAAAGTACTATTCACATGATTAAAAAGAAAACTTCTGAGAAGAACTAGCTTCGGAAGGAAAATCTTTTCCTTCAAAAGCTCCAAGGTGAAAAAGAAGACACGTGAAAACTTGGCTTTGAAAGAAATTTAGTCTCGGATGAAAGCAATGCTTCCGAAGTACTGAAGCCTGCTGCAGTGAAAGCAAGATCTTCCGAAGGTCCAGTCTCCAAAACTTCCGAAGTTTGTCAAAACTTCTGAGGTGTTGAAGGTCAAGTCCAAGACCAAGTGACTAAAAGCTCTTTATCAACAACAGCTAATGATCGTTAAAGCTTAAACATAGGATCAGTTACTGTTACATTGTCTTCAAATCACTTTGATAAGCCCAAGACCAAGGTTTGGGTTTCCCAAATGGGACAGATAAAGCCTGGCATATTCAAGACTATGAGGAAGCCAATTGTTGGCTTCTCAAGGGTAGAAACAGCCCTTGTTCCAAAAATGTTAGAGCTCATTGCTCAAGGTGATAACCTAGCAGCACCAGCTAGTGTTGAACCCATACCTTCTACTTCCCAACCACCAATATAGCCAAAAATAACCATCACCTACCAAAGAAAATCCAAACGAACCCCTGCACATGCTACTCAGTTTGTGCAGGTCCCTATATCATCACCCATACAAGAGGAAGTGGACACTGGAGCTCCCATTTCCCCTAAGGAGCAAACCACTCCTATCTTACCAATGATCAGTGTTGAGGTTCCTCATGCTCAGCCTGATGAGCTCACAACCCCCATAGCCTTAAGCCTTCACTCAGAGTCTTCAAACTCTAGTGAACAACCTTCAGGGGACAGTTACCATCCCCAGACTCTTGATCTAGACCAACCAATCCCAAACCTTGAATTCTATAATGATGAAGACATGGGCTTCAATGAGTATCATGAGTCTCTCTTCTCCACCCCTGCTCAAGGAGAGATGACTACTCTTGTTTCACACATGTCTAGCCCACATCATCCACCTACTACTGAGGTGGATCTTCCTAAACTTGTTCAGGAGGTCCATATGGAAGAGGCTCTCACTTCAGCAAGTGATTACATCATTCAGACCTCAACTATGGCAACCCAACCTCTTGACACTTCACTTGAAGTTGTCATGATGCAGGGGAAATTTAGCAGCCAAGAACAAAGTGCTGGTGATGAGGAAGAAGATTTTTTTCCTATTCTCTCATCCCCCAGTGATTCTTCTAATGAAGATGAGGAGAGTCTGAAACTAAAGGTGTAAAAAATGACAAAAAACATGCACCTATTTAGTCTCAAGGATAAGTCACCTGGAATCTCAGGTGACTGTCTTACAAAGCAAGGTCAATGATCAGCAACTTGAGATCACCGATCTCAAGGGCAAGTTAGCTGAGAGACCACATCGGAGAACTCAACCAGGTCCACAAGAACCTGTGGATGTGACAGATCCAATCCCAAGCTCACTTATGCAAGAAGATGATGCTACCAAAAAGGGGGAGAAAGTCCAAACAATCATAGAACCTAAGAGTTCTTCATAAAGTATGAACTTAGAGGATTCACCACCCTCACTTGCAATGGTTCATACTCAGCAACCTCCTCAAAGTCTACATGGATGTGGACTTACTTGCCAAAGTCTATATGGTTGTGGACTTACTTGCCCAAGTCTACATGGATGTGGACTTACTCATACAAAGTCTGTTTGAGGAAGGTATTCCCAGAGCTATGACTACCCCATCTCATCTCTTTGAGAATCCAATCATGGGATGGAGGTATGACACTGATAGAAGAGCTCTAGTCATCTCTAGATCTCAGGATAGGAAATTTTCAACTTTTTCAAACTGAGCTTCTGTGAGAGCATCCATCTGATTGATCTTCCACTTGTCAACCCAAGTCAAAATAGATAAGCTGCAAGATTAGCAGATAGAATTCAATAAAGGGTGTTTGAAGAATACAAGCTGATATCAAGACTATACAGACAAAGGCTAGCAGGTAAGGCTTTTGGTCAACTGGATGTTGAGGTGGACCCTAAGATTAGCTTCAAAGGGGAAGCCTTAACTGAAAGCCCAAAAGTTGAACCTGTGAACCTTGAGACAGGAACTTCTTCAGCACCCATTACCCTCAGTGAGGCACCAGGTGGTGAAGATGCTTCATAACCTCTCTCTGGCCAGAGCCTGACTGCTGAATCAAGCAATAAAGGCCAAAAGCTCTCTCCACCTTGAGTCACCAAAGCCAGTGAGTGACAAAGGGAAAAGGAAACTGACTTCTGAGGAGATTGAGGAGGAGGAAAGAGAGAGGAAGTGGAAGCTAAGGGGAGAAAGTTCAAGAGAGTCTCCAGGATTCATGGAAGCTACCATTAGGGCTGCCCCCAGGCCTCAGAATGATGAGTTGAGGGGCCAGGATAAACTACTTGGGGACCAGAAACTATAATGTAGATGAACTACTCTCACCCCTTAGATGAACTAAATAAACTGGCTAACAAGGAATTATCCAAGGAGAGGAAGGAGACAGAGGATCTAGCATTGCTCTTCAAGAACAAGGAAGAAAGGAGACAGAAAAGGCTCTACAAGTATGCTCCTACCCTCTCTCTAGTTTAACAAAGTCAAGAACCATCATCCAAAAGAGCCAAAAAAAGTCTGCTAACAGACAAAGGATGATGAGCTTCTTGAAGCTGTATGGATTCTCCAGAAGAAGGCTTGGTCCAATGTCTCTATTCACTATGGATGAGCACATTATAGTGATCAAGCAGAAGATTAAAAAGGGAGAGCTTGTTAACTTGCATTCTCTACCAAGTCTAGCTCAATCTGAGGTTGTCAAGGTTAAACCCCTTGAGACAACATAACTTCATCTTCTGATCCACAGCACGGTCCTCTTCACTCTCCTTCTAAACCTGTGAGAGAAGAGAACCCAACTGAGAGAGACATAGTAGAACACCCTGGTGCTAAAGACCAGTCCTCTCAGTTAAAGACATAAAAGAAGAGAAAAAGGATGACCATGAAGAGTGTTTCCAAGAAAAAGACCAAGGCATCCACCTCTACACCTCAGGATGAGTCAGAGCATCCTGAGGTAGTGCAAGAAGAGGCTGCTCAACCAACTCAAACTCAAAGAGAAGCCTCTTGCAACTAGAAGACCCATCTTGTCCTGGACTTTTGCTGCTAATCTAGACAGGTGGTATGTCATCAAAGATCAAGGAGGTCAAGATGTTTATTTCTGGCAAGACATGCTTGATCATCCTCTACATGATCTCCATGACATGAGAAGATATTATGAGAGACTGAGGGATCCTGACCAGATGATGAAGAAAGGTATGGTCTTGATCCTAATGACGACTGTGAACATGTGAATAACTTCTCTATTTTGGTAGCATCAGCCTAGGGGAGTTTGTAAGGTTAGAAGGTTGATGCAACCAAAGAAGCCAAAACAACCAAGGTGCTTCCTGCATGCATGCACTGATGTACAAGGTAGAAGTTGCTTCGGAAGTTCTACACTCTCCATAGAAAATATTCTAAGTGTAAAATCTTCCGAAGCCAAAGTCCAAATTTTCCAAAGCCAAAGATGAATTCTTGCGAAGCTTCAGAGACAAAGTCGTCCGAAGCCAAATGTTGTGAAGACTGATTTCTTCCGAAGACAGAGAGGACATGCTTTCTCTAATCTACTTTTTCATAAAGCTAACTTACTTTCCGCTGTAACTCTGAAGACTTGGTAAAAAGGTCCATGCTTTTGTAAACTGTAGATTATGGTCTTGGGTCTGCAACTTCCTACTTTGTACCTGTTAGTCTTTTTATAATATAAAAGGATGTGAGCTTGGCATGTCATAGTCACTAGTCAAAAGACAATCTGTCGTTTGACTCTACATTGATCTTGTTGTCTAGATTAGTGTTTCCAGCTGGCTATCATAGTATGAACGGCTGTAGGATGTAGTATAAAGTATCTTAGGTCCTTGTATTTCTTTTTATGCTTTGTAACACTTGTAATAGAACTTAAGAGCAATATATAATATCCTTGAAAACCATATTAGTCTGTTCTTGTTCTTAGTTCTGTCTCAGTTACTTGTGTTCTTAGTATCATCTACCCGAACCCGGTTCCCCATTTGATCTGTTAAATGTTCTAAAACACTCCTCATTGTAAGACTGATTGTATTGATCATCCCTTTAACCAGCCCTGTATTTACTGATTTTAATAACCATAATTACCAGTTGTCTTCTTTCTCTCAATCAACATGGCTCATTTTCTTCAATTGAATTCCTACTAGGGATTTTTGTTCATGTTATATTCATATCTTCAAACCAATTAAATTACTTGAATTCAAACTGGGATGTTTGAAGGTAGTCAGGTATCGCACAACAGTGATTTTGGTATGGTCCTTTTGCAATAAAAAAAGAATTGAAGAAAAATAAACATGTCTGCCATGCTTAAGCGTAGATTAATTTTTAAAAAGTATTACAAAAGGAAAAACATCAGGACAACTCTTATCTTATACTTACACCTGATTTTTTTTGAAATAGCCACTCAAATTTAATGATTCAAATCATGTATCCTTACACCTGATTGTTTACCTACTAATTAAACTATTTACTTGTGATTAAACAAATCTAATATAAATATTCAGTAATTGATGAAGCTGTTTGCATATTTTTAAACTTTATAATAGTATACAGTATACTATTTGGCTATAAATACAATTTGCATATTTGTTTCAACGTATTTAAGGGTATTTTGTTAGCCAAGCTCAGTGAATTCCTCTGTTAAATGATTCTCAATGCAATTTAGAGAATACAAATGGCTATTCTTAAAAATATAGCTTTCAAGTTATTCAATGGAGCTTTCTTATGTGAGCTTATAGTAAGTATCTCAGTCAATCTCTTACCTTTCAGATCTAATTATGTACCCTACTGTTATTATTGCTCCAGGATAAGGGATGCATAATGCATGTCTAGGTCTGCGAGATGGGTGCATGCATAGGAGAATAAAATTGTCCGGAAAACATTTTAATTACTAGAAGTAAAAGATTTCTATGATTACGTTAAGTAATAAATTCTTAGTGGCATATTGAATATATTTTAATTTTCAGGTTATGAATCCTTAAAGGGCTGAGATTTCATTTTGAAAGATAAAAGGTAATGTATATTTTTGTTAGTTACTATTGACAATTAGCAACAGATGAGTGGAATGTTATATGTTAGGTAACACAGACGTATGTCGGACTTAAAGTTATACAAATGAGCGTGTTAAGTGTTTTTTTTTTTCTCAATCTAGATTAAAGTAACCAGAATATTCATATGGTAAATGCAGTAGCTATAAGATTCAAGGGTGGAATGTAAATGGAGCTTTGGAACTGATAGCATCAACACCACGTCCCATCATACAATTTATTAAAGTTTTTTCTCCTATGTGAAAACTATCTTGAGTCTCTCTGCTATAACTATGCTGGAGAGGAATTCACTGAGGAATTTATTAAAGTTTTTTCTCAATGAAGTATTTATTTTGTTACCTTCAGACAGAATGAACGATTGTACGTGATTTTATCAACAATTAAAAGCATAGATGGAGTAAAACTTCTAATTCTTTTTCTCAAAATGATAGGGAAACATCCAAAGTTATATGCAAATAAATATTTAGAGATTTTTAGATTATGTAAACGCTAAGTAATTTCAAACTTTTTTCATTGCTCATCAATTTCCCGATATGTTAATGTTTTAAACAACCGTGTAATATACGGGGTACTAACTTAGTTTGCAGCAATATATTAAAATCATTGTTAGTGTATGTTTCTATATACAAATCGTCTTTAAAAAGCAATTTCATTTTTGACTTAATATTAATATTTAAAACATGTTATTTCCGAAAGTCTACTTATAACTTTAAATATTTATAGATTAAATATGTGTAAATACTTTCTTAAATAAACTCAGTTCATTGTTTTTATTAATTTCCCATTGTGAAATATAGTTGGTTTATTCAAAATTTTAAATTACTTAATGTAACAGTTTTAATTGTCAAATCAAATAGTCTTACATTTTAAATATTAAAAGGTAAGTATTGACTTTAATAGTCTTACATTTTAAATATTAAAAGGTAAGTATTGACTTTAATTTGTAACTAATTAATGATATCTAGCACTTTTTTAAAATGTTTTCTTGATTCGTGGTATGTTTCAAATTATTTATATTTATCAAAAAAGTTTTTAAGAATTTTTCCTAAGTGGTGTTGAATTTCAAATTTAAATTTTCAAAATAAATGATAGTTATAACAACTTTAAAGATTTTTCCATGATTTATGCTACATTTCAAAATTTGAATTTAAAAAATTTAAATTTTCAAATTCAAATTTATTACCTGTAAGAACCTTATTCCTATAAATATGACCTTTTAACCGTTTACATTGATAAAAACTTTATATTAAGAATTTTAAATTTTAAAAAATACCTTATATATAACATTCTCTAAATTTAAAAATTGAAATTGTGTTTATTTGATTTTCTTGGATTGTTATGATTTACTCATTACAAACTTTGAAAACTTATATTGTAAATTTTTCATTGTTTTCCTTACATATATTAGTAACAGATTTTGAAAAAATTAATGTTGACTCTATTTATAATTATCACTAAGAGAAATCTCTAATTGATATTTCGAGAATCTTAATCTTAATCCGGAAAGTTGCGCTTAAAAAATTACATATCTCAACCTATTACTTTTATCTCCAGTTGTGGCTTGTTTTAGCTTTGGATAGTTGGATCGGAAACGACCACGTTCACCACATTCATAGCATGTTACCTCTTTGTCGGGACAATTAAAGGTTGTATGACCCTTTTTCTTACACTTACCACATGTTGCCCCTTCAAACCTACATCTTCCCAAGTGCATTTTTCCACAAATCTTACATTCCAACCGATCACCTCGAAAACCTTTTTACTTTAATTCAACATTATATATTCCTTTCCTTTCTACTTCACCCCACTTTCTTTTCGTTCCACTAAAGTTACTACCTTTGGTTCCTTCCACTCGCATCATATTCTCAGTTAGTGCTCCAGCAAGATCAACAACCGATTGCAGTGTACTAGGTTTTGCTGCTGTTATGTTTCCTCTTATTTCAGGCACTAATCCCCAAATTTTAAATAATTTGGTTTTAAGATAAGAGAATGTATTAATTTGAATTTTAGGTGTTGAATTATAAACAAAAGTAATAATTTTGATGCATGAAATCAAAGTACATTGGCTGCTATTTAAAAGAAATAGAAGAATTAACTAAGAAGTTCAAAGTCGGTGAATTCTTTTACTTAAAAGTTTGATTACTTTGATGGTAACATAGTGAATATAAATTGTAAATGATCAAGTCAAACCAAGGATTTAACAGAAGGATTTTTATATATATTGAAGTATTAATTGAAGACTTTATCTAGTATGACCCATTTTGAGTAAAATTAAATAAACAGGTTATTTAATATATTTATTTTACTCAGATATATTAACCCAAATTAACTCTTGATTACTAAGAATACGTTTAAAATGTATAAGATTATTGGTTACGGGTCATTAGAAACTGAGAGAGAGAGAGAGAGAGAGAGAGAGAGAGAGAGAGAGAGAGTGTGTGTATATATATATATATATATATATATATATATATATATATATATATTGTAGGCTTGACCCGTTAGACGATCTTTAAACTTATTCCTGAGACTATTATACCAGAGACGCTTAGGAATCAAGAAACGTCTAGTCAAGGTGAGTTCATGCTAACTTCTTTCAAAACAAGATACATGTGATCATATATATAAAAAATGAATTTTTATATCTTGATGTATGCATTGCTTGTTTATTTGATTCACATAATTCGGGTATATATATATGTATAACAGATCCGATTATATACAAGTGATGGTGGCCAAATTAAAAGCAGTATTATGTTGGACAAATGTAAGTCTGACGTGGTTATATATATATATATATATATATATATATATATATATATATATATATATATATATATATATATATATATATATATATATATATATATATATATATATAAACTGAAGATCTGTGATATGGCACAATAAGTAGAATTATGATGATTTAAAATTCTTGCTAATGCTCAAGATATATTTTATTGTTCGTTATAAATGTGTCGGTTACATGAATTCACCGGATTTTCTCTGATGTACGTTTTTAAGCATGTATTTTAGGGATTGATTAAGTGGAGAAAGGTTTAAATCTGAAGAATCAAGGAGTAGGATCTTAAAGACATTTTGTTTTTAATCAAGACCACTTACTAATATGACGTATTATGTTAAGTTAGTTTTCTTAAAAATTTTCTTATGTATTAAGAACTTTAAGTAATGTATTATGCTTCCGTAGTAAGTATTGATATCAATCCGTCATGTAAACCCCGTTTAAAATGGGGTGTGATAGGTATATATTAGCAACAAAATTCGATATAACTAAAATGACTTAATTTACAATTATCATTAAGGGAAATCTTCTAAAAAAATTTATTTCTTTACTATTTGTAGTAAAAGTTATATGATAACCGGTTATTTAGCCAATATTAATATTCTTAAATAATTTTTTTTAATTTTTCCAATTACATCTCATACCTCTATCTATATACTGAAAAGTTATTCATTTATTTATTTCTATCTCCGCACATGTTTTTTGCCATCCATCTTATTCAACGGGTATGTACTCCCATAATTATGTTCATTACTTACGTGTATATAGAAATTGATCTACATAATTCGTTCTTTTTTTATAGTTTAATGGCTTCCTATCAAATAACTTTGTTGAAATATCTGGATGTAAAGGTTTGTGAATTTACCATCCAGGTTCGAGTTATCAGGCTTTGAAGATAACATAGTAAACAAAACCCGAATGAGTCATTCTTCATTAAAATGATTGTTGTTGACGAAGAGGACCATCCAAACCATCGCAATTGTAATTTAAATACATTTTACATATAATATAAAGAGATCTTTTTTAATTTGTAGATTTTTTGTAACTTCCTTTTCTATGTAAGCATTTTATTAAAATTATTTCTCTTATTTTAATTTAATAACAATGATTTCCCTGATGTTCTCGTTACAACTTCAAATCAATATACATCAAGGTTCAATCTTCTCAAATCTAGATATGTTTTACTACCTTATAATCTCATATTCAAAATTTCATATTCATTATTTCAACTAGTATAACACACGGGTATCTAACCTAATGTATGGTAATTCACTGTTCATTTCATTTGCAAATTAATATAGGATAATATTTTTCCTCCGTAACAATTAAAACTTTGATTCCTAAAACGCATGGTCAAGATAGAATGTTTGTTATGAGGTTTAAAAAAAATAGAATATTCATTTAATTAGATAGAAACATATGCATTTTATAAAGACAAATTGGATTTCAATAATCCAGACTATTACTCATTGGCCGATAATAATTCATACTTTTGATTTGACCGATAACAATCTCAACTTTTATTTTTATTATCAACAACAATCATAGTAAAATAATTATTAAAAATTTTACGATTGATTGTGAATTGATTTCGTTTATAATAATGAATATGAACAAAATAAAAAAAACATACAAGCTAAATCAAGCATAAAATAAATACAAATCAAGTTTGAATATATGATAATTATACTACTGGGACTGTTGTTGGTAATAACAATGATAGTTGGGATTATTACCGGATAAATCAATAGTATGAATTATTATCGGCCAATTAGTAAAAGTTTGCATTGTTAAAATCCAATTTGCATTTTATAAAATTCATAAAACAAATGTTTTACTAAAACTACATGAGTCGTAAGTGATTTCTTCTCAATACATGTACCTTTTAAGTTTTTAGTTACAAGCATACGTGATCTCTAAATCAATACGTAACATGGGCATGCAGGGGCGGACCTATGTTCAACCGATGGGGGTCGGTCGCACCCCAAGAAATATTGGCTTATTAAGCTCATAATCGATCAAATCTTGATCAAACAAGAATTTTTGATACCGACCCTCAAAAAATTTGGATGGGAAACTGGAAATTTAACTTAAGGGAAAAGTAGTTGAATACTTTACATAAGTTACAGAGAAAGAACTTGAGACTTTGAAAGGAAGAATAACCGTATACTCTACATAGATTACGGAGAAAGAGCTTAGAGAAAAAGAAAGATAAACAGAGAAAGAGAGATAAACAAGGCTGAGAAAGAAACACATAGTAATATGAAACAAATAATAGATTTGAATTAAATAATTCTTTTATAATACAACCATTCCAATTAATAAATTAGGTAACTCTTTATATTTGTAAAATTCTAATTAAAAATTTGATTATTTCCTAATTAAAATTTTCAGTTAGTTAAGTACTCATTCCTAATTAATAAATTTAATCATGTAAACTTATTTTTATTTGACATATGTTAATTAAAATTAAGAGTGAATTACGCGGATGGTCCATGTGCTATGTCCAAATTGCGGTTTTGATCCTCGGTCTGAAAAACCATAAGGTCAGTTTCAAAGTATGTATAAACATAAGAGGTTTGGTCTCTAAGTTGGATAGACACTTTACTTTTCTGTTTACTATTTTAAAAAAAAAACAAAAATACCCTTATTACTACCTCTACCACCTTCCCTATTGGTTAACTACCACCACTACCGACGGCAGGACACCACCACTAAACCATATCTCTCTCTCTCTTTCTCTCTCTCTCTCTCTCATCATAAACCATCAACCACCACCAGAACCCCTTCAACCACCATCACTTGCAGCCATCATTGCCAATTTCTTGCTCTTTGTTTTGATTAACCGTCACCACCAATTATCGTCCCTTTCTCCCTCTCTCTTTGCAACCATCATCACCCAACCACAGCCTTCAACCATCGTTAGTGTTTTTACGGCCTGATCTAATTTTTTCTAACGCAATGTTGTTCCAGATCTAGACCCGGTTAGTTGTTTCGGGTTAGGTTATGGTTGTGGTGGGCGATGGTTGTGAAGAAGATGGCTTGGTGGGGGTTGTGGTGGTGACTGGTGAGGTTGATGGTGGGGCAGGTGGTGAGCGAAGCGGTGGTAGACGGTGGGAGGCAGCGGTGTTGAAGGTCATAATCTAATGGGTTTGAGGGAGATGGTGGCTAATGGTAGGAGACAGATGGCGGGAAGCTATCGGTGGTGTGGAGTGGGTGGTCTCCAATGGGGTTATTTGGTCATTTTACCCAACTTAACGAAAAAAGATAACTGACCATCCATGTCAGGGACTAAACCTATTACGTTTATGCATACTTTGAGACTGACGTTGTAGTTTTTCAAACCTGGTGAACAAAATCGTAATTTGGACTTATCACAGGGACTATCTGTGTAAGTTACTCTAAAAATAAAATCAATTAAAGAATCTTACATGCTATTAAAAAATAAAAGTATTTTATGTGAAATTAAAATCATATTGAGAAATGAAATCTAGATAGATGTTTAGACTTTTTAATATTTAGTCTTTGTTTATTTTGTTATAATTTAGTAAGTATAAAAATAATTAAAATCTCTTTTGATTTTTTTGGTTGGTTTTATGTTGAAAAATATGAAAATACTGTTTCTTATTATATTTTGTTTATTGGAATATCCTAAGTTATTGTGTTTGATATTGAAAATGTTCGAATATCTTATATTAACAAATTATTAGGTTATGTGGTCATTTAAAAAACGCTTAATTAGCGTGTTTCATGTAATAAGCTAAAACATCTCCGTTATCTCTCACATATGATATCACTATAATAATTTAACTCTATAGCGACGACACCTATAGCGACGACATTTGTCGTTGGTACAGGTTGCTTTATACCGACGACTTGTCGTCGGTATAGAGTAATTGAGATTTTTGACTAGTCAAACTCTATACCGACGATAAGTCGTCGGTATAGAGTTGGCGGGATGCTAAAAAATCAGGCGGGTTTATGAAAACCCTATACCGACGACATGTCGTCGCTACAGGTGAATTTTATTTTATTTTTTATTTTTTTCTATCTCGGTTTACAGATTTAAAAAAAAATTAAATCAACCTTTCCCGACGACATGATAGGTAAAAATATAGAAAAATCTTTTCTCAGTCCCAACGACATGTCGTCGGGACATAGTTTTTTTTATTTTTTTTATTTTACCTCTATAGGGACGACTTTTTTTACTCTATAGGGACGACATGTCGTCGCTATAGAATGCAGAACCCTTAAATCGTATTTCAGACCTTCTGCCTCATTTTTCACCCAAAAAAAACCCCAATTTTTCTCCCGATTTCATCTCGGTTTATAGGCCTATTTGGTATCAAATTGGAGTGTTTAAAGGTAAGAATAATGTTTCTTTTACTATAATAAAGTTATATAATCTTGTTTTTATAAATTTTATCTAAATTTTTATGTTTTAGGTGAGATTAAAGTTTAAAGCTTGAAAGTAAAGGATTTGAAGATTTGAAGGTATGAAATTCGTTTAAAGATTATGATTTAAGTGTTGTTTAGTGAATATGTTTGTGATTAGGCTTTTATGATTGTAAAAGTGTATATATATGTAAGTGTATATGGGTTTGATGTTAGATTAGGTTATGTCCACCAAGTGTTTGATGAAATGCCACTATATATATTTTCATGGTTTTAAGTTTGTATGTATTTTTATATGTGTTAATTTATATGTATATGGTTTGATGTATTTAGTTGTTTATGTATATGTTTATATGTATGTAATTATGTTAATTTTGTATGTGAATATTTGTATGTATTTATGTTTATATGTTTGTTCATTAGTATATTATATGTTTGTTTTTTTGTAATTGTGTATGTAAGTATGTTGTATACTTGTATGGTTTTTGTATACTTGTAAGTGTGTATGTAAGTATGTTGTATACTTGTATGTAATTATGTTTGTATTTTTGTAATTGTGTATGTAAGTATGTTGTATATTTGTATGTTTGTATACTTGTATACTTGTAAGTGTTTATGTGTTGTGATTATGCTTGTATGTATGGATATGTAAGTGTATATGACTTTAATGTTAGTACATCTTTGTGTATATGTTAATTGATAAAGTTGTATTTCCATGTTTTATAACACCATAGATATGACAATTGATAAGAGTTGGATTAAATTGTGAAATCGGAGTTCTCAGGAATTTATAAAAGGTCTTCATAGCTTTCTAGAAATTGCCAAGAACCATGTCGACACTTTAGGAAAAGCTTTTTGTTCATGTAAACGATGCTGCAATGGATGTCGGCAGGATCTGGATATCATTTATGCCCACATACATGACAATGGGTTTCTACAATCATATAAGACGTGGACTTATCATGGTGAGAAATATCCACGTGATTCAGAAATAGAAGACCTTTTTGCTCCAAGAAAATCTATTCCAGCAACAAATAATGAGATGTTTGATGCAATTGATGATGTTATGGCGGAGCAGAATGTTAACGAAGAAAATGTAGACGAAGGCGGAACTAGTTTTGACCCGGAGTTTGATGCATTATTTAAGGAGCTGAATACCGAGTTATACCCCGGTTGTAGTTGGATGTCTTCTTTAAACTTTTTAGCAAAATTGATGAATATCAAGGTTATCAACAAATGGACGGATAGTTCATTTAACCAACTTTTAGAGTTTTTGAGAGTTTCATTCCCTAAAGAAAATCAAATTCCAACCTCATACTATGAAGCTAAGAAGAGATTAAGAAAGATTGGGTTAGGATATGAATCTATCCATGCTTGCATTAACGATTGTGCTCTGTTTTGGAAAGAAAATGAGTTGATGCAAAATTGTTCGGTTTGTAATGAGAGTAGATGGGTTGACAAAAACACAGAAAGTACCTCAAAAAGTGTTGCGCTACTTTCCTTTAACTTCCCGACTTCGACAAATGTATAGCTCAAGATTCACATCAAAAGAAGTGACATGGCATTATACTGGACGGTCAACGGATGGTATGATGCGTCATCCAGTTGATGAGAAGGCATGGCAAGACTTTGATGAAAAATTTTCTGATTTTGCCAAAGAACCCCGAAATGTACATTTGGGTTTGGCTGCGGATGGTTTTAATCCATTCGGTAACATGAGTCAATCTTACAGTATGTGGCCAGTGGTGTTGACAACATATAAGACACCACCATGGTTATGTATGAAAGAGTCTTCTTTTATGTTGACCTTACTTATTCCCGGGCCTAAATCTCCTGGAAAGGACATTGATGTTTTCCTAAGGCCTTTAATAGATGAGTTGAAAATGTTATGGGCCGAAGGAGTTCAAATGAGAGATACATCAACCAAAACTGTATTCAGGATACGTGCAGCTCTATTATGGACTATAAATGATTATCCTGCTCGTAGCTATATTTTTGGATGGAGTGGTCAAGGTTATATGGCATGCCCTACTTGTAACGTAAACACACCCTCGTGCCCTATAACAAACAAAATAGCTTTTATTGGTCATAGACGATTCTTGACAAAAAAGCATAGTTTGAGAGATGATCTTTTGTTCAATGGAAAAAGAGAGACAAGAGATCCTCCTAGACGTTTGAGTAATGCACAAATCATAAAACAACTAAAAAGCCTCCCTAATCGTGTTCCAGGGAAACATCCTACACATGGAGGTGTGAAAAGAAAGCATGCTGCAATCGAGTTGAATTGGACCAAACGGAGTATCTTCTTTGAGCTGTAATATTGGTCTTCACTCATTTTAAAACACAATCTTGATGTCATGCATGTAGAGAAAAATGTTTGTGAGAGCTTGTTGGGTACTTTGCTAATGAATGAAAAATCAAAAGACACGCACAAAGCAAGACAAGACTTGCAAAATATGCACAGAAGAGACATATAGAGGTAAAAGTATAATTGTTAGTATAAAAATAAGTATTAACTATCGGAAGATGCATTTCTAAGAATTTTTATTATTCACAGGGGAGTCGTCTGATTGATCTCTTTCAGAAGATGCATTTCAGAAAAGGCACAGGATGGGTGAATTGAACTGCAGAATCAGAATGGGTAAGTTTAAGTGTGTGATTGTAGTATGTTTAAGTGTGTTTGGGTCAAAATGACCCATTTGAACTAACTTTTGTGTGATTCTAGTATGTTTAAGTATGTTTGGGTCAAAATTACCTATGTGAACTAACTTTTGTGTGATTCTAGTATGTTTAAGTGTGTTTGGGTCAAAATGACCCATTTGAACTAACTTTTGATTGAATCTAGTACGTTTAAGTGTGTTTGGGTCAAAATGACCCATTTGAACTAACTTTTGTGTGATTCTAGTATGTTTAAGTGTGTTTGGGTCAAAATGACCCGTTTGAACTAACTTTTGATTGATTCTAGTATGCTTAAATGTGTGTGGGTCAAAATGACCCATTTGATCTAACTTTTGTGTGATTCTAGTATGTTTAAGTTTGTTTGGGTGAAAATGACTCATTTGAACTAACTCTTGTGTGATTCTAGTATGTTTAAGTGTGTGTGGGCCAAAATGACTCATTTGAACTAACTTTTGATTGATTCTAGTATGTTTAAGTGTGTTTGGGTTAAAATGACCCATTTGAACTAACTTTTGTGTGATTCTAGTATGTTTAAGTGGGTTTGGGTTAAAATGACCCATTTAAACTAACTTTTGTGTGATTCTAGTATGTTTAAGTGTGTTTGGGTGAAAATGATCCATTTGAACTAATATTTTCAATATGTTTAACGCAGGAAAGAATTCAAGAGGAGTATGTGAGATCTTCTAGCAAGACCGGTGGAGACTCATCTACTGTTGATGAGATTCAATGCATTGAGTGTGCCTTAGGTCAAAGGCGAGGACATATACGAGGTGTTGGTAGCGTGGTGAGACATCCCACCCCTGATTTTTATAGCTCGCAACCTCCTCCAACACAATATTTGCATGATGAAGTTGCAGAACTTAGACAACAGCAATAATAAAATCAAAAAACTATACAACAACAACAAATCCAACAACAACAACAACAACAAATACAAGAAATGCAACGATTGCTTCAAGAGCAGATGGAAATGATGCGCTACTCGCAGCAGCAACGACCACCTGGTGGTCATTAGCGTTTGTATTTTTGTTAGATTTTGTTGAACTTTAAACTAATTGTATGAATTATCTGTTTGTTAAACTTATATTTGAATTTGTATGAATTATTTGTTTGTTAAACTTACATTGGATTTTTATTAATTATATGTTTATTAAATATTTTAAAAAAATTAGGTTCTGCATAAAATAAAAAAACTAAGATTTATAGCGACATCGCTATAGGTGTTTTTAATTTTTTTAAATACAGAAAAATAATCTATAGCGACGACTTGTCGTCGCTATAAATTATGTTTTTCCTTTTTTTTCATTCGATAAAATCAGAAACCACGACACTTATAGGGACGATTTGTCGTTCCTATAGAAGAACTTGTGCCGACGACCTCTATCCCGACGACATATCAGCCTATTACAACTAATTTTTGCGAACTAACTCTATGGCGATGACATGTTGTCGCTATAGACGAAATTTAGCTATATCGACGACATGTCGTCGTTATAAGGTGTCAAATTTTCGTTGTTGTAGGTCCACTTTCTTGTAGTGTATTGATATTTTTTTATTGTGTAACCAAGTCGATCAGACTTATACTGGACCCAAAAAAATATATATATATATTTAGTGGTAGACACTACAACAATTTAGCTCTGTCCCGACGACATCTATAACGACGACATATGTCGTTGGTATAGATTGGTCTATAGCAACGACATGTCGTCGCTATATAGTAATAGGGATTTTTGACTGGTCAAACTCTATACCGACGACTTGTCGTCGGTATAGAGTTGGCGGACTAGTAAATAATACGCGGGATTTAGGAAAATACCTATCCCGACGACATGTCGTCGCGACAGGTGAAGTTATTTAATTTTTTATTTTTTTCTATCTCGACTTACAGATTAAAAAAAAATTAAAATCCACTTTTCCCGACGACATGTCGTCGGGATAGATAAAAAATATAAAAAAATAATTTCTCTGTGCCGACGACATGTCGTCGGGACAGAATTTTTTTAATTTTTTTAATTTTGACTCTATAGGGACGACTTTTTTACTCTATAGGGATGACATGTCGTCGCTATAGAGTGTAGACCCCTTAAATCGCATTTCAGACCTTCTGCCTCTTTTTTCACCCCAAAAAACCCAATTTTTCTCCCTATTTTCATCTCGGTTTATATGCGTATTTGGTATCAAATTGAAGTGTTTGAAGGTAAGAATGATGTTATTTTACTATAATGAAGTTATATAATCTTGTTTTTATAAGTTTTATTTAAATTTTTATATTTTAGGTGAGATTAAAGTTTAAAGCTTGAAATTAAAGGATTTGAAGATTTGAAGGTATGAAATTCGTTTAAAGCTTATGATTTAAGTGTTGTTTAGTGAATATGTTTGTGATTAGGTTTGTATGATTATAAAAGTGTATATATATGTTAGTGTATGTAAGTTTGATGGTAGATTAGGTTATGCACACCAAGTGTTTGATGAAATGCCACTATATATATTTTCATGGTTTTAAGTTTGTATGTATTTTTATATGTGTTAATTTATATGTATATGGTTTGATGTATTTAGTTGTTTATGCATATGTTTATATGTATGTAATTATGTAAATTTTGTATGTGAATGTTTGTATGTATTTATGTTTTTATGTTTGTTCATTAGTATATTATATGTTTGTTTTTTGTAATTGTGTATGTAAGTATGTTGTATACTTGTATGTTTTTTGTACACTTGTAAGTGTGTATGTAAGTATGTTGTATACTTGTATGTAAGTATGTTTGTATTTTTGTAATTGTGTATGTAGGTATGTTGTATATTTGTATGTTTGTATACTTGTAAGTGATTATGTGTTGTGATTATGCTTGTATGTATGTATATGTAAGTGTATATGACTTTAATGTTAGAACATCTTTGTGTATATGTTAATTGATAAAGTTGTATTTCCATGTTTTATAACACCATAGATATGACAATTGATAAGAGTTGGATTAAATTGCGAAATCGGAGTTCTCTGGAATTTATAAAAGGTCTTCGTAGTTTTCTAGAAATTGCCAAGAACCATGTCGATAGTTTAGGAAAAGCTTTTTGTCCGTGTAAACGATGCTGCAATGGGTGTCGGCAGGATCTGGATATCATTTATGCCCACATACATGACAATGGGTTTCTACAATCATATAAGACGTGGACTTATCATGGTGAGAAACATCCACGTGCTTCAGAATGTTTAAGTGTGTTTGGGTCATAATGACCCATTTGAACTAACTTTTGTGTGATTCTAGAATGTTTAAGTGTGTTTGGGTCAAAATGACCTGTTTGAACTAGCTTTTGATTGATTCTAGTATGCTTAAATGTGTTTGGGTGAAAATGACCCATTTGAACTAACTCTTGTGTGATTCTAGTATGTTTAAGTGTGTGTGCGCCAAAATGACTCATTTGAACTAAGTTTTGATTGATTCTAATATGTTTAAGTGTGTTTGGGTCAAAATGACCCATTTGAACTAACTTTTGTGTGATTCTAGTATGTTTAAGTGTGTTTGGGTCAAAATGACCCGTTTGAACAAATATTCAATATGTTTAATGCAGGAAAGAATTCATGAGGAGTATGTGAGATCCTCTAGCGAGACCGGTGGAGACTCATCTGCTGTTGATGAGATTCAATGCATTGAGCGTGCCTTAGGTCAAAGGCGAGGACATATACAAGGTGTTGGTCGCGTGGTGAGACATCCCACCCCTGATTTTTGTAGCTCGCAACCTCCTCCAACACAACATTTGCATGATGAAGTTGCAGAACTTAGACAACTGCAACAACAAAATCAAGAAACTATACAACAACAACAACAAATCCAACAACAACAACAACAACAAATACAAGAAATGCAACGATTACTTCAAGAGCAGATGGAAATGATGCGTTACTGGCAGCAACAACGACCACCTGGTGGTCATTAGCGTTTGTATTTTTGTTAGATTTTGTTGAACTTTAAACTAATTGTATGAATTATCTGTTTGTTAAACTTATATTTGAAGTTGTATGAATTATTAGTTTGTTAAACTTGCATTGGATTTTTCTTGATTATATGTTTGTTAAATTTTTTTAAAAAATAAGGTTTTGCATAAAATAAAAAAAAATAAAAATAATAAAAAAATGAGATCAATAGCGACGACATGTCGTCGCTATAGAGTATTTTCCTTTTTAAAAATAAAAATAAAAAACACCTATAGCGATGACATATCGTCGCTATAGGTATTTTCCTTTTTTAAAAAAAAATAAAAAACACCTATAGCGACGACATGTCGTCGCTATTGATCTCATTTTTTTATTTATTTTTATTTTTTTTATTCGATAAAATCAGAAACCACGACACTTATAGGAACGATTTGTCGTTCCTATAGAAAAACTTATGCCGACGACCTCTATCCCGACGACATATCAGCCTATTACAACTAACTTTTGCGAACTAACTCTATAGCGACGACATGTCGTCGCTATAGGTCAAAATTAGCTATAGCGACGACATGTCGTTGCTATAAGGTGACATATTTTCGTTGCTATAGACCCACTTTCTTGTAGTGAGATGACCCTAAAATTTTTCCGACGCTCATGAAAAGTTCCTTGGATCCGCCACTAACATGTGCCATGTTTGATGTAAAAATAATGTAGACAGTTACAAGATAACGAGAATCCTATAAGCATGTGTTGTAGTGCATGAAACAATCATATGTAGTTGGAGAATTAATGAGAGTCAAAAACAATCGTATGTGCGGTATTAAAAGTTAAATTAAAACAATATACAAGTATACATGAATTCCAGTATATGTTTACTTATAATTGGTTTGGTATTAAATATGATATTTAAATTAAAAGCTGTGTTGCGATTTGATAAATATATAAAATGCAGAAAAGAAATGAATTGACAGAACGTTAACGATGTCTAACGAATAGGACAACGTGAGCCCATGTGTTTGCTCACATGCTTATGTCTCACTCGTATCCCCATCCATACAATTTATATTGTAGTTACATGTCTATTGTAATGAAAAAAGTGATTCATTATATAGAAATCTGTTAATAAATTTAGAGCATATTTAATCATCAAAAATAAACATAATTCAATATGACTCGTCAAAATGCATTACAAATAAAAATATCCCATGATTGTTTCATCTAGTAAAATTGTTAATTGTCGTTTACAAATGTAACTTGAGTTTAAATTTTTAATTTGATCTTTAAGGGTAAGAAGGCTAAAATCTAAAAATAATAAACAAACTAAAACATTTTTAAGGCCAATCCTTTCCTTTTTTAATACAGATGTATTATTACATAAACCGTAAATTAGTTAGATAGTTCGGTTTGACACGTTCAAGCAGATCTTTTAAAAGCTCTTGAAATACCCATCAATGAAATCGGACGAATGATCAGGTTATGATATTTTGTCTGTGGAAATGCACCATAAACACCTTTAAACTGAGATAATTAATTCAGTTGAAACTGATATCTGTTTGAACACGATGAAAGAAAGTAAAGAACATGTACGTGCGATGTTTTAAACCAATCAACCAATGATGAAACCAAACTAATCATTAGTTTGGATGGCTTCATTATTCTTAACGAGATTACATATGGTTGAAAAACCCTTGAACTACATAATCAATTCAACTAGTAGGCTTGTTTACTTTATGTCTTGGCGTCTTGCACATGTTTGTTTGAACATGACAAAAGATTAAAGAATATGTGTGTGCAACGTTTTAACTTGATCAACCAATGATGCAACTGAATAACAAACAATGAAATCGAATTGAAGAATAGTTGAGTGGTTTTATTATTATTAGCGGGATCATAATACCCTTATTAAATGATATAACCATTTCAACTAGTAGGTCGAGTTTCGATTTGTTTAGATATTTATTTGTTTCAACATGATAAAAAGATGAAGAAATTTTAGCGCATATATGTGACGAGACCCCACATAATAATGGTTTGCAGCATTACTTGGGTTACCTAAAATTGTTTGATTAGCTAGCGAAGGCCAACTTGTCGACCACTTTGATAAGTCCAATATGTTGATTTAAGTGGTTAAACTTCAAACATAAATTTTATACTTTTAAACTAGTTTAATAAAACAAAGCAATTTTTAATGGTGAGATAAAGGTGGAAATATAAGAAACATTAAATAATTAGAAAAGAATTGAGTTATACTTGACATTCCATTATGGGCGAAGATGTTAAGACATAAGTGAATGATTGCGATTTATAAATTTAAAAAAAAAAAGGAAAAACATAATTGTCATGAATCTTACTCGTCCATTAGAATGTGAACCAATGATTAAAAATGTACTATCTATAATTTATAGTTATTGTACTTTCTCGTAAAACTATCTATATGATTGTTTTGATTAAAATGTTACTTAGGTGTGATGTAAATAAACATTTTACAACCTAAGATAAACATTTTACAACCTCTCAGTTAACAAAGTTTTAGTACTTTAAATACAGGGTCAAAATTCTTGGCCATTAGCTGCGTCCCAATAATTTTTTATGAACGCCACTCTTCAAAATTGTGTGGTGTCTATTTTGAGTAGTTGATAGAACAATGACATTAGCATTATAAACCAATCACCAGTATTCAACAAAATCTATATTGTAATGCCTCTTAATATAATACAATTTCAGAATGAATGGACACACAACACACCACATGATATTATCATACAGTGAGTTAGTGAGATATATCCTAAATGGACCATACTCGTGAAATCTCACCTTTCCACTAAACCTGAAGAGGACATGAGCTCGCAAGAAGGATGTCAAGAGAGCCATCAACACCCTCCAAGCTTAATGACACATTATGCAAGAGCAAACAAGAATTCGAATCTAAAAAGTGATAACGATATGTATGCATTCGTTATTATATTGATTTATATGATTGTTGAAGAGCAAAAGAACACCATATTGTGATTGGACTTGTGATAATGTAGAACTCAAAAGCACTCTCTTTACAACCTCAAAAGCAACCTTTACAATCATCAACCCAAAAAAGCATAAAGCACAATTCCCAACCTTACAAAAAAATTACCATCTTAGCAGTGAAAAAAATACAAAAATCCTACACCAAAAGTCAGAATTCCATATGTAACAACAATAAATATCAAAAAACCCAAAAACCAACCACAAAACCTATAATCTTATTTCCAAATAACCAACTTCACCCTTGTGTTCATCTTCCATCCATCGACGTAAACGATTCAGCAAACCCATACGGTCTCGTAGGTATGCTCGTCTGCGTGTTATCCAGACTAGGAAGAAACGACGACGAAGAAGCATCCATCGTATGGCTTCCTCCTTCAAACGCTTGCCATTTCTTCAACGCTTGTGGCAACGATAGATCAAGATCGATCCCGTAAATGTCATCGGAGCTTTGATCGGAGGGTCTCCACATTTCGACTAGCGATGAGAGGACGTTAACGGCGTGGCTCATGTCCGGCCTCTGGTATGGCTCTCGGGCACAGCAATGCCCGGCGAGCTCAGCTGCTTTGCTGATGCTTGATAAGTTTTCGTCGGTTAGGTCTAGGGTCTGGTCGATTGATTTGCGGAATGTGTCTTTGTTGAGGTGGATTCTTCGGAACCATGTGACTAGATGCATGCTTTCCTCGGGTTGGCTCTCGTCAAGTGCTTTTCGGCCGGTGATTAGCTCCATTAGGATCACGCCGAAGCTGAACACGTCGACCTTTGTCGTTACACGGCCCGTAACTGTATCAAAAATTGCACAAATTAGGGTTTTGTGATAACATAAACATTGTTGTAAAAATCGGACAAGTCGGCCAATTATTTGGTAATTAAACGTTAGTCGATCGACCTTGGCGATTTCATGTAATTAGTGGTTAAAATCAGTAATCGTTGGTTAAAATCAGTAATTGGTGGTTAAAATCAGTAATCGGTGGTTAAAATCAGTAATTGTTCATAGTCGGTCAAATCCGGACCTAATCGGACCAAATCAATCCTAGTTGGTTGCCAGATTCCGGCTACATTTTGGCCATAATCTAGTCAAATGTTGGAAAATGCCGGTCAAACCTTGAAAATGTTGGTCAAATTTGTGTAAATTTTGATAAAATATGTGTACATATAAATCTAACATTTTTATATAATTACATACGTAGAAAAATGTATGTGTGTATATATATATATATATAAACTTGAAAATTACTAATAAAATTCCAATTCAATTAATCTCACTAGTCCACCCAACTACCCTCTATTGATTTTTTTACGAATGTGAATATGAATATGAATATGAATTAGTGTAGAGAAAATGCTAACAGATTAAAGATAGGTAGTGTACCTGCGTATTCAGGGGCTAGATAGCCGAAGGTTCCGGCGATTCTGGTCTCGACAGAACCTTTGCCTTCGGGTGCGAGACGAACGAGGCCGAAGTCTCCGACTTTGGCTCGCATGTCGTCGCCGAGGAGGATGTTGGAGGGCTTCAAGTCTCGGTGGATGAAGCTTTGTTGTGCTAGACCATGAAGATACTCTACTCCTCTAGCCACATCCAAGGCAATGGCTAGCCTGCGGGTCCATTCGAGTGGTTTCAGCCCTTCTTCGGGCCAGTTGAACAGATGTTGGCTTAGTGTTCCTTGTGGCATGTATTCATAAACAAGAAGCTTCTCGTTCCCATCAAGGCAGTAGCCGAGAAGGGCCACGAGGTTTCTGTGTCTGACTTTGGTTAAAACTGCAATCTCTGATTTGAATTCGGCTAACCCTTTTCCTGTGATCACACCACATTCCATTCGCTTGACGGCGATCTTGGTTCCATCGTGTAGTTCTCCTTTGTAGACGGTTCCAAAGCCTCCTTGTCCTAATATGTTCTCTTCAGCGAAATTGTTGGTGACTGTTTTCAGGACTTGGATAGAAATGACCATGTTTCCAGCCTCCACCATCTGGATGTCAGACCCTTCGTTTGCAGGGATCGTGTGGGTTTCGCTGAGTGCGCCAACGCTGACACTCGAGCCAGCGACTGTGATCTTCACACTTTCGTTGTCGGACCCTGAGTTGCAGGGGTGAATCACTATGGCATGAGGGCTTTGAACTCTACTAAACTTCTTCTGCTTCTTCTTGTAAAGACAGAACGCCAGTAAACCGATCAGAAACATGACCAAAACGCCTCCAAGAATCGAAATCAACACAACGCCAATCCACCCTTTTGAGCTCTTTTTAGCATTCAGTGAATTCCCATCTGAATTTGGCGAACCAGAAGCGTTTGGTGAGTTTGGATCACTAGAACTGCTTCTTTCCTTCCCTATATCCGGGTTCCCATTCGTGTTTACCTTCAAGTTACTCTTGAAAGCTGGTACTTTACCATACAGATTATTATTTTCAAGATCTAATTCAGTAAGAGCAGGAAGAGTAGTGAGCGATTCAGGAATCGTGCCCGTGAGATTGTTGTAAGCAAGCACAAGTCTTTGAAGCGATTTCAGATTCGAAAACTCAGGTGAAATCATACCCGTGAGCTCCATCTTCTGAAAATTGATGATGGTAATGCTGTTATTATTACAGGTGATCCCCAACCAATCTGCGCATGGATCATTCCCTTTCCAGTTATTAGCAAACTTAGGAGGATAATCCATTGATTTCGCGATCAACAACAACGAATCAACTCGAGGATCACAATCACCAGGCTCAGGCAAGCAAAAGTTATTACTATCCTTTGTCATATCAACTGCAACCGAGTCTTTAAACTTAGGCATAGGTCCTTGAAGCATGTTATTTGTCAAATTAACAGACTTTAACGAATCAAGATTCATTAAAGACTCAGGAACAGGGCCTGTAAACGAATTGTCTCTAAGGCTCAAGACCTCCAACCCTTTCAAACCCGAAAAATCAGGCAAAGGACCCGAAAACGAATTCGAATGCAACCAGATTTCTTTCAAGAATGTCATGTTTTGTATGACATCAATCTTTCCACTTAGTTTCTGCCCATTAACCCATAAAGATTCAAGTTGTGACCCTGATAAACTCATGGGTAATTCACCTTCTAAGTGATTCAAAGCCAGATGCAAATTAACCAACCCGGGAAACTCATCCGGCCCGAAGAAATCGGGTATTTTACCAGTTATATTTGCAGAAACAGCAGAGAAATTCTGAAGTGTTGAAGCATCTTTGAGGCTTTCGGGTATGACCCAACTGGAAAACGGGTTGTTATCGATTTCAACAGATTGTAAAGAAGACATACCAGTAAAGAAATCATCAGGAACTGAAGTAAACATGTTGTTGCTCAGCATCAACACTTGTAAAGAGCTCAACCCGTTTAAAGCGGGTAAAGGACCCGAAATCTTGTTCCATTGGAGCTCCAAACGCTCAAGTTGAGTGAGGTTCGAGAGGCTTGCAGGGAGTACACCTTGAAGGTCTCGATGCCCGATTTGAATTCGGGTCACCCGGTTCTCATCTGAGCAATGCACTTGCTCCCATTTGCACGGATCCGGGTCGGACCAATCAATGGTTGTCGGGTTGAGGGCTTTCTTGAGTGATAACATAACTGCAGCATCAATGGAGTCTGACTGTGAGTATCCATGGAGGAAGATTGAAGAAAGTATGAGTATGATTGTGGGTAAAAGCTTGAGTCCCACATGGGTTCTCATCTTGTGGAGAGAGAGAGAGATAGAAAAAGAGAGTTTCAGTTGGGTGTTTTGGAGGTTGAAGAAGAAGTTTGAAGGTGGGATAAAAGAGAGATTGTGTTTAATGAAGGAAATATTAATTTGGTCCCTCAAGTTTCAGAATCTTTCATGCCCATCAACATTTATTGTAATTACAAATAAGGTCAGTTTAGTGTTATCTTTCTAGTACCGCATTTTACTTTGTTTTGCTTGCGTAATAATTAAACAACAATCTTGATCTACAAGTTTGCTTTATTTTATTTTTTTAAATTGCCATAGGTGCCAAAGAGTTCATTAACAGAAAACTATAAAGCTAATAATTGTACTAGATTTTAAAATTAGAAGTTTAAAAACAAGTGGCTTTAAATCGTTATCTTTTCCTACCTTGAATTTGTGGATTTTAGAAAAAGCCAGGTGTTAATATTTGCCACCTTTCAATTTCTTACAATTTCTCAATTTTTGTTTTAATCTCAAAATTACTCTATTAAATTCAATGAAAACTATGATAAATGCTATTCCCACATTGTGTATTTTCGTATCTATTTAAATTATTTCAAATATTAAAAAAGAAACTAGATAATGTAGTGATGCAATTCTTATTATTCTTATATAAGTACCAAAATTTATTTCTTAATATTCTTTCTCATATTTTTTTGTTCATTTATACAGTTATGTAGATATTTCAACACCAGCATAAATATCAAACATTTTATAAGTGGATAAATAAGGCACACATATATATGTTCATAATTTATGTCAAACATGTTTTTGTTTATTCTCATCCATGAACAAATATATTTGATATAAATTTATTTATTAATATTAATATAATAATAATTATATACTTTTTGATGGTTCAAAATCATCTTTAACAGAAAAACAAAAGAAAATGACGAAATAGAAGCCACAAAATAGTTGTATATATCCACCCATCCTTGATGGCAAGCGTGAACCATATAAAAGAAAGCGATGGGTATAAATTGTGAGAAGAAGAAAAGTTGAGGGCCGAAACTGTAAAATTGTTATATGCAGCACATGGGGTGGAGCCCAGTTGATTCCTCTAGGAAGTGGGCTAAAGAGCCAGGTTGGAGTTTTGATGGTTTATGTCAGATATTTGGTTTTGGCCTTTTTTTCTCTAGTGCCAATCCCCTTTCCCCATGTTGGAATACAAATCATTCACTGTATACTTGTGTTTTATATTATATAAAATAGTTATTAATGATTGTGAGGGAAGAAAAAAAAAATTATACAGATTGTACCGTGATTTTTCATATATGGAGAAACACGATACAACTCTTATAAATTTTTTAATATTTTTAAAAATAGTTGTGAATGAAGAAGGGAGAAAAGTTAATGATAAAAATATTAAAAAATATTATTTAATTGAAATATTAAGTAAAAAAATAATATTTTTAATGTAAATATGAAGATGAGAAAGCTAGTGTGAATGCTTTTATTCCCAAAAATACCTCTCCTATTTTCCAAAGTATGAATTAAAACTCTAAGAAATACTTTTAATCTTTGTTTGGTCTTGGTAAAAGTATGAAAAAACAAATGATTATTCTTATGATGTTATTAAATTTGATCGAATTAACATTACGACTTGTATATTTAGACCATCTGTAATTGATGCATATGAGCTGCCAATGGAGTGATATGAAACAATGATAGGAGAGAGAAGAAGGAAAAAGAGTCGGTCAATCACGCAACGTTGTCGTAAACATGCCCGTCCCCTCTTTCGTTAGAAGTATTAATCTTAACACAATAAACACATAATATAGACTATCCACTTGTTTGATGCACATCATAACGCAGATGGAGATATGCATGTAATTTATGAGGCTAGACACCTCAACCAGTGGGGAGATGGATGTGAAAGCGATAATAGTGATTTTCTACGCAAAAGACAGCATTAAATATCTATTTGTAAGTTCAATACAACACCAGTTGCGTTATCAATCTCTATTTGACATCTCCTTGATAAAATTGTACTTTCATACAATCAGAATTATAATCTTATAGATTTAATAAAATAGCAATATTTTGTATCTCATTTTATTTTGAATTGTCAGTTACCTAGAACATTTGTCTGGCTTATGATTACGAGTTTTTTTTTTCCTAAAAGACGTGGGTGAAAAAAATATTTATCAAAACGAGTGATTTGAAAAATATTTATTAAAATATGTGTTTTTTTATATTTTTTCATTTTAAACTAATCTATTGTAAGTCTATTCTTTTCATTTTTGTATTCAACCAATCTACTATCCTCTTTATATTTTTCCACTCAATTAACCTATTATAGTTTATTTTATTTTATTTAACTAACTTCTTAACGTTGGGGATGACAACCCTCTCACGTATATCTTATGTTTTCTCACAAGTTTAGTTAAATTTTATATACTTTTCTAATTTAATAAGTAAAATTAATTACTCTATTAATATATTATACGAAAAGTTCAACAAAGTAAAATTAATTACTAAAAATTTAACAAAGTAGTATACCATCAATTGGCTGCCGTCACCAAGTACGCAAACACCTAGAAAAAGTCGAGTCGTTTTTTTCGAGTCGATGACTGTATTAAAACACCAGGTGAAGTGGAAAATTAGTGAACCATGATTTCTTTTGTGTTTGATTTAGTGGGTTTTTTTTATTTATTTACTATTATTATTTTTTTTTTGTGTGTGTTTTTTGCAGGAACCCAGTTTCAAAATCCAAGTTCTATCTAGGTAGTTTATCTACAACATATATCAATTTTAAATCCCTCTCTTACATTTTGTTTCACTCTTACTATATTAGTTAAAAATTTAACAATAATCAAGAAAACTATAATAAGTTGATTGAGGAAAAAAATAGAACAGTAGTAATAGTGATTAATGAAAACTAAAAAGAAAAGAATTACAATAGATTAGTTAAAAATAAAGAAATAAAAGAAAAGCACCTATTTTGATAAATATTTTTTGAATCACTCATTTTAATAAATATTTGTTTCATTCACATCATTTTGGAAAAATCTCTATAACTATATATAGTTTTTTGTTAATTTTTTTAACTATAATTAATTTAGAGAACATGTATAAGAGCACTTATAGCTTATTCATCCACATCCCCATAATTAACAAAAACTTATCAAATAATTTTAAATTTCGTTTATTTTCTAAAAGCTTCTCACATTAATTTCTATATTTTAATTAAGAGTAAATTACTATTTTGGTTCCTATGGGTTTGTCATTTTAACAATTTGAGTCCAAAAACGAATTTTCTAACAAATCAAAGCATGTGGTTTGTATTTTATAACTCTTTCAGTACAATATACTAACAGAGTTAGATTTTTTAGTTAGTTTCTAATACAATGATCAAAATGCCCTTGGACTGAAATGGTTATTTTTAATAACCTCAGAGACCAAAAACATAATTTAAACTCTCACACAAACATATATTATATATTATATATCATATATTATATATCATATATTATATATATTATATTATATATATCTACACGAAATATTTTTATTTTTATTTTTCAAAGTTTTTTAAATTTTAATTTTAAATCGCTCGGTTTAAACGTCATATTTAAACCATTCATCTTATCTAACGGAAAATTTAAAACCGTTTAGCTTATTATACTTTTTATTTAAACTGTTAAGCTTACATAAACGTCCTTTTAAAATATTTGTTTTATTCAAACCGCAAAGTCTTTTTAACTGGTATTTTATTTAAAAGTCTTTTTTTAATCCTTCAATTCTATTAAGCTTCTTTTTTTTTTAAATTTTTTGTATTTATACATATTTTTAAAATTATTAAAATTAACCGTTCAAGTCTTTTTAACCTTTTAAATTATTTAACTATTTAACTAATATGTGTGTATATGTATAAAAGATTTTTATTTTTATCTTTAAAATTTTTAAAAATATTTTTTTAAACCGTTTGGATTTTAAACCGATAATTTAATTACTAAAAAATGTTTTTAAGTGTTTTTTAAAACATTTGGTTTTCTAAACTCATTATTTAAACAATTGGTTTTTCAAAATAATTTTTAAAAAGTTGTTTTTTAAAATCATTCATCTTCAAACCGTTCAACTTTAAAATTTTTAGGCTTTTTAAACGTATTTTTTATAATCGTTCGGCTTTTTAAATTTATTTTTTAATCGTTCGTCTTACTTAAATGTCTTTTAAAATCTTTTCGTTTTTCAAATGTTTTATTTAAATGACTTTTTAAACCGTTCAACTAATTAAACTTCTTTCTAAATTTGTTTGCCTTATTTAAACGTCTTTTCAAATCGTTTGATTATTCAAACACAACGATTGACTTAAAAAGTTTAAATAAACTAAACACGGGTAATTTTAATATCATAAAAACCCTAATTGTAATAATCAAAACTCAATTTAATCCTTAAAATAGTACAAATGACATAAATTTAGAAATCACTATCAAGTCAACTTGAATAAAAGATGACAAAAAATCAAAACGAGAAACAAAGATGTTTTAATAACATGAATTGTTTAAAAAGAAAGCTTTTTAATAAACGAATAGAAAAAAGACGTTCAAATAAAAGAACTAGATAAAATTACGTTTAAACGAGCCGAATAATTAAAAATATGTATAAATACAAAAAATTTAAAAAAAAAGCATAATAAAATTGAACAATTAAAAAAAGACGTTTAAATAAAAAAACAGTTAAAAAGACTTTTGCGGTTTAAATAAAACAAATAGATTAAAAGGACGTTTAAGTAAGCTTAATAGTTTAAATAAGAAGTATAATAAGCCAAATGGTTTTAAATTTTCCATTAGATAAGATGAATGGTTTAAATACGAAATTTAAAACCGAGCGATTTAAAATTAAAATTTAAAAAACTTTGAAAAATAAAAATAAAAACATTTCATGTGTATATATATATATATATATATATATATATATATATATATATATATATATAATATATGTATATATATAATATGTTTGTGTGAGAAAGTAAATTATATTTTTGGTCCCTGATGTTATTAAAAATAATCATTTCAGTCCAAGAGCATTTTGGTTATTTTATTAGAAACTAACTGAAAAATCTAACTCTATTAGTGTATTGGACTGAAAAAGTTATAAAATACAAGCCACAGGACTTGATTTGTTAGAAAATTTGTTTTTCGACTCACAACTACTCATGAGAAATATATAAATAACAATATGGGGGATGGATGGTGAACTCTAAATATATGAATATTATGGTTTTCTCTAAACATATAAAGAATGAATATGGGGCTAGGGCACCCGATGTAAAAATATATTACATATTTTTATGTTTCCAATATAATATGGAGATTATGATAAGAGTTAAATGCGTTTTACATCCTTGAGATTTCATAGAAATTACCATTTGAATACAAAGTTTAAAATATTGTCATTTACATCCAAAGGTTTCACCAAAATTTACATTTGAATCCATTTGACTATACCTAACTAACACGGTTAACTTTTTTCGTTAAGTTTCCAACATGAGAGTTATTTTAATCAAAAAATTATAAAATAAAGAACCACTCACGTGAGAGTTTTTATATGTTTAGCTTCTTTTGATAATTGTAATTATGATTTAACTCTATAATAGTCTTTCATTGTTTTATCTTGTTAATGTATTTTAGTTTAGTAATAGTGTTACTTTTGCCCGTTTTATTAAACATAGACTTCTTTTGTTTAAAGCTTAATTATGGTTACGATGATTGATGTTTTATGATTATTATTAATGGGTAGTTATTGTCATGTTATTAATTATTCTTATACTTTTACGATAATATGTCTTTTATGGTTATGATTCAAATAATTTATATTATATGACTTGCTTGTTTATATATATATATATATATATATATATATATATATATATATATATATATATATATATATATATATATATATATATATATATATATATATATATATATATATATTTGTTTTGTGTGTTTTATAAAGTTATAAATGAATCACTTTTAGTTACTTATACTTATATTTTATTTTATATAATAGGGTTATTGGATTTTAATAATCCTAAATTTTATTTATTTGCTGAGATTAATCCCAACTCGGAAAATGTTTATAGACACGCCCAATTTTAAGTTTATTTTCCTCCAAAGATCTCTTAGTAATGGATCATTGGAGTAAAATAAGCTCAAAGTTGGGGGTGTCTGTAAATATTTCTGAGTTGGGATTAATCCTGACTAATAAATAAAAGTTAACATTATGTTCTGAGATGTCTTTTTTTATGAAATGAAAAAAATGCTGACCTATCATTTTTTGTAAATTAAAATAGCAATGGTGATTACCAAAGGAGACTGAACGCCTAAAACTTATCACGTAGAGCTGATTTTTTATTTTGTAATTGTTTTGATGAAAATACCTATAATTTAATAAACTTAACGGAAAAACTTAACGACATTAATTAGAAGTAGTTAAGTGGATTCAAATGGCAATTTTTGTAAAACTTTTGGATGCAAATGACAAAATATAAACTTTTGAATTTAAATGTCAATTTATATGAAACTTCAGGGATGTAAAATCATATAACTCTTATGATAAAAATGGAAAAGCTAATGTAAATTGTAACACCCTGGAAAAGTTGAAATGAGCCAATTAATAATAATAGGCTTAGATAAGGGTAATAAATATAAATAAAGGGGAAAAATGAGTTATGGACCTTATAAACGTTACGGGTTATGTGTTAGACGAGTTTAAGGTCCTGTAAACACCCGATATATATACACAATTCAGCCATATTCATACTCATTTGCAACTCAAACAACCCACTTTCTAGAGAGAGAAAGTAGAGAGACAAAGTGAAGATTTGACGATTTATTAAGCAAAGGATTAAAGATCTGCTTTTTTGGGCATCAAACAACAAGAAAACAGAAAGAATCCAGGTAAGAAATCATCATCCAAATGTCTCTTTAGATCATACTCGGATTCTAGGGTTTTGGGGTTTTGAAAGTGACAAAAATCATACAAAAGTCACGTTTTTATGGACGAAATCATGTAAAAAGCTTTGATATAAGTTCCTGGATGAGAAACGAAGGATTTGGATGTAAAAAGGTGAAGATTTGGGTTAAAACGGGCTGGAAAGTCATTTTTATGCTTCCAGCGAAACTGTGAGTTCGTCCGACGAAACTAACAGTTCTTCGAGCGAAACTATGGGTTCTTCCAACGAAACTATAGATTCGCTGGTAATTTCGCAGCCATAGAATTCCAACGAAACTGTCAGCGAAACTAGCAGCGAAACTGCGTGCCAAACTGTATAGAAAATGACTTGTTTGCATTTCCACTTATATGCAGACTATGCACCATGAGCCTACCTTAGGTGATGTTATTTTCGGAGACTTGGTGAGTTATAGATCCCTTTAGTTTTGGGGCGTTGCCCCTTGGACCCCACTAGGGGCTACTGCCCCTAGAACCCCGCTGTCAGGGGCTGCTGCCCTCGAACCCCCGCTGTCCCGTAGAGAGTCGGATATTATTGTTTGTTATTCATTTTTTATGAGGATGTGATTGTAAGGACTATGGGTGAATTGGTTCTAATTAAAGGGGATTTTCACGATGTTTCTTACTTGGTGTGGTTTATACTAACTAAGAATAAGTATTATGTATTAAAGTGAAAGTTAAAGTTAAAGAAAGTGAAACCTAATGAATAAATTAAGTCTTGCACGCATATTAAAAAGAGGTTCACAACTCATTATGGGTTGTCACCTCGACAGTGTGCCGAGTCACACCTAGAGGTCAGTCTTTGTGATTGATGGAAACGTACGAAACGAGATCCTTGCCACTTGCCCCCAAGACTGTAGTCGCTTTGTGCACCAATGGTGGGGCATAGCATATGAAAGGATCTAGATAGAAGTGAAAGATAATAAAGTACGAAACGAAGGATGATGAAAGATAATAAATAATTATTATCAAGATGTACGTATGATGTATGATCACGAACGAAAGTAAAGGAAAGGTTTTTAACAAAAGTAAAGTATTTTATTATATAAACTAGAACTCACTCAGCGTCGCTGACTTTTTATATGCATATCAGGTTGCAGGTGATTGATGATGCTGGGGAGGTGCAGGCATGTATACATAAGCTACTGGAGACGATTCTAGTCTGGCATCCATATTTTGAACATTTTAATGTATTAATACAAATTTTTTTGGGGTAGTAAACTAATTGATATGATACTTGACATGTTTTTAGTCATTAGTGAAAAGTTAAATTTCCGCTGCAAAATAAAATGTTTTATATTATTTATGCGATGATTGACCAACTGTAAGCGTCTCGGGGACGGGGCCTTACATAAATGCCTAAGCAATAGAGGTTGTTAAAGGCATGGGTGGATTGTGGTCGCGGTAAGCAATCAGTAATGGCGATGAACAGTGACGGTGGATGGAGAAGTTTGGCAATAACGATTACGGTTGATGAATGTAAGGAAAAGTTTAGATAATATATTGAGTTATATTGCAACCGGACAACCTAAGTTTTTCAATATCTATATGCATATAATTTAAGTTTACATAGCGTTTTTGGTATATATTTTGTTATTATTGAAAAATATTTAAAT
Organism: Flaveria sonorensis; assembly: GCA_025506505.1. Classification (NCBI taxonomy): domain Eukaryota; kingdom Viridiplantae; phylum Streptophyta; class Magnoliopsida; order Asterales; family Asteraceae; genus Flaveria; species Flaveria sonorensis. The sequence goes on from CM046438.1 coordinate 24,088,977, forward strand.
ATTTGAGTATAATTCAATAATTACAACTAAACATAATAAGGCAAAAACATGCTGTATGTGATATGTTTGTATGTCTTGAGTCTAGACTTGTACGTGAAGTTTGTTAGGTTGGTCTTAAAAATAGAATTGTTTTTGGCGTTGTCATTAGCATGTGAAGAAGCTCTTACACCTAGACTTGTGCTGGATTTTATGTCCTTTCAGAATATTAGCCCCCGTTGGTCTGTTGTACTAAACCGAGTATCGGACCTCTGATAATACGCGCAAACCTTGTTTTTTTAGGGATGTTAGTCATGCTAGACCAGTGGATTGAATCATTAAACATGAATACAACCCTATATTTATTTTTATAACCCAAACATAACCTATATATTTTAATTATCTAAAAACGGGTTTACAAATTATAATCAAATTATATATAGAGTAAATTACACGGACAATCCCTGGGGTACGCACGTATTGTAACTTTAGTCCCTACTTTCAATAATTACAGATGCGGGCCTGTACTATGCATGGTATGCACATTAGTAATCCCAACGCTAACTGAAGTTAAATTTCACTATTAGTTTTTAAAAAAAGACCAAATTACTCCTTCTTTTATCTTCTCCAAATGATAGTTCTCCACCCTCAACTCACCACCGCCGCCGCCTCTACCCTCAAGTCACCACCACCGCCGCCTCTACCCTCAACCCACCACCACAGCCGCCTCTACCCTTAACCCATCACAACCGCCGCTGCTACACCCTCGACCCACCACCGCCGCGGCTGCTACACCGTAGACCTACCATCGCCGCCGCTGCTACACCGTAGACCTACCACCACCGCCGCTGCTACACCCTCGACCTACCACCATCGCTGCTGCTACTCCCTCGACCCACCACCGCTGCCACCATCGCTACACCCTTGACCACCATAACGGAATTGAACAACCACCTCTACTATTGTACATGATGATAACGTCATGAGCGGTGGTCTGAGGAGAGAGAGAGAAAGAGAGAGAGAGAAGGAGATTGAGACTTAGATGGAGTGCTGTTGGTGGTGATGATGGAGTGGTGGTGGTACTTGAATTCTCATATGGTGGTGGTCATGAAGATGAAGATGAAGATGAAGATGATGGTAGAAGATGATGGAGTGTTGGGGTGAGGTGAGATAGGTGGGGTTTGGGAGGGGGTAAGTTGGGTTTTATTGAAAATTATTATTTTTTAAATTTAGGGGTATATTGGTAATTTTACATTGACTTAACAGAGAAACTAAACTTCAATTAGCATCGGGGACTGATGATGTGCATAACATGCAAAGTACAGGCCCGCATCTGTAATTTATTAAAAGTAGGGACTAAAGTTGTAAAACGTGCATACCCCAGGGACTGTCTGTGTAATTTACTCTTATATATATTACTAATTATGAACTTATTTGTGTATCATGGGTTATACTTAAGTTTTAGTAGGTTGTACTCATTTTTGTTTTTTTGTTATTAACTTTTTACTTTTAACCCCAATAGTTTTACATCTTTTATAACTTAACCCTTACAATTTTTTACTTTCAACTCTGATTCCTTACACATTTCATCTTTTAAAAATTTCTCGTTTCATGTTTCGGTTCAAATTTTACGAGTTACACGCCACAACATGGCCATGTGTTTCAACGGTTTACGCCTATTTTTTCCCGTTTAACAGTCGGTCACAATGCGTGGGTCTTAAATTGACTTAGTTATTCTTTTTAATATTTTATATTTCACGTGCGTGGCTTAATGTTTTTACTTTTACTTTCCATTCATTTTATTTATTCAGTTTTTATTTATTTTTTAATATGAGTTTTTCTGTATTAGTGGTTGTTGATGGTGATTTGAAATCGGTGGCATGCTTTATGTACGCCGCCACAACGCGGGGGGCTTTTCACTAGTTATAGATAGATTGTAATAAATGGGTTGGGTGAGAGTGTATAATTCACAGGTTGTTAGCCTTACTCACCAGACTAGTATTTTGAAACGAAGTTTTTTGTTTGATCTGTAACATTGGTATTAGAGCCAAACTCGAAGCGAAGCCTTAAAGGAACCGGTCGTGACCAACGAGGACGTTAGGCTATAAGGACGGATTAATGTTACGAACTAAAACCATTGCAAGGTATGAGACTTGTCTCACACAATCAACATGTATGATTAAACAAGTTAAACATTTAAACCCACACACGATCTTTTTAAATTAAACTAGTGAAAAAGTTCAATCCGAATACAATGTATATATTTTACGGATTGGGCATGACCAAAAATCTAATTTGTTTTATGTGATGTTAGAAATTGCTTAGAAATAGCTGGTCATACTCTATGTATTGTCTTTACTTTTTTCTCTTCAGCTAACATACATACTATATACATAGATAATAAAAAGTTTAAATAAGCAACTGAAGCAATATAGATAAAAAAAAGGTTTAACACTTCAAAAATCTCTTGATATGATGTAAACGAGTTTATATCCGTCCGATCAGGGCCGGCCCTTCCTTTACATGGGTGAAGCAATCAACTTGGGGCCCCAAGATTTGAAGGGCCCTCAATTCCAAATTGTATGCGGTACACATTAGGTTACCATCAACACAATTCAAGCTACAAGCAAAGGCATAGAGATGGATGCTGCGACAATAGAATGGAGATTAAGATGGAAATTGTGTGCACTTCAATTTGATTGTTGGGTCGGTTGTTGAGAGCAGTTTAATTTGGAAGCTAGGTCAGTCGTTAACAACTATTATCCAAGTAAACTCTTGTTTTGACCTATCTCAGCACAATCGACAACGTTTCCTTTTTTTCTCCACAATAGATCATCGAATCGTTGATTTCAAAGTTATTTATAAGCTATACATTGTGGCCCGATTTTTCAACTTAGTTTTGATCCTTATAAACCCTTGAATCTTGAGAAGATGGTGGAGTCAATCTCCAGCTTTGATTGGTTTCTCCATCTTCAATTTTGTAATGTTACATGCAGATATGCAACTTGGATTTAGGCGTGAAAGTAATGTTTAGCAATGTTTTCAACAGGGTTTCCAGGACAGTCCGGCGCACGAATAATAATGTCATAATAACATAAATTTTTGCATTCTAAACTAAAACAACTTTTGTTTGAGATCAAAAATGACAACTTCTTTAACTTATTAATTAAAAAATGACTGACTGCATTAAAAACCACAAAGCAATGTCAATATTGTCGGTGCCAACTAAACCAGTCATTTCAACAACATAAAATTGATATTTTAACAACGTAACATAACAAACAATAAAAAGTTAACATTATCATATGATGTTCTTTTCTCAACATGGAGTGACCTTCATGAATAAAATGAAATAACATTTACTTATTCTCTTACATATATACCTATTATTTTTATTGAATACAAACTTGAATTATACAAAAAGAGAAAACCATTAGCAGGGGATGGCTGGTGGCTAGCAACCTACAGATACACCAAAAGACCAAAAGCAAAAGTCACAGGCTAGTGATGGGTAAAACTATAAAAATAAAATAACACCACTCTGTTCATTCTAAATGTTTGCTTTTCGATCTAAGTTTTGCCCTAAGGTAGCTGATTGCGTTGATGTCCTCTAATATTTTGGTCATCGAGACTGTTTTGTTTGAGAAAATAGCACTGTTTCTTGCTTTTCATATGCACCTGCACGTTGTTAGAATACCTGGTTGTGTTTAATGGTCTCTTGTTAGTCTTTCACCGAGAAGACGCTGATTGATGGGAATATGCACAGGACCTAATTTCCTGCAAGATTATAGAGGCAATCTGAAAAGAAGTTGATATGCAAAATAACATGGGTGGAAATACTACATAAAATGCAGCCATCAAAACTGATCATACTTCAGCAATCTTTTCTTTTAAATTGTTATTTTCAATGCCTTTTCGATCTGTATCTTCCTCTATTAGAGCTAACATGATTAATTCTTGGAATGGAACAAGATCACTTAATTGTGTTGCATTAAAGTAATAAAGTCTTAATTTGTAGAGCCAGTATATACACTAATGTCTTTATCATGCAATTGTGTTGTCAGCCATCAAATTTCATCAAAAAACACAAATAAACAATCAAATGAACACAATCAAAGTAAACTAACAAACGGATAGTGCCTTTCATTCTATAAAAACATATTTTTTTGACTTTTGGCACAAAAGTCACAATTTATAACTAACTTTAGAAGCAAAATTGATAACAACATAGATTTGATCAAGAAGCCTAATAAAAAAACCAAAAAATTATACCCTAAAACAAACATATGAACATTCATAACATGAATCATCGAAACAATTTGAACCATATCAGCAACATAACTAATAAGAATGATGTTGGGAAATTGGACCAACCCCTGAACAGATAAAGCAGGGAGTTGTAACCAAAACCTGATAGGAATATAGACCACGAAGCTTAATCCCGGGTAGTGTAGCCAAAGCAAACACCATGTGTCCATCTGGCCAACCCGACCCGCTCAAGATATTAGTCACTTTTAGCCTAAAGCTTGAAGCTTTAAAACACTTCACAATACATTGACCTCCAAAATCGTAACAATATATACTTCCATATGAAGAATCCCCATACAATTCAATCAAACATGAAAATGATTATAGGTGTGGAAGGTTCAAATAACATTAACATTAACAAAAATCATTGATTAGAAAAAACACTTAGCACTATAAATATCGAATCACTCTTTTGAGCTATCTCATAACAAGCATATCTGAGTAAAAATATTTGAATGTTATAAGGAAGCTAATAGCTATATACCAACCATATGAACCAAATAAATAAAATTATTTAATAATAAGACTTGCTCAAAAGCATGGTCATCAAAAGTTCCCAACACTCTTTTGAATGAGTGAAGATGTGTTGTATAAAAAGACAAATTGCTCAAGCTGAAATTAACTAATGTTGTTTCAAAATCATCAAACACAAGAACATTGTTTGACCTTACATCTCAATGAACTATTGGTGGTTTAGCCTATAAATACATACCCAAATCAATGGGTTATGCATGAGTTTTGTAACTAAGGTTATGAGCTTATTTTCCTTGGTTATAATAAAAGTTCTTGGAGAGTTATTACATAATCATTGTGTGTTTGTTATCGATTTTAAACTTGAATTGGTATAAGAGCCAGTTCAAGATTGATAATCGATACTCCTCTTTTGATCGAAGAAGAAGAAGGTTGGCAAGACTAAGAACTAGACATCCGATACCCGCATTACCGATCGAAGCTTATAAACAACCTGCCTTCAAAACTAAAATTAAACCATGGGGGATGTAGCAGCAACACAAACTACAACAGCTGCAACCAAAGAAACCAATCCAAGCTCCTTCCAATGTCCTATGTTAACCTCTACTAACTACACCGTGTGGGCCTTTCGCATGAAGGTGATCTTCAACGTTCATAGTGTGTGGGACACTATCAAGCCGGGATCACAATACGGAAAGAAGAACAGTATCGCCGTGGCCTTACTGTTTCAATCTATTCTCGAAAATCTGATTCTCCAAATTGGGAACATGAAAATAGTAAAGGAGACGTGGGCGGCAATTAAAACATGAAACTTGAGAGCCGATCGAGTTAAAGAAGCAAGGTTACAAACTCTCCTAACTGATTTTGACAACCTAAAGATGAAAGATACAGAAACTATAGACGACTTCTCGAGCAAACTCTCAAGCACAACATCAATATCCGCCTTACTAAGAAAAGTAATAGAAGAAACGAAGATGATAAAGAAGTTTCTCACAAGCTTTCCAAGAAAGAAATTCATTCACATTGTTGCATCCATAGAACAAGTTCTCGGTATCAAGACCATAGGATTCGAGGACGTTGTTTGATGCCTAAAAGCCTAGGAAGAAAGGATAATGAATGATGAGATACAAAGCGAAGACCAAAGCAAGCTTATTTGTAAGATTCGAGTCACAAAGCCAAACAAAGTATGATGGAGGTCGAGGACAAGGAAGGGGGAGTAGTGGGTTTTGAGGAAGAGGTCGCGACCAAGCAAATAACCAAGATAGAGATCGGAGCAACCATGATCAAAATTCTAATCATGATATTGACAAACCAAAAGCCAAAGATCGATCCAAAGTGCAATGCTTTAGATGTGATAAATTTGTTCACTTCTCTTCCATTTGTCCTGAAAGAAAACAGAAAATCCAAGAAGCTAAGTTAGCCGTGACAAGTGATGCAGATCCAATAGTTTTTATGCATGAGACGGTGTTTCTAAACAAAGAAAAGTTAATGCCAAAATGTTTTGAAACTAATAAAAATCAAGAAAACATATGGTACTTGGATAGTGGCATGAGTAATCACATGGCAGGTAATCTTAGCTACTTCTTGGAACTAAATGAAAGACTAACCGGGCAAGTAAGGTTCGGTGACGGATCGTATGTGGTGATAAAAAGAAAGGGTCGATTCTTTTCCAAGGTAAGAAGGGAGAACAAAGAATTCTGACCCAAGTATACTATATACCAGATCTTAAAAGCAGTATTATGAGCCTTGGTCAAGCAACCGAATCCGAATGTGATATTTACATCAAAGATGATTACCTCATTATGCATGACGGGAGTGGTAGCTTACTCATGAAAGTCATAAGGTCAAAGAATAGACTTTATAAAATTAAGATGAAAATTAGATCACCGGCTTGTTTGTAAGTAAAGATCAATGATTTGGCATGGAAGTGGCATGCAAGACTTGGACACATCAACTTAGAGTCAATAAAGATGATGACAAGAAAAGTCTAGTCGAAGGCTTACCCCAAATACATCATAATAATTAAATTTGTGAGTCATGTCTAATAGGCAAAAAAACAAGAAATCCTTTTCCATCCGCGACTAACTATCGAACAAAGCAAGTGCTAGAGTTGATACATGGAGACTTATGCGGCCCAATATCCCCGCCAACACTAGGAGTTAATAATATAGTTTTGGATTAATTGATGATTTTCCGGATTTATGTGGTCCTTTTTGTTGAAAGAAAAGAAAGAAGCTTTTGCAAGATTCAAAAGGTTTAAAGCCATGATCGAAAACAAGACCGGAGGGATAATAGAGATACTCCGAACCGATAGGAGAGGAGAATTCACATCAAAAGAGTTCCAACTTTTCTGTGTAGTAGGTGGCATAGTTCGACATCTAATCGCACCATATACCCCACAACAAAACAGGGTTGTGGAACGAAGGAACCGAACTTCAATGGTGCAGGACCGGTTATGATCAATGCAACAGTTTCATCAGGTGGGAGAGTTAATAACACTTAGCAATTCACATAGGGAACTGGTTGGGGTGAAACAAAGAACACAAGTAAGAAGAACAAGAACACTTAGATATGGTTTTCAAGAATGATGTATATTGCACTCAAGTTCTTTTACAAGTGTTACAAAGCTTATCTAAATTACAAGTACTTGAGACACTTTATACTATATCCTATAGCTGGCCATACTTTGAAGGCCAGTTGGAAACACTAATCTAGATAACAAGATTAATGTAGAGTCAAAAGGTAGATTGCCTTTTGACTAGTGACTGTGACATGCCATAGCTCACATCCTAATCTATTACAAAAAAGATAAAAGTACACAGTTGGAAAGTTACAGAAAAAGAACCTTAATCTAAAGTTGAAGAAAGCATGGATCTTTTCACCAACTCATATAAGTTGGTAAGACATCAGAAGTGGCAGCAGAAAGTTGTTCAGCTTTTGTCAAAAGGCGATTCAGAGAAAGCATGTCTACTCTGTCTTCGGAAGAAATCAATCTTTGGCTTTGGAAAACTTTGTCTATGAAGCTTCAGAAGACTTCATCTTTGGCTTTGAAAGATTTGGTCTTTTGGCTTCGGAAGATTTGATACTTGGTATAATTCACTAAGTTATATCAAATCTTCCGAAGTAACTTCCTTGTACTTGCATGTGCCTGCTGAGAGCTCTTTTGGTTGCATCAGCCTTTAAGTGTAATCCTTACAAACTCCCCCTAGGCTGATGCTACCAAAACTTAAGGAGACCTTTGAATCTTGATCTTCATCTGTTGACAGTCATCATTAGAATCAAGACCATTCCCTGCATCATCAGTTGGTCAGGTTTCCTCAGACTTTCAGAGTACCTCCTCATGTCATAGAAATCATGCAGAGGATGGTTAAGTATGTTTTGCTAGAAGTACATATCTTGACCCCCTTGATCTCTAGTGACATACCATCTGTCTGGAATGGTGGCAAACATCCAGGACACGATGGGTCTCTCAGCAGCAAAAGGCTCTACTTGCATGAGAGTTGGATAAGGTGCCTCTTCTTGATCACCCCCAGGATGTTCTGGCCCATCCTGAGGTGTAGAGGTGGATGACTTGGACTTCTTCTTCTTCTTCTTCTTGTCCCTTCTAATGGCCATCCTTTTCCTCTTTCTATATTTTAACTGAGGAGACTGGCCTATAGTACCAGATTGTTCTTGCTTGTCTCCCTCAGTTGGGTCCTTGTCCTTTACTGGTTCAGAAGAAAAAGGATCAGGACCTTGCTGTGGATCAAAAGATGAAGCTAGTTGTGATGCAGCACTAGCCTAGTTGAGTTGTCTCTTGTGGTTCAACCTTGACCTCAACTTTAGGTATAGCCTAACTTAGTGAAGAATGCAAGTCAACAAGCTCACCCCTCTTGATCTTCTGCTTGATCACTCTAATATGCTCATCTATGGTGGATAGAGACATTGGACCAAGTCTCCTTCCGGAGAATCCATAGAGCTTCAAGAAGCTCACCATCTTTAGTCTGTCAGCAGACTTCTTCTGATTGGCTTGGATGGTGGTTCTTGATTTAGCAGCCTCTTCCCTTATCTTCCTCTTAGCAGCTTTTTGCTCTTTTTGCACTTGTTGTTCAAGCTGCTTAAGGTATTCAAGTTTTATGTATTCATATGGTAAGGAAAGAAGGTTTGCTGCCTGATAGAGTCCTGTGGCACTCAGGTAGGCTATAATGTTTTGCCTATCTTGTTCCTTACCTACCTGAGTTTGTTGCTCAGTAGACACAGTCTCTGTCTCAGGACTTTCTTAAATTGGGGAGAGGATAGGAGCTTGGTAACTTCTCTTTCTTCTTTTTTCTTCTTTGACATTAAGGAACAATTTTGCATCCTCAGTCTCCTTCCTCTCCTTTGACAATTCCTTATTATCTAGTTCATTTAACTCTTCTAAGGGGAGAGAGATGAGTTTATCAATGTTATAGTTCCGGGACCCCAAATAGTTCAATCTGGCTGCCCTTGTCTCATCATCTTGAGTACTTGGCCTGGGGTAGCCCTGATTGCAGCTTCCATGAAGCCAGGGGTCCTACTTGAACTCTCTCCCCTTGCCTTCCTCTTCCTCTCTCTTTTCTCCTCTTTAATCTCCTCAGGAGTCATCTTCCTTTTCCTTTTGTCATTCACAGGCCTATGTGACTCAAGGTTGAGAGAGCTTTGGCCTTCATTGCTGGGTACTGCACTTGAGCTCTGGCTAGAGAGAGGTTGTGAGACACCTTCACCAGCTGGTGTCTCACTGATGGTAATGGGTGCTGAAGCAGTTCCTGTCTCAAGGTTCACAGGCTCAACTGTTGGGCCTTCAGCTAAGGTTTCCCATTCGAAGCTAATCTTAGGGTCCACCTCAACATCCAGTTGACCAACAGTCTTGCCTGCTAGCCTCTGTCTATATAATGTTGTTCTTAGCTTGAACTTTTCAAGCACCCTTTGTTGAATCATATCAGCCAACCTTGCAGCTTGTCTGTTTTGACTTAGGTTGGCAAGTGGAAGGTCAACTAGATAGGTGGGGTCATAGAATCTCAAGGTGTAGAAGTTGAAAATCTCTTATTGGCCCTGAGACCTAGAGATTACCAGGGCTCTCCTTTGATCATCATATCTCTATCCTACTATTGGGTTCTCAGCAGGGTAAGATGGAGTAGGCATAGCCCTTGGTATACCCTCCTCAAACAAGTTATGAATGAGTGAGTCCACATAATCTGGACCATAGGAGGTTGTTGAATATGGACAACTACAAGTGAGGGTGGTGAGTCCTCTAAGTCCATACTCTGAGAGGAACTCCCAGGTACTGTGATTGTAATTAAGACTCCCTCCCCCTTTTTGGTAGCATCACCCTCTTGCACAGGGGAGCTAGGGGTTAGGTCCATCACATCCACAGGTTCCTGTGGACCTGGTTGAGTCCTTTGAATGGGTCTCTCGGCTAACTTGCTCTTGAGATCGGTGATCTCAAGTTGCTGATCATTGACCCTTTTTTGCAAGGTAGTCAAGATTCTAGGTGACTAATCTTGGAAACTAAATAGGTGCATAGTTGAGACAGTTTGTGCATTTTTAGTTGTTGACTCCCCGCATCTTCATCAGAAGAATCACGAGGGGATGAGAGAATTAGACCAAGGTCTTCTTCCTTATCACCAGCTTGTGTTTCTTGGCTACTGGTTTTCCCCTGCACACTGACAGCTTTAGAGGAAGTGTTAATGGGTTGGGTTGCCATGGTTGAGGTCTTTATAATGTAATCACTTGCAAAAGTGAGAGCCTCTTCCATATGGGCCTCCTGAACAGGGTAGAAGGTCCATCTCAGTTATGGGTGGATGATGTGGGTAGACATTGGTGATTCAAAAGCACTCATCTCTCCTTGAGTAGGGGTGGAGAAGAAAGACTCATGATACTCACTAAAGCCAATGTCTTCATCATCATAGAATTCTAGGCTTGGGATTGGTTGGTTGAGGTCAAGCGGCTAGGGATGGTAATTTGCCCTGAAGGTTGATCACTAGAGTTTTGAGACTCTGAGTGAAGGCTTAAGGCCGGGGTAGTGAGCTCATCAAGCTGAACATGAGGAACCTCAACACTGATCATTGAAACAATGGGAGTGGTCTACTCCTCAGGAGAAGTGGGAGCTCCAGTGTCCACTTCTTCCTACATGGTAGGTGATTTGGGGGCCTACTCAACCTGAGTAGATTAAGCAGGGATTCGTTTGGATTTTCTTTGGTAGGTGATGGTGATTTGTGGCTGTGTGGGTGGTGCTGATGTAGAAGGTGTGGGTTCAACATTGGCTTGTGTTGCCAAGTTGTCACCTTGAGAAATGAGCTCTAACATTTTTGGGACCAGGGCTGTTTCTACCCCTGAGAAGCCAATAGTTGGCTTTCTTATTGTTTTAAAGATGTCGGGCTTCATCTGTCCCAATTGTAGAATATTACCTGTTCCCTTCAACTATGAGCCCAGTTCACACTTGAGAATGTACTAAACATATCTAAGGAACATATAATATTCTAAGGAGTCCAAGTTTGCAAGTAAATTAGTATATACAAATTGTGAGTAGCTATACTTGACCCCTTGTACCATTCCATGGACTATATAGGAAAGATCTTCAGGAATCTGGTCCCATCCTCCATGTTTGTTAGATAAGGAGTGAATAACTACATGGAGGAGGTACTTCCATTTGGATAAGACCTTCCCCTTCTTGAAGGTTCTTACTGAGTAATCCCCTTCGTAGCCCATTTTGCGGAATGAATGGTTCATAGTAGACTTAGGGAAGGAAAAGTTGCCTTCTTCATCATCCAGCCTTAGATGAGTGTTGATTGTGGCTGGAGTGATGAAAATTGTCCTCCCCTGCACTGTGGTAGTCAGTGCCTTCTCACCGTCCAAGATGACCTCTTGGCAGGTTCTCCAGAACTCTAACAATTGATCTTCATATAATGGAGGGTCTATAGTGAGGGCAGTGAGGTAGTTGAATAGAGTCAAAAGACGGAAAACGTATGAGAAACCAGGATCTTTCTCTGACGACAACAGAGCAACTTGATTATGTTGTCTGTGTAGTTGCATGGAGAAATCAAGTTGGTTTTAGGAATCAGGGTTGGCTATTTTATGTAGCTTTGAGGTGAAGGAAGGTAAGAACAAGGTCGGTTTTTGGGTGAATATAGGGTTTGAATATGTGTAGACGAAGGAGAAAGTGAAAGAGGGGAACCGTTGTACGAATATATATATGGTATGGATTTAAGACAAAGTTAATGTAAAAGGATAAACTTTAAAATCCGGATGTCGGTCCCACCTCTGAAAAAGTGCCCAAAAAGGTAGTTTTCTTGGAAGTCTAAAATCTTCCGAATGTAATTTGTCTTCGAAAGTTTTGAGAAAACTTCTAAAGCCAATTTGGCTTCTTAAGATATTCTTTAGCTTTTCAAGAATTTGCTTCGGAAGATATCAAATACCAGAAATTTTATTCATAAGAGAGAATAAAACTTCTGAGACTAATTGTTTTTGGAAGAAAATGGTCTTTCAATACACATAGTACTTGGTGAGAAAAATAAGCTTCGGAAGATATATCAGGATTTCTTCCGAAGGTTAATTTCTCAGAAGTAGTTATTTGTTTTGAAGACATAATTTTCTTTCGAAGACAACTTGATGTCTTTCAAAAGAAAGTTTATTAAAATTCTAAGGGATATTAGTTTTGAAAAGTTTCTTCCAAAGTAAAACAGGCTTATATGGTGATGATATAGACAACTTAAGACACACATATTGTTTAAAAATAATCTTGAGTTTAGTTTAAGAAAAATCTACTTAAAGTTAATCATCCTAATAGCTGATACAAGATATTTAAATATCTGCTCATCAAAAGCTTTTAGGAACAGATCAACATATTGTTCATTTGTGTTAACTTTGACTAGTTTTATCAATCCCTTTTTAAAATTATCTCTAATCAAATGATACCTGATGTTGATGTGCTTTGTCTTTGAGTGCTGCACAGGATTTTCTGTAATAGAGATAACACTGTTGTTGTGTATGTGAATGGGAGTCTCCTTGAAGTTGAATCCATAGTCTAGCAGTTGATTTTGAATCTAAAGCACTTGAGCACAGCAGCTTGCAGCAGCAATGTTGTTGGTCCATTTGATCGAATATCAGTACACATGTGTGGTTGATTCGTTCAATATCAACAATAATGCCAAAAAACAAACACAATGATGAAGAAGAATAACCAAAAGTATTCAATCATAAAGGAATAATGATCCAATACATTAAAAGGTAACAAAGCTCAATATATTTTTGTGAAGAACCAGCTTACAAAGAGACTTGCAACAATGATAAACGTTTAGGGTTTTTGCAAGGATTACCCCTAAAGAACAAGATCAAACAATATATATAGTAGGTATAGTTTCGCTGATAGTTTCGCTGTTAGCGAAACTATTCTGCCACTGACACAGTTTCGCCTGGCAGAGCCTGACAGTTTCGCTGGGTGAAACTAGCAGCTTGCTATGAGCGAAACTACAGTTTCACTCATAGTTTCGCTGGGCAGGAAAACATAACAAACTTACAAAAGGAAACTAACATTAAACCTATTACAATTAAACATAACTAATATCTAATCTATGGTGAGTCCAACCTATACTTGATCTTTAATACTCCCCCTAGGTTGGAACTCACCGTCTTGATCAATCTTCATTTGTCTTTTCAGCTCCGGTATCTTCCACCGCGTCAGATCTTTCTTCGTTACCTCCTACGGCTTCATCCTCTGCACGTGCACTTGCCTGAGCAAATTGTCTTGTTAAGTCCCTCACGTCCATCCTCAACACATCTTCTTGCCAAACCTTCTGGGCTAGCTCCTTCACTTCAGTTCTAACACCCCTTACCTTGTTAGCAACCATCATAAACAGGCTTGCTTCTTTGCGCTTCTCAGCTCCAGCCCCAGCTTTAATGTGATTTTCACACAACATCACCAGATCTTTATCAGAAAACGAAAATATCTCCATTGGATCAAAAAGTCTCATTTCAGCTCCATCCTTTACGCGAATCACTGCCTCACCCGTGTTGTTATCATAAAACCATTTTTCAAACTTCTCAAGCCTTTTGGGAAGGGGGTCAGGTAACCTCACTTTACTCATTGTCTTTGGGGGCTTCACTCTCAACACAATCCGACCCTTTCCCGTCTCCCAATCCTTATCCTTCTTTGACCTCCGCTTCTCTTCCTTCATAAATCCAAAACCCTCGAAGTTATCGTTCAGCCCTTTCTTTATTTCTTCCTCCAACATCTTAGCCCTCTCACTCAAATCGGAATCTATCAAAGGAATTGCAGCTAATCTCATCAGATCCCATTTAGGTAAGGTCTTGAATGCCTTCCTTTGTGCAGGTAAGAGATCCCTCCCCATCTTCTCTTAATCATGAACATTTTGAGTTCAGGGTTGTATTTCCAGCTAATGATTTTCTTATCCGCCTCCTTCTTGCTAGGTCCCTGAACATTTTGAAATAATGGGGTTATTTCCTCAGCCTCCTTCTCCCTAACAAACCACTCATCCTTATCCATTTCAAACACATCATTTTCATCCGAGCCCTTCTTGGCCACATACGTCAATGGTCGTTCATCCACCTCATAATAATCAGGTTCTGAATCATAGTCAACCAGCTGCTCATCCTCTACCTCCTCATCTATCAAACTCTTGTCAGCCCTTTCCACTAGATTATCTCTCACAACCTCCTCTCCCACCAGATCCTTCTCTATATCAAAGTCAAAGTTCACAAACCTAGCCTCAATCACCTCTTCTTCATCCTCAGACCTCCCGGTCACATTCTCAGTCTCAACATCCTTTCTCACCCCTGAACCTCCTGCTGTCTCAGCTTCTGCACCACTAGTGCCCTCTCCTGCCCTCGATGATGTACCCACATTCAGAAATGGGTACTTAGATAGATTAGTCATATCATCTAACTCAGTTTGAGTTAGCTGATTGGGCAGGCCGGTTACAGCCTTCAGCTTATTCACATCCACCAACAGTTTCTTTATTAACTTCTGTTGATCCACCAGCATCTTGGACATACCCTCTAATATCTCATCCTTTCTTTTCTCCCTCAGCTCTTGATTGGACAGCTTAGTTTTAATCATGCTTAACTCATTGGCTAAAGAAGTGTTGAGATTCCTGATAATGTCCTCATCCAGCCCTGCCCTCTCATCCCTTCTCTGGGGCTCAGAGAATGCTTGATGCTTATGCTTTGTTCTCCTCTCCAACTCCCCCTCCTCAGCCTTTTTCTTTGTTCTTCTTTCTTTTTCTGCTCTCACCTCCTGCTCAGCCTCATGAATATCTTCTTCAAAGTCATACTCTTTTTCCTTCGCATATCTCTTCCATTTCTTTATAGATTCAACCTGCATATGTCTCGTCTCCTCAGCCCTCTTATCCTCTGACTCAACCACCCTTCGAATATAATTCCATCTTTCAGGAGGGTACATATTTTCCAACAGATGTGTAATCTTCCCACTGAAATCGTGCCTTATTGCGCAGCAGTCGGCAAAAATGCGAGAGTTCATATGCACTAATCTCTTTATCTCCCCGTGCCTTGGAACATTAGGAATAAGATCATCAATAATCATCTGCAGAAATCGAGGATACAACAACCATTTATCTTTCTTTAGGGCCATTACGTTCTCCGCCATGCAGTCAAAGATAAGTTGGGCTATATTGGCCTTTTTCCCTCTACAAAATATAACCATAGCTTTGGCCCAGTCAAGATTTAGCCCATCGGATCCACCTTTTCGGTGATCTAAGCACATGATGAATACATGAGCGATATATCTCCACTCTTTGGACAGAAAGGACTTCTTGATCTCCTTTCTAGTGCCAAAAGGAGGGCCCTCGTAACCAAAACTCCTGAATGCATCAAAAACCTCCTGTTCTGTCAACACGACCTCATCCCCCCTATCCTCTTGAAGTCTTAACACTCGTGAAATGATCTCAGCAGTAATAACAATGTCGTTCTCCAGTACTCTCGCAACAATCCTTTGAGGATTGGCTCTTGTGTCGTACTCGGCAGTACGCCAGAAATCTCTGATGTGTAGATCGTAGATGGTGGGAGAATGAGTGACAGCATATGCAATGGGAGAACTTTGAAGCCAACAGATACAGTCTCTAAATCCCACAGCTTTGGGATGTGTATCATCCAAGATGGCCGTGATGTTATTCCTCTCATCAAACTTTAGATTAGCCATTTAATCTGAAAAACAGATTAAACGTATTAGTAAGATATATTAAAATGAATAATAAAGAAAAAAAAAATTAAAAAGAATAAAAAAAGGAAAAGCAATTTAAATTCGAATTTCGGCAACCAGCAAGAAGCAGTTTCGGCATGACGGAGCGCGTGCCGAAACTATAAATTCGGCAAAGCGAAACTAAAACAAGACCAGCGAAACTATGAAGTTCGCTCGGACAGCATGTCTTTACAGTCTTGCTGAAAAACCTTTGAACTTTCGTTCAGTTTCGCAGGACTATCAGTACTTTCGCAGTAAGAACTGCGAAGGCACCGAAGAGTCACAGTCCAATCAGACAAAAAAAAGGGTTAAAACCTAGATTAAACTACAACCGATGGTTCGAAACTCACAACAGAAGAGAAAAAGACCACCAAGCAATGAAAACACGCTCAGAACCACAGATTCGCACAAGATAGATACGGGATACACACGATGTCCTAAAACCCCGATGGTTCGAAAATGAAGTCTTAATTTCGCAAGGAGCGATATATAGTATATAGTTTCGCTGGTAGCGAAACTATAGTTTCGCCCGTAAATGTTTTGGTCAAAATGTCACAGATAAGAGCGAAAGAGCTGGCGAATCTACAATTTCACCCTGTGAAACTATCAGCGAAAGTATAATTTCGCTGAAAACCAAATTTTTTTTTAAGTAACAAAAATAGAAGAAAACAAAAAAGGATTTGCCCCAACAAGCCCTTACCAGACTTCACAAAAATTTAACATAATAAAAGAGAAATTAAAATAAAGGTAGATAAGAACGAGTAACAGAAGAGATCTTCTGGAGAATCATAGTTTGGTGGAATTGCTGATATATTTGTCCTTTTAAGTCCATGCCTTCTTCTTTTCAATAAATAAACTGCAGCTACAGTTATCATGTTTTGGTTCGATTGAAGAACACTGAATGACTCAGTTCCCACAGACATTTGGCAAAGAGACTTATCCTATCCTCATGATATATTGAACAAATGACATTCCCTGAAAGATTATTTCCCTTTAAAAAGAAACAAAGATCCTTTTTACAAGAGAAGCACATTCCTTAAAGACATCAAATGATGAGAGCTCCAGGTCTATACTCACGTATAACAGAGGAGATGATCAATTGAGTCATTCAGATGAGAGATTCAGGTCTATACTTACGTATAACAGAGAAGATCATCAAATGGTGCCGATGAGAGCTCCAGGTCAGTACTATCGTACAGCAAAGGAGATCATCACTCCATGTCAATGTTCACACATAGCAGAGGAGATAAGCACGAGGAAATATACAGTAAGGAGCTTCTTAGAAACAAAGACGAAAAGCCATATAGCTATTGTCAAAGACAGGAAACACTTCTTAGAAACAAAGACGAACAGCCATATAGCTATTGTCAAAGACAGGAAACAACAAATACAACAACGCAGAGATGTCATGTTCTCAACCCTTTTTGAACAAGGACTTATAACTTTGTGAAGGCCAAGAATGTCAAGGGAATAATCCGAATCATCTAGTATCTTATACTATTAGTTTAGCCACAAGATTACTGTCTACTTCGCTTTTAGGCTGAACCTATCAAGCGTATCCAGCCCAAAACTATAGACTTCCTTCACATCATCCAGCAAGACAATTTTTATTAAGGAGAATACTGCAAAAGGTAACAAGAGAGACAGTTATTATTCTCCCCCGAAATTTCTACAAATCAGCGAGATAGAAGAAATTTCAAAATAAAGATTTCAACGAAAGTATATATATATATATATATATATATATATATATATATATATATATATATATATTTAATATGAAAAGATAAAGGGTTAAGGGGCAAATTAAACAGATGAAACAGAGAAACAAAAGAATAAACAATATTCACAAGACCTAGGATAAAGAAAGGAAAAGATTTAAAAAGATATTAAACCTAGCATAGAGATCAGTTCATAAAAACAAGGTTTGTCAAAAGTTTTAGCGAAAAGATCTGCTTTTTGATTTTTAGTGTCAATAGGAATAATATCAATAAAACCCTTTTCCTAAGCATCACGGATTGCATGAATCTGTGTCTCGATGTGCTTGGTTCGGGAATGATGAATAGGATTCTTTGCGATGCCAATGGCTGCTTCGTTGTCACAGAACAACGGTGTACGGAGGAAGTTGATGCCATAGTCAATCATCTGATGTTGTATCCAGAGCACTTGGGAGCAGCAGCTTGAAGCAGCAATATACTCTGCCTCCCTCGTGGAAAGAGAGACAGTAGTTTGTTTCTTGCTCTGCCATTATACAAGACAATCTCCTAGGTACTGACAGCCTCCAGTAACCGATTATCTATTAAACCTGCAACCATTTGAATCACTGTCAGAATAAGCATGTAAGTCAAAATTCCCACCATAAGGATACCAAAGCCCTAAACGAGAAGAGCCTTTAAGATAACGAAAGATCCGTTTGACTGCCTTTTCATGAGACTCTTTCGGGACAGATTGGTACCAAGCATAGTATCCTACAGCAAAGGTTATGTCAGGAGGGCTTGTTGTAAGATACATAAGGGAACCGATCATAGATCTGTAAAGATGAGGATCAACAGGTTTCCCATTCTCGTCTGGAGTGAGACAAGTTTGAGCAGTGAATGGAGTGAGTTCAGAAGAGGCATCATCCATCTTGAATTTCTTCAGAATATCTTTAATAAACTTCTCCTGATGAATGAGAATTACCTCTAGTTTTTGTTCAACCTGTAACCCAAGGAAAAAGCACATCTCCCCCATCATACTCATTTCAAAACGGTTACGCATGATTTCCTCAAACTCCTGACATAGATTTGGATTGGTGGAGCCAAAAATAATATCATCCACGTAGACTTGCACAATTAGCATCTCACCATTCACTTCCTTCTTGAATAACGTCATATCAATGGTGCCGCGAGAAAAACCATTGCTTAACAGATGTTGTGTTAGAGTCTCGTACCAGATCCGAGGGGCTTGATGGAGGCCATAAAGGGATTTATCAAGCTTGTAGACTTTGTCGGGAAAGTCGGGATCCTCAAACCCTGGAGGTTGACACACGTATATCTCTTCGTCAATGTCTCCATAGAGAAATGCACATTTGACATCCATTTGATAGAATTTGAACTACTTGTTGGCGGCATGAGCCAGAAAAATCCTAATAGCTTCAAGACGAGCTACGGGAGCAAAGACTTTCGTGTAGTCAATGCCTTCTGCTTGAGCAAATCCCTGAACAACCAATCTTGACTTGTTTCTAACCACAATACCACGGTCATCGGGTTTGTTTTTGAACACCCATTTCGTGCCTATTGGGTATTTGTTTGGTGGAAGATCAACCAAGGTCCAAACCTTGAGCTTCCTGAATTGTTGCAGCTCCAATTGCATCGATTCAACCCAACAAGGATCCTGAAGGGCTGCATGAACATTTTTCGGTATGATTTGCGATATAAAACAAGAGAACAGACATACATTAATCAGACCAGACTGACTCCGCGTCCGCACTCCGTCGGTAATGGAACCGATAATGTTATCATGTGGGTGATCTTTCAAGGTTTTAAAATCGATGGTTAGAGGTAGGGTATTGAAAGATGATTGGTTAGAGTCAACAGGTGATGTGGATGGAACAGGCTGGGATGAGGTAGATGTAGGTGACAAGGGAATAGAAGCAGAAATAGGTGGAGGTGGAATATCAAAGGATGATGAAGAAGATGCAATGTCAACAGATGTAGCATTGTCAGCAGGTGAATTAGGAACGGGTTGATTAATGGAGTTAACAATGGGTAAGGAGTCCGGAGGGATGATGTTAGTTTGAATAGTTGAAGTGGACGCATCATCATCAAGAACTAGAAGATTGAATGAATTGAAAACCGTATTGGAGTCAAAGAACCATGCAGGCTCGGATCGGACATCAGAAGAATTAGATTCCTGCCAATCAATATAGAAAGATTCTTCAACAATACGGGTTCTCTTGTTATACACTCGATAAGCTTTCTGAGAGGATGAATAGCCAACAAAGTAACATTCATCAGACACAGCACCGAATTTCGTCTTCTGAGCATGGGTATTGAGTAAAGTGCACGAGCATCCGAAAGGCCGAAAGAAATCAATCAAAGGCTTCCTCTTATGAAACAGTTCATATGGAGTCTTCATTTTGTCTTTGACAATCAACACTCTGTTAAGAACATATGAAGCACA
Organism: Flaveria sonorensis; assembly: GCA_025506505.1. Taxonomy (NCBI): domain Eukaryota; kingdom Viridiplantae; phylum Streptophyta; class Magnoliopsida; order Asterales; family Asteraceae; genus Flaveria; species Flaveria sonorensis. Next base: position 24,109,102 of record CM046438.1, read on the forward strand.
ATTCACCACCTCAGCCCAGAAAATGATGGGTAAGGAGGACCCAATCAGCATAGTACGAGCAGCTTCAATAAGAGTGCGGTTCTTTCTTTCGGCTACACCATTTTGTTGAGGTGTTCTTGCAGCACTGAACTGTCTCAGAATTCCTTTATCAGCACAAAATGAATCAAAAATTTGATTTCTGAATTCGGTACCATTGTCACTTTGAATCACCGTAACCTTCCTCTTGCTTATCATTTCAATAGAAAGAATCAACTTCTGCAGCTCGTCAGCCACCTCTCCTTTATGGGCAAGAAATCTCACCCATGAATACCTGAAAAAAACATCTGTAACAACAAGACAAAAGGATTTCTTAGCAATTGATTTAACACTTATTGGGCCAAACAAATCAGTATGTAACAACTCGAGGGGATTAGATATACTATTTTCAAGTTTGGATTTATGTGGTTTCTTATGTTGTTTTCCTTTGGCACATGCCATACATTTTTCAACCACTGAAAAGTCTTTTGAAGGTAATCCCCTAACAAAGTGAGAGACCCGTTGGAAACATCTCCTTGACCAATCATTTTGCCACCCTTTTTGTCGCCAGCAAACGAGACATAACCTCCGGTAATAATTCGATAGTTTGTCAATAGATCCTTCAACCCCGTCATGTGTCTGGAGCATCCACTATAAATATGCCATACACTATTTACCGCTTTAGTGGATGACTCCTGCATGAATACAAAGAACAGATTAACCTGGTGAAACAGGAACCCATGAATGAACAATTTTGGGTCGTGGAGTAGTTGATTTCTTGCAAAAGAAATTTTTAACCAAATTAGTTAATCTACTACCAAACGAATTCCTGCTCCCATGTTTATGATGAAGCTCGGGACAATATTTAACGAAATGATCATGTTTACCACATCTAAAACAGTGTGATTTTAATCTAGGACTGTTATGCAATAAAGTGGGAATTTTATCAATGATTATCTCCTCATCGTATTCAGACAGTCTCGAATCAACATCACTATAGGTCACGTACATGTCTTTGGGTCTATTTGGAAAAGAGTGGTTATTTACATTAGATGATGAGTTTTCATCTGAAGTACGAATGGTACTAGTGCCACTTGTACTTGCATGAGATGATGACGTTACCCTTTCATTTGATAAAAAAATATTAGTTGGGGTAAAAGATGGGATGGGATGAGAAAAGAATTTTTCAAAACAATTACTTTTAATTTGTTCTTTACTCTGCACAGTAGAATCATTCTCAACATCAACACAAACAACAGAGACATCATCATTACAGTGCAAATTATCTAAAGAGGAAATAGAAACATCACTAGAACAAGATGAAACATTGTCTAAAACAGATTGTTTTGAAACAAAAACAGAACTTAAGTTAGATTTATTTTCTAAAATAGAATACTGAGATTCAGGTGTACTAAGACTATTGCATCCAAGCCCACTAGTCGGTCCATAACCATAGTATTCACGTACATGCTTAGTGTTCACACCTTCTAAACCTGCAGACATATTGTTAGTGTCTATTTTGATCAAATCATTAGAAGGATGTGGAACAGGCATAGGTGAATAACAGTAAGTGCTGGGAGGAGGATAAACCTTAGCATTATCATATCCTAAACCGGTTTTAATCCTAGCCCCCCTTTGAGATTTGCATAAATCATCATGTTTCATCCTAGATATTGTCCATTTATCAAGCTTTGACTGAAGTTTGCTTGTCTCAAATTCAGCAAGTGCGACCCTTTCAGTCAAAGTGTTAATTTCAACATTTCTTTCCAAAACAATTCTTTTTAAATGATCATTTTCTTTTAAAGCTTCATTTAATTTAACAAAATATTTTGACTCGTTTATTTTAAGCTCTTCATTAATTCGTTTTAAATCTTTTTCATTATCGATTAACAGACGATTTGCTTTATAGACACCAAATAATCTTATTTTGCATGCTGAGGAACACATATCCTGAATTACCTCGTATAGAAGTCCCATTATCACCTTTTCTGCAGCCAAAGCTTTCTCACATTGACACACCGGAGTACTCAGCTTGTTTTCCTCGACAGTGGTTGCAGCACCATCTTTCTCGTTCCTTTGCTCTGTAGTCTGGCTTCCGATTCTCAACCACTTTTTCTCTTCACCCTCTATCATAACCTCAGCTTTCAAGTCTTCATCTTGAACTATCTTTACACACTTCTGACTATCCCCAGCCACTTCAGCTTCACTTCTAAATTCTTTGAATGGATCAAACTTTTCCTCATAGTTCACCTTCTCCTTTTCTTCAACAATCTCAGCCACCAACGCTTGATTAATTTCTTCTTTCGTCTCTTCTACTTCTACACTCCAATCAAAGTTAGAGATCAAAGCTGTCTCTTTATTCTGTTTCATTTCTTTTTTATCTCCACTTGAGGTCAATCTTGGGATTCCTGAATTGCTTTGATCAGTGACAATTGGCAATGGACATTCTCGTTTGAAGTGCCCTAATTGTTTGCAATTAAAGCACCTCAGTTTGGATTTATCAAATCCCAATTTGGAGTTAGAGCCTTGACCTCCAAAATTCTTTCTACCAGTTCTCTCCATAAATCTTCGAGCTCTGAGAGTCAATATCGCCATTTGCCACTGAATGTCAATCTCTTCTAGATCATCAGGATCCACCTGATACATATCCTCCATTGTCATTCCTCTTCCTTTCAACTTTCCAGCCACTAATGCCTCATAACTCTGAATGAACATGCCAAATAGAGCCATCATTTTAGATGGAATTGATGTTCTAGCATTTGCTATTGAGTTGGCTTGATCTCTACCACCATTAACACTACCACCAGAATGATCACCATTATTCACTCCTCCTTGTCATGATGTCTACACTGGAGAGCTTGCAGCGGAAGAAAGTAGTGCAGCATTCTGAGTGAAACCAGGTGAAGGCATCAAGGTCTGATTGAACTCCCTTCGTTTCATGTCCAATTCAAATGATTTAAGCTTATTAATGATATCCATAAGCTTATAGTCAGTGAAACCTCTTTCTTGCTTTAACATCCACACCTGTAAACTCCACTGAGGTGGGAGAGAGTCTAATAGCCTGTTCACCTGCTCACTATTTGAAAGTTTCTCATCATATTTCTTCAGTGTGCTCGAAACTATCAGAAAACGGTTTGTAAGATCTGTGAGACTCTCATTCTTGTATCCCACAAAAGAGTTGAACTCCTTTTCAGCTTGAATACTCTTATCTTTCACCAACTCATCATTTCCATCATAAAACTCATAGAGAGCATCAAAAAGAGACTTAGCATTCTTGTGTTCAGCAAAACGATTATAGATGTCTGGTGCTAGACATAGAGTTAAGGCTCCAAAGGCTTTCTGATCTTTGTCAATCAGCTTTAGATCTCTTTCATTGAAGGTAGCTGGGTCCTTGTTCTGAGATACAACATCACCAACAGTAACGGTTGGTATGTGTGGACCAGAGATGATTGATTCCCATTGATTGTGATCCGTGTAGAAGAAAAAGGCCTTGAGACATCTCTTCCAATCTTCAAAATTGTCTCCGTTGATGAGTCTCGGTGGTCTATTGGGTGCCACACTTTCAAGATCAGCAAGAGTGAGAGTAGTCATCTTAGCCATGATAGTTTCGCAGAAGAAAAATACAGTTTCTCTGGATAGAACTAGTTTCGCAGGAAGACAAATGCAATTACACTAGAGTAATCTAGTTTCGCAGAAGAGACACTAGTTTCGCTGCAGTAATTTTGGCAGACAGTTTCGCTGGAAATTTCGGCAGCAGTTTCGCTAGCCAAATCCCTGAAAATGCTTAGTTTCGGCGATAGTTTCGCAAGAAACAAGCTTGAACTTTCGTTCAGAGATAATTTCGGCGGTAATTTCGCTTGAAAGTTGAACACTAGCACCACTGAACTTTCGTTCAAAAATTGTACTTTCGCTGAGAGGCTCAAAATTAACACAAGATGTAAAACACTTGTAGTTTCGCTGGATGAAGCTGTTAGCTTCGCTGGAAGAACACTAGTTTCGCCCGTTGAATCTGAAAAACTTTTTGAACACGAAATCAATCTGAAATCACCCAAATCTCGATGAACTTGAGATCTGATGATTACAAAGGCTTTCCCAACCAAGAACAAACCAATTTCAATCAAATTCCAAGACAAAAACACCCATATTTGACCCCAAATGATGAAATATTGATTTTGAACAAAAACAACCAAAAAACCTCAAACAATCAAGAGCACTAAGGCTCTGATACCATTTTGTTGGTCCATTTGATCGAATATCAGTACAATTGTGTGGTTGATTCGTTCAATATCAACAATAATGCCAAAAAACAAACACAATGATGAAGAAGAATAACCAAAAGTATTCAATCATAAAGCAATAATGATCCAATACATTAAAAGGTAACAAAGCTCAATATATTTCTGTGAAGAACCAGCTTACAAAGAGACTTGCAACAATGATAAACGTTTAGGGTTTTTGCAAGGATTACCCCCAAAGAACAAGATCAAACAATATATATAGTAGGTATATTTTCGCTAACAGTTTCGCTGACAGTTTCGCTGTTAGCGATACTATTCTGCCACTGACACAGTTTCGCCCGGCAGAGCCTGACAGTTTCGCCGGGTGAAACTAGCAGCTTGCTATGAGCGAAACTACAGTTTCGCTCATAGTTTCGCTGGGCAGGAAAACATAACAAACTTACAAAAGGAAACTAACATTAAACCTATTACAATTAAACATAACTAATATCTAATCTATGGTGAGTCCAACCTATACTTGATCTTCAAATGTATTCAGCTTTAGCAGTTGATGTAGACACATTGGATTGTTTCTTGCATTTCCATGAGACTATCCTTCCACCAAAAATTGACATCCCCCAGATGTAGACTTTGCAATCATATTGCAGCCACCATAATCACTACTTGTATAGGCATACAGATTAAAGTCAGAATTCTTTGGATACCAAAGGCCTAGTTTGGGAGCACCTTTAAGATATCTGAGAATTCTATTGATAGCAACCAGGTATGACATCTTGGGGTTGGCTTGATATCTTGCATAAATACATGTAGCAAACATGATATCAGGCCTGCTGGCTATGAGGTACATATGAGACCCAATCATAGCCCTGTATAGATGTTCATCAATAGACTCTCCCTCTAGATCTGGTCCTAGGGATTGGTTTCTGGCTATGGGTGTCTTAGCAACCTTGCACTCAGTAATATGAAATCTAGTAAGTATGTCTTGAACATACTTTAACTGGTTTATGAAGATTCCATTGTCAACTTGCTTCACTTGAATTCCTAGAAAGAAATTAAGTTCCCCCATAGCACTCATTTTAAATCTATTCTTCATTAGCTTCTCAAAGTTTTTACAGAGCTTTGGATTGGTTGACCTAAAAATAATGCCATCTACATAAACTTGAACCAACATCAAGTCATTTCCTGTTACTTTGATGAAGTGTGTTCCATCAATAGTACCCCTCTTGTATCCATGCTGATAAAGATACTGTGATAGTGTCTCATACCACTTTCTTGGAGCCTAGTGCAGCCCATAAAGAGCTTTGTCAAGCTTGCAAACATAATCAGGATGATCTGGTTCTGCAAAGCCAGGTGGTTGTTTGACATACACTTCCTCATCAATCACCCCATATAGAAAGGCACACTTGACATCAAGTGGATAGACCTTGAAATCCTTGGATGCAACAAAAACCAGAAATATCCCAACAACTTTAAGTCTTGCTACATGAGCAAAAACATCTGTGTAGTCAGTCCCTTCTTCTTGTGTGTACCTTTGAACAACTAGTCTAGCCTTGTTCTTGATGACAAGTCCTCTATCATCCTTCTTGTTTCTAAATACCCATTTGGTACCTATGGTAGTATTCCCTTTAGGAAGAAGACATAGATTCCAAACCTATTGTCTCTTGAATTGAAGCAGCTCCTCCTGCATTGCTTAAACCCAACTTCCATCCTTCAGAGCCTCATCAATCTTCTTAGGCTCTATCTGGGACAAGAAACAAGTGTGAAGACAAATATTTTTGTCATGAGTTTGTCCTCTTGTTCTCACCCTAGTCTCAACATCTCCAATGATATTTGTGGTAGTATATGACTTATGGAGTCTCAGTTAAGGAATCACAGTAAGTTGGTTGGACAGATCTAAATTGGTGAAATTCAGATTTGGTGCTTGAATATCATCCAGCACATCGACACACTTCTCAAGAGAAACTTGATCCATTGAGTGTGTCACATCATTGATGTTGTCTTCTATGGAGTGGTTATCAACATCAAAAAAATTTTGATCACTATCACCACCTCCATCTCCTCCTATAATGGAAATTCCTTCATCTAAGTTCTGTGCCTCTGTGCTGGAATTTATAGGCACCTCAGATGTATCAGCTGAAGAATTTTTCATGGTTGTGCTAACAGGATTTCTAACTGCAGAGCTAGTTACCATTGGAGCTGAAGTAGTTTGAACACTTGGTCTACTCAGCTCAAATCATCGATCAAAATCTCCTAATGATAAGGTACATGTAGATCCTGAAACATCTTCACAAGATTTGTTAAAATAGTTGACAACTAAATCAAGATCAAACAACCAATTAGGACCAGAACCTTTCACACTAGGTGTGTGCTCATTGAAGGTCATATTGGCTAACTCCTCAACCACTCTAGTTCTGAGATTGTATACTCTATAAGCCTTGGCTTGGGAAGAGTATCCAATAAAATGTCCATCATCTGCTTTCTCAAGAAATTTGGCTATTTGATCTTTGGTATTCAAGATGGTGCAAGGACATCTAAATGATCTGAGGAAACCAATGAAAGGTCTCCTTTTGTGCCATGTTCATAAGGAGTCTTACCATGAGTCTTGACTACTAAAACTTTGTTATGCATATAGCAGGCAGTGTTGACTGCCTTTGCCTAGAAGGTGATGGGCAGTTTAGAGTCAGATAACATGGTTTTTGTAGCTTTAATAAGTGTCCTGTTTCTCCTCTCGGCAACATCATTTTACTGAGGAGTCCTGGGAGCACTGTATTGTCTTATAATACCCTTTTCATCACAAAATGCATCAAGTATTTGGTTTTTGAATTCAGTTCCTTGATCACATCTTATGGTCTTGACCTTGTGATCACATTGATTCACAATTTTCAGAACGAAGTTCTTCAAGATTTCAGGAGTCTCATCCTTAGTTCTAAGGAAGAAAACTTAAGTATATCTTGTGAAATCATCTATGATTACCAAGCAATAAGAGGTCCTTCCTAGACTCATTACACTGGTGGGGCCAAAGAGATCCATATGTAATAAGTGTAGGGGAGTAGTGATGGTGTTCTTTTTCTTTGGCTTGTGAGACACTTTGTGTTGCTTCCCTTTCGGGCATGCAACATAATGGTCATCACTTGTAAACTCTTTCTATGGCATTCCAGTTACCAAATCATTTTTAATTAATTTATTCATATTTTTAAAGTTTACATGGCATATTCTTTTTTATCAGAGGAAAGACTCATCACTATTGGCTTTGGATAGAAAGCAAGAAACTTCTCCTGAAGGGGATGTTACTTGCAAGTCCATCTTGTACATGTTCCCTTTCCTGGGGGCTCAAGTAGGATATGCGCTTAAGGAACGACCACCCCAGGCTTGAGAACAATTCACTCATGCTCAGTGAAGAGCATGTTATGTCTCTTATCACAAAATTGGGATACACTCAAAAAGATTGTATCCAAGCTCCTTAAAAAAATTTACCTTCTCAATGCTGAACTTATTATTTGTGACCCTCCCCCTTCCTGTAAAGTAACCACCAGATTCTCCTCCAAAACCAACTGGCCTTCCATCAATTCTTTAAAAGTTTTAAAGCAAAGATACATTGCCTGTCATGTGCCTGGAATAGCCATTGTCAATGATCCATACATTCCCTTTGGTCTTGAGCTATTCCTACACATAAAAAGATGGTTAGTTATATTTGTAAACACAAGCCTTATTGGTCTTGGGCTGTCAAAGTGCATTGAAGATAATGCAATAGTAATCGATCCTATATGAAAGTTATGAGGATCATTTGCTATTGTTAATAAAGAACTTTCAGTCACATGGCCTTCCTTCATCTTCCACACCATCTTTGGAAGACTAGACTTGGCCTTCAATACTTCGGAAGTTTTGATGACTTTGGAAGTTTTAGAGACTGAACCTTCAGAAGATTTTACATCCACTACAGCAGACTTCAGTGATTTGGAAGAATTCCTTCCTACGGAGACCAAATTTTCTTCCAAAGGTAAGTTTTCACTTATCTTCTTCTTCACTTTGGAGCTTCTGAAAGGAAAAGATTTTCCTTCTGAAGCTATCTTCTTCTTCTTCTTCTCAAAAGTTTTCTTCTTGGACATGTAGATAGTACTTTTGGGATTGTAGATGCAATCCTTTGCAAAGTGAGAAGTACTACTATACATGATACATTCAGTTTGCATACTTTTGAGAGTCTTCCTTTGAGTGGGAGGCTGAGCTTGATCACTTTCCACTTTCTTCTTCACCTTTTTAGATGATGCAGTAGGCTTCTTGGGATGAGGCTTGCTCTTGGAACTGGATGGCTCAGGCTATGCAGCAGTGGTGCATATTTTATCAGCCTTCCTCTCTTGCCATGATGATTTGGACATGAACTAGGATTCCTGGTACTAGAATCCATAGCTGAGTCTTCAGCCTTTAGCACTTCAAATCCAGCAGAGATAAAAACTTGCTTCCGCTTGGAGTTGAAGGTCGCCTTGATCTCTTGGGCTTTCTTGGATTTTCTTTTAGCAGCCCAGATCAAGTTCTTCCTTGCAGACTTGGTCATCCTTGGTTCTTTCTTCTCTCAAGGAGAATGGTGTCCCTTCTTAGGATAGCCCTTGTCACTCACATTAGGTTCATCCTTTACCATCTCCTCTTCATCTTTATCCTTCTCTTAGATAGGATCAATGGAGGGCAACTCATCTTGAAAAGTTCCACACTTTGGAGATCTGACAAATAGGAGTGTGTGTGGAGGAGCAATCTCACTTGATTCTTGTCCTTGCCTGTTTTGGTAACAAACTTTTGCATGCAAGGATGAGGATATTATGTTCTTGAAGGTTTCCTCTTCAAGAACACATTTTTCTACCTTGGCTTTGCTGATCACAAGCTTAACCTGGCATTCAATCAACTTGGTTATTTTGATTTGAGTCCCGTAGTTTATGTGTTCATGCTTAAGAGTTGAAATGGTTTTCTCTAAATCTTCTATTTTAAGTTTATAATTATTTTCAGCTCTTTTAAAGTCAGCTTTTAAGACATTTAAGGACTCAAGATCAGATCTCACTTCCAAGTTGTAGGACCTGTATATGTTTACTTTAGCAATGCATTCAGGAGTACAAAGATGTTCTAATACATTGGCTTTTTCATGACCAGCCATTAGTGCTTGGTTTGGAGAAGCATCTTCCACCTAAAAGCTCCAGTTAAAGCCTCCTTCTTCAATAGCAACAACATCATATTGTTTAGGTTGGCTTGGCTTCTCTATTCTTAGAGCTACATCTGTGTAGTTTGGTCTGGATTATGCTTGACCACCATTTGTCCTTGGTGCCTTGCACTTTCTAGCAAAGTGTCCTAATTAATTATAGTTGTAACACTTCACTTTGCTTTTATCCAGGCCAAACTTTCTACTAGCCTCGTTGCTTGGGAACTTCCTTTCTATCCTCTTGTAGAACTTCTTGGCTCTGTAAGTGAGAAGAGCCATTTGTTGAACTCTCTCCATGTACTTCAGATCATCTGGATGGATACAGTCCAAGTCTTCAAGAGTGACGAGAAAGTTTCCACAACTTTCATCAGCAGACACAAAGGCTTGTGCAGAGCTTGTCTCTTGGAATGGGCTTCCTTGGATGTAGCTCTCCCTTGGTGTCTCAGGGAAGGTGATAAAAGGGCCCTTTTGTGAGTTTTCAGGGTAGTAGATGAGATAATGATATGGTTCACTACTATCCCTTTCAACCATATGAAGGGTAGAACTCTGCTGATTGTTGGAAGAGCTGCTTGATGGATTTTGCATGGTCATCTCCATCTGGTAGCCACTAAGGATACCATACAGCTCAGTGAGAGTAAGGGCAGAGAGGTTTTCAGTTCTCTTGATGGCCACACAATAGTGAGTCCATTATCTGGTAAAAAATAACATGAACTTCATCACTATGTCCCTATTCTCAAGTTTTACTCCAACATCCATTAGAGTATCCACAATCTGAACATACCTGAAGTATTGTTGAGTCATGGTTTCACCTGTCTTGTAGGTAAAGTTCTCAAACTACTATTTCAAGAGGTCTTTCTTGTTCTCTTTGGCTTCCTTAGACCCCTCATACATGAGCTTTAGTGCATCCTAGAGCTGCTTAGCACTCTTGCACTTCTTGAAGCCTCTATATATGGGGTTAGGAAGAGCAGTTTGGAGGGAGGTCATGTCTTTCTGATCTACATCAATCTTCTTCCAGTCTTCTTCAGAGTAGTCAGCCATTTCCTTTGGTATCATCCCACCTCCAGCAGTGGCTGAAGAGGTGCTTAGGATGTGAGGTCCTTCGACAATAGATCTCCACATCCTGCTTTCTTGAGATGTGATGAACCCTTCCATACGTTGGCACCAAGTATCAAAGTCATCAGGAGTGATTAGTGGAGACTTTGTCATAGTACCAGTTTCCATGTCATCCTTTAAGATGGCTGCCATTTGAGTTGATAAGTGTGTTGTGAAACTGAGGAGATTTAATATGGTGAGATCTTACAATCAAGAGCCTAAAATGCTCTGATACCAATTGCAGGACTGGTTATGATCAATGCAATAGTTTCACAAGGTGGGAGAGTTAATAACATTTAGCAATTCAATTAGGGAACCGGTTGGAGTGAAACAAAGAACACAAGTAAGAAGAACAAGCACACTCGGATATGATTTTCAAGAAGGTTGTATATTGCACTCAAGTTCTTTTACAAGTGTTACAAAGCTTATCTAAATTACAATTACTTGAGACACTTTATACTACATCCTACAGCCGACCATACTTTGAAGGCCAGCTGGAAATACTAATCTAGACAACAAGATCAATGTAGAGTCAAAATGCAGATTGCCTTTTTACTAGTGACTATGACATGCCATAACTCACATCCTAATCTATTACAAAAAGGATAAAAGTACATACGGACAAAAGAACCTTAATTTAAAGTTGACAAAAGCATGGACCTTTTCACCAGCTCATATAAGTTGGTGAGACATTAGAAGTGGTAGTGGAAAGTTGTTCAGCTTTTGTCAAAAGATGATTTAGAGAAAGCATGTCTTCTCTGTCTTCAGAAGATTTCAGTGTTTGGCTTTGGAAGACTTTGTCTTTGAAGCTTCAGAAGACTTCATCTTTGGCTTCAGAAGATTTGGCCTTTTGGCTTCGGAAGATTTGGCCTTTTGGCTTCGAAAGATTTAATATTTGATATAATTCACTGAGTTATATCAAATCTTCCGAAGTAACTTCCTTGTACTTGCACGTGCACGCTGAGAGCTCTTTTGGTTGCATCAGCCTCTAAGTGTAATCCTTACAAATGAAGATGACAAGAAGCATTCTAAAGGCCATGAAAGTTCCTAATGTTATATGGGGAGAAGCAGTAATTCACTCAACGTATGAAATGCCATATGAAGTGTTCAAAAACAAGAAGCCAAACATTAATCATTTAAGGGTGTTTGGGTGCATTGCATATGCCAAGTTCATAGCTAATAATATCCAAAAACTAGATGATAGATCGAGACCACTTGTTTACCTTGGAACCAAGCCTGGGTTCTCAAGCGTATCGACTTTTTAATCCTAAGACCCGGAAGGTTATCATAAGTCGTGATGTAGTGTTTAATGAATCTACCAGATGGAATTGGAAGGAGATTAGTGGGATTGAAGAAGGAAAACCAAGAACTTTCTCACTACCGAATGAACAACTCGAGACGTGGTTTAACCACAACCGAAACAGCCCACTTGAGAATGAAGAAGAAGGCTCAGAATCAAGTTCAAGTGAGCTGCCAAATTTCAGAATCAATAGCACACTGAACATCACTCTAACAGCCCCCCAACCAACAATGTTAGGGCTAGTCAATAGCAAACCCCAACCAGCACTATTGGGCCTAGTCAACAGTAAAGAAGCAACCAACTAGGCATCAACATCCCACTCCTTCTAGCCAAGTTCAAAGCCAACAACACATTTCTAGTAACCTAAATCAATACCAACCCACTTTCAGAAAATCAAATCGGGTTTCTATTCTACCAAAAAGGTTAAGTGATTATATTTTTTGTTCAAACATAGCTTTGGATTATTTACTAGTAAAAGATGAGGAACCTACTTGTGTTCAAAAAGCAAAGAAAAGGAAAGAATGGATATAAGCTATGGAAGAAGAAATCAACTCTGTCAATAAAAAATGCACATAGATGTTGGTTGAACCTCCAAAAGGAATAAAACCTATTGGGTTAAAGTGGATCTTTAAAGTAAAGAAAAATGTCGACGGAACAATAAGCAAGTATAAAGCAAGATTAGTAGCAAAGGGCTATGTTCAACAGCCCGAAGTTGACTTTGATGAGATATTCGCACCGGTGACACGAACCGAAACCATTTGGGTGCTAATAGCTCCTGCCACTTCAAACGGATGGGAAATTCATCATTTGGACGTAAAGATAGACTTTTTTCATGGAAAATTAAATGAAGAAGTTTACTTAACATAACCAGAAGGGTACGAGAAGAAAGGTAACGAAAATAAAGTCTACAAGTTACCAAAAGCCTTGTATGGACTTAGGCAAGCCTCGAGGGTGTGGAACACCAAGCTAGATCAAATCTTGAAAGAGATGAAATTCCAAAGATGTTCAAAGGAACAATTTGTATATCAAAAGGCGGAGGGAAAACATTTACCGATCATTGCTGTTTATGTTAATGATTACTTGTCACAGGCATAAGCACAATAGTTATTGGTGAGTTCAAGAAGGGCATGCCAACAAAGTTTGAGATGATGGACCTTGGCAAGTTAACCTATTATCTTGGCAAGAATTTGTACAAGACAAGGATGGTATTGAAATTAAACTAGAAGGACATGCCACTAAAATTACCAAGGATATGAGTATGCTTAACTGTAATGCTACACATATTCCAATGGAATCCGAATGTGTTCTATCCAAAGCTTTGGATAAACCCAAGATTCATTCCACAGAATATAGATGGTTGGTGGGATGCATGAGATATTTACTACATACCCGTCCTGATTTGACCTGCTCGGTTGGTATTGTAAGCCGCTACTTTGTTGGAATTCAAAGCCTTTTCATATGCCCAGTACATTCTAATCCTTCAAGTTATGATATGATCTGTAAACCAAAAGTGATTTAACCCATATCCAATACCAAAGATGTATTCTCAAGAGATTCTGTTCTCTGTTAGAAATATATTAGGAGATGTTGAATGTAAGGGCGATAACTTCAATGAACTATGTCAGAAAATAAGTTTATCAAGAAGATATGTATGTGTGCACGCATGAGTATATAGATATATATGTGTAAATAAATATAATATACATGCATGAGTATATGTGTGTGTGTTATGTATGTGTCAATGCATGCAATTTAATTGTACTAATATGGAAATGTAGTATATATATATACTAGTTTTAGTAAACACATGTATTAAACTGGTTTAATAAATTACACGTGTATTAAACACATGTAAAAATATGTGTGAATGCGATAACTTCAGTGTTACTACACGTGTTTACAATATGATCGATCAACTGTAAAATCTAGGACATTCACAATATGATCGATCTCGCACCACAAATGTGGAATGATTGTAGCACGGATTGGTTAAACATCACACAAGAACAAAATATAACAAGTATGTAAATAACTTTTTGCACTTATATTCCAGAGAAGATAATTCTTCTAAAGTTTTGCAAATAATCAAGTGTTACTAATTACAAAAAAAAATATCTATATAAACTATAATGTTCTTACGTGAAAAGTTGTTCTCGCATGGTAACCCAAGTTCTCACGTGACTCTTCCAACTTGGTTCTTCAAAATCAATTTTGATTTCTTGAGCCTCTTGGTTTGATTCCTACAATCTCCGCTTAGGCTTGGTGAATCAAATATTCAAAAGTCAACGTTTGTGCACTTGTAGTCTCCTACATAAGCATACATCTTCTTTTTGATGGCTTTTCTAATCATCCATCCAAATTGTGCTGCTACAAAGTGTACCGATTCATTAGTTTTTATTAGACTTGCCTGAAGCTTTATCAAATAATCTTTTCCAAATTTCAGCAAATCAATTGGATCAATAATTCTAAATTCTTTATCTACACAGTGGATCACAACATGCCTAATATCCTTTTCACACACCCATCTCATTTGTTGGGAACGGTCTGCCCAAGACACATATTGAATTGATGTGGCTAGTACGTTATGATCCAAGTCGGGTCATACCCAATAACAAGCTAGACAAAACCTACAATATTTGTTTTCTGATATGATCATGTAAATAAATATTGACACTTGAAGTATTTAGAAATTGAGTTTCTAAATATTTGTACTAGTGTTATGAATAAATTATATGAATAATTTATTCTAAAGAGAGAGTACTTTGCATTGTTATTCAAATGGTTGAACAAACAATACAAGTGTTTTGTCCGCATTTCTTTTGTTCATCCGCATATGCTAATGCGGATGTGTTACTGAGGAAATGTGAATGAATGTTCCTCATCCGCATTTGCAAATGCGGATGTGCATTTGGGGAAATGCTGAAGGAACTACTTCATCCGCATTTACTAATACGGATGAGCATTTAAGGAAATGCTGATGAGACTGATCATCCGCATTTACAAATACGGATGAGCATTTATGGAAATGCTGGAGTTACTTATCCGTATTTACAAATGCGGATGTGCATTTGGGGAAATGCTGAAGGAACTACTTCATCCGCATTTACTAATATGGATGAGCATTTAAGGAAATGCTGATGAGACTGATCATCCGCATTTATAAATACGGATGAGCATTTATGGAAATGCTAGAGTTACTTATCCGCATTTACAAATACGGATGTACATTTGGGAAATGCGGATGAAGTTCCTTCTTCCGCATTTACAAATGCGGTTAGAGTTTGTTCATCCACATTTACTAATGCGGATGAATGTTAGAGAAATGCGGATGGGTTAAAGGGATGGGTCCCGCCCACTTTTCTCTCACTCTGAAATTCAGTTTCATTGGACGTGCAATATATGATTGCATTTAACCACTCTCTCTGATAACTTACAACACAAACAAAGGTGCAATCGGTGTGCTACTGTAGCTTTTCTCTCGATCGGTCGAGGAAAACCAAGAACAGAACCCGATTCAAGAAAATTCTAGCAACTTGGTGTATTGTTGGAGGCTTGGGGTAGACAAGCTTAAGGTTTCCTGCTTTGGAAGCTGCCAATCAAAGATCTTTCTCCTCTATCCCATTCGAGAGGTAGATTACTAAACACCCTATGGTTGTTTGTAAGCATGGTTTTTCATATAACGATCCACTACGGTTTTCTTTTAACAGACATTATAAATGGAGGTGTGCAGACCGGGGTCAAAGTTTTCTAAAAGGGTTTGAAATTTTTAAAATGCTAAGTGTTGCTCGGGGCGCCTGAACAGTGCCCATGCGGCCACTTTCAGGACACCTGAATGGTAGTCACGTGGCTAAATAGTGGAAATGCACCAACAGTTGTCATGCGCCCGAACAGTTGTCATGCGCCTAAGTGAAAAATCAAAGAAATGCGGGTAAAGACCAAAGAAATGCGGATGAACACAGAGAAATGCGAATGAAGAATCCAAAGAAATGTGGATTAACACAGAGAAATGCGGATGAAGAATCCAAAGAAATGCGGATGAACACAGAGAAATGCTGATGAAGAATCCAAAATTTTATTTTTATTATAAGTAATTTTGTTAAGGATGTTGGCCATTAGCATTTTCTATCATTGGAAATTAGTTTATAGGCCAAGGCAAGTCATGCAAGAATCATTCAGGTAAGATTAAATTACAAAATTAATCAATCACAAAGAAGAGGGTACATTAAACGAATGAAATCTTGAAAAACAAACAAGTCTCAAATTACATTTAAGGCTTTGGAGCTGGACCTAGGAGTCAGTTGTTACATTTACCCACCATTTAGGAAATTTCATCCCGAAATTTTAGCTTCGATTAGATTCTGGACGAGTGGGCTTAAAGAGGTGTGGATACTCTTTCCTCATCACATCTTCTCGTTCCCATGTGAATTCGGGTCCTCGCCTAGAGTTCCACCTTACTTTGATCTTGGGTATACGACTTCGTCTAAGTTTCTGGACAAGTCGGTCAGTAATCTCTATGGGCTCTTTCACAAACTTCAACTCATTGGTGATTTTGGCATTTTTCAATGGAAGTTCCAAGGCCTTGTCTACGAAACACTTCTTCAAGTTTGACACATCAAAAGTGTCAAGTACGTAGCTCAACTCTTGGGGTAGCTTTAATTGGTACGCTACCGGGCCAACTCTCGATAAGATTTCAAATGGTCCAATGTATCTCGGGCTTAATTTGCCTTTCTTACCAAATCTCACTATGCCTTTCCATGGCGCGACTTTTAGCATCACTCTATCGCCGACTTGGAATTCCAGGGGCTTCTGCCTTCTATCGGCGTACTTCTTCTGACGATCCCTGGCTGCTCTTAATCGTTCCTTAATCTTGATTACCTTGTCCGTGGTTTCCATTACAATGTCGGGCCCCATTATTTGGCTATCACCAATCTCATTCCAACTTAAAGGTGATCAACACTTTCTACCATATAGGGCCTCATATGGAGCCGCTTTTATACTTGCGTGGTAACTATTATTGTAGGAGTACTCCACTAGAGGAAGGTGGTTATCCCAACTTCCCCCGAAATCAATCACGCAAGCTCTCAACATGTCCTCCAGTGTTTGAATGGTTCTTTCACTTTGCTCATCAGTTTGAGGGTGGTATGCGGTGCTTACGTCAAGACGTGTCCCCAAAGCTTGTTGGGGAGACTTCCAGAATCGTGAAGTGAAACGACTATCACGGTCTGAGATAATCGATAGGGGCACTCCATGTCTTGTTACTATCTCATCGATATACAGTCGCGCTAGTTTCGGTAAATCATAATCTTCTCGTATGGGTAGGAAATGAGCTGATTTGGTCAGTCTATCCACTATTACCCAGATTGCATCGTGCCCACGAGAAGTTCTTGGAAACTTTGTGATGAAATCCATCATAATGTTATCCCATTTCCACTCAGGAATTTTGGGCTGTTGTAAGGTTCCTGATGGCTTTTGGTTCTCGGCCTTTACCATGGCACACGTCAGGCATTTTTCCACATAGGTGGCAATGGATTTCTTTAACCCAGGCCACCAGAAAAGAACCCTTAAGTCCTGGTACATTTTGTTACTTCTCGGATGGATTGAATATTTAGATTTGTGTGCCTCGTCCAGGACCATTTTTCTAAGTCCTCCGTGATTCGGCACCCAAGTTCTTCCTTCGTGCTTATACAGTCCATCACTACACAACTCCATGTGTTTATCCATTCCTGTTAGCATTTCTTCCGCTAGTCTGTCCTTGCTCAGGGCTTCCTTTTGCGCTTCTATCAATCTAGCGGTAAGACTGGTGTACACGCTCATTCTCAAAGCACGGACACGAAGGGGTTTCTCCCTTTCCTTTCTACTCAGGGCATCAGCCACCATATTGGCATTTCCTGGGTAGTAGTGAATCTCGCATTCATAATCACTCAGCAGTTCTATCCACCTTCGCTGGCGTATATTTAGCATCTTTTGTTCCAGAATGTGTTGCAAACTTTTATGGTCCGTGTAAATGACACTATTTGTACCGTAAAGGTAGTGTCTTCATATTTTGAGGGCAAACACCATGGTACCCAGTTCCAGATTGTGGGTAGTATAGTTTCTCTCATGTTCATTCAATAATCTGGACGCGTAAGCAATTACCTTATCTCGCTGCATCAACACACATCCCAGCCCCTGATACGACGCATCGTAATAGACCACGAAATCATCAATACCTTCGGGTAGGGAGAGGATAGGTGCACTACACAGCTTCTCCTTGAGTAATTCGTATGAGTCATTCTGTTCTTTACCCCATGTGAAGGTTGTATTCTTCTTGGTTAGAGTGGTCAATGGCTGTACAATTCGGGAGAAGTCTTTAATAAACCTTCGGTAGTATCCAGCTAAACCAAGAAATTGCCTTATCTCTATAGGGGTTTCAGGGATTTTTCAGTTTTTAATGGCTTCAATCTTTGATGGGTCTACTTGAATTCCCTCTTTGTTCACCACATGCCCTAAAAACTGGATTTCACGCATCCAAAATTCACATTTGGAGAATTTTGCATATAGTTGTTCATTCTTGAGCAGTTCGAGAATCAGTCTGAGGTGCTTCACATGTTCTTCTTTAAAATTTATTTCTTTAAAATTTTCAGCATTTATACCTTAAGTTAAATAAAAATTCCAAAATAGTAGCTACAACTATCTAAATATTACCAAATTTTATAAACAGTAATATCTCAAAATCTAAATTAACATATAAAAATATCAGTTAATACTTATTTATATCTAATTTCTTATAATTTTTACAATATTTACATTAAATAGCAGAAATAGCTACAGATCTCTAAAAATTCTAAAATTTATAGAGGAGGTCCTACAGAGCATTTAAAATGTTATTTTAAATTTTCATGATTTTTCCTACTGTTTTGCTATTAATTTCGATTTTCTTCATATTCTTCCTTCTAAAATATGTAATTTTATTATCTTAACGAATTAACTCACGAAATTTATTATGTAATTCCAATATAATATAAGGATCATTATATAAATTAACTGGTTTTTTTTCATGTTCGGATCTCCTGTTTGGAATTGTTCTCCCATTTTCTTGAATTATTCATATAAGTTAATATATTCTATAAAATTTTTCCATAATTTCCAGATTATTATTTCCAATATTTTCTAACAAATTTCTAAATTTTATTCCCACAATCACAGTCATTTAAATACCTAACCTAATTCACTTAATAAATCATAAAATAACAATTATTTCAACACTTTTAAACCCTTTTGTTCTTAATAAAAATCCCAACTTTCTGTTTTAAATTTTTTCTTACTGATTTTTTATTGAAAATTAAGTATTTATAAAGTTGGTAAATAGTTTTGATGGTTTATAACATAAAGGGTTTGATTTATATGTATGTTAAATACATATATAACTTTATAAGCTTGTTAATCATAGAATTTGAGTATCTAACCTTGATTAGAAATACAAGAAAGATTTAGAGGATTGTTCTTAAGTTCTTGATGATCAAACTTGGTGTGGTTGTTCTTGCGCTTGATGGTTGAAGGAGGTTGATGTTATGATGATATGTAGCTTATGATGATGGTGATGTTAAAACCGAGAGGGTAAAAGGTTGATGGTTGGTATGATATGGGAACCGAGAGAGTAGCAAGGGAGTGTTGACTGTTGTGATGTTGTAACTGAGAGAAGAGAGTGATGGTTTTGTGGTGTTAGAAACCGAGAGAAAGAAAGAAGCTGGTGGTGGTTGTGTTGTGGTGTTTGGCCGAGGGATCAAGAAGGGAGGAAGCTCATTATTAGTCCATCAACTAGGCTTGTGTGTTGTACTCCTAGCCTTGATATGTGTCAAGTAATTATGCATGATGAGTGTGTGTTGTCAAACTTAGGTGTCAAAATTAGATGGTGATTAGTGTGATGGTCGATGGTGGTGATGTACATGGGTGATGGCGGTTGTGGTTTTTGGAAGGTGTCCGAGAGTTGGACACAAGGATACCAAATTATGATTACCTATTTCATAGCTTGGATAAGTTGTTGTGTATGTGTCAAGTGTTTAGGTTAGTTGTGTGGCAAGGGTGATAAGTGTCACACACACACACTAATCACTTTTTAATGATGTTTATTTGTTCTTAACTAGTGATTAAGTGTTGGTAAGTATTCTAGTAATCCATTGAT
This sequence comes from Flaveria sonorensis, assembly GCA_025506505.1. Taxonomy (NCBI): domain Eukaryota; kingdom Viridiplantae; phylum Streptophyta; class Magnoliopsida; order Asterales; family Asteraceae; genus Flaveria; species Flaveria sonorensis. Next base: position 24,129,087 of record CM046438.1, read on the forward strand.
TAACATTGGTTGGTGTATATATATATATCTTAGTAATAAAATGACTAACATTAGTTTGGATTTGGTTCTCTAATGTCAGGTTGTTAGTTTGTTTGGAAAGGTTAATTAAGTTGTAATCTTAGTTCGCTATACATTGAATGAAAGCATAATATGAAGTCAAATAACTAATCACATAATCTTATAATTTGGTATCCTTAATATCTTACAAAAATCACAAAAGCATACATACATGCACGCGTAAATGATCATGCAAAATTATGAAACACATACACATTTTTATATATGCTAACATATATAGATATAAAAATTTATCACATAACGTCATCTTAGAAAATTTTAATTTAATATATGTATATATATATATATATATATATATATATATATATAGAGAGAGAGAGAGAGAGAGAGAATTAACTTATATTTAATTCTTAGTATTTAAGTTGCCTAACCTTAATTTTTAGGGTCGTCACAACTAAGGAACAAGTTATTAAAGTGGAACATGAACAAAACTATGGGTGTGGATGTGGAAGAGGCCGGTAAAACAATAATAGAGGAAGAGGACAAGGACATGGGCGTGGCTCATTTGACAAATCCATCATTGAATGCTATAAATGTCACAAATTGGGACATTTCCAATACAAATGTCCAAATGATGAAAAGGCAGTGAACTATGCAGAGTACGAATGGAAACAGTGGATCTTGAAAAATACAAGCAGGAAAAAACCTTACTAATGACAACAACCGAAGGAATAAGAGCAGGAAGAGAGAATTTATGGTTTCTTGACTCAGCCACCTAAAATCATATGACAGGTAATATGATTTGGTTCATGTAGTTGAACAAGAACTTTAAACATTCTGTAAAGTTGGGCAATGACAAAAGACTGGAGGTCAAAGGAGTTGCGGACATCAGGATCACAGTGGATGGACTCTCCCAGGTAATAACAAATGTGTTATGTGCCTGACTTGAACTCTAATCTTATTAGTGTAGGCCAATTACAAGACAAAAGGGTTACTTTCATTTTCAAGAACGGAATATGCAAGGCATATTATCCTCAAAAGGGTCTAATCCTCAGCTCAAAATGGACCAAGAATCGTATGTTCCCTACATATAGTTCACCTAACCAAGCCAGCTGCTTACATGTGAATGATGACCGAGACACTCAAACATGGCATAAGAGGTTTGCACATGTAAGCTACAAGGCACTTAGATCAATTCAATATAACAATATGGTTGACGGCTTACCTAAGGTGGTGGAAAAGACTAGAGTATGTGAAACTTGTGCAATTAGCAAGCATCAGATGGGTGCTATACCTAAGGGCAGTAGATGGCGTGCAACTAAAAAACTTTAGTTGGTTCACACAGACATTTGTGGCCCCATTCAACCTGCCTCTAAAAGTGGTAAAAGGATGTGTTGGTATTTATCGATGATTATACAAGAAATACTTGAATTATATGTTATCTAACAAAAGGGAAACCTTTGAGCACTTTAAACGTTTCAAAGTGTTGGTAGAGAAAGAAGCAGGTACTAAGATCAAATGTTTGAAAAGTGACAGGGGAGGAGAGTTTACCTCACAAGAGTTGAAGAAGTTTTATGATCTGGCAGGGATCAAACGACAACTAACAGCAGCCTACACTCCACAGTAAAATGGGGTGGTAGAGAGAAGAAACCGAACCCTCATGAACATGGTAAGATGCTACTTGCAGAGAAGTCTATGCTAAAACTGTTAGGTTTCTAACAAGTTTTATCAAAGATGTTTAACCATTTAAACAACAAAACGCAGCGGATATAAGAGATTAAAACTTGTTTTAGATTCTGAAAATAAACCATTTATATGTTCAAGAAAACAAACCCAAGAATAATGATCATATATATGTGAAAAGAAATGCTATCAAAGCAAAACAACCATAGGATGTTCTTGAATACTACCTTTCCAAGAACAAAGCAATATGAGATGGATGAAAAGAAGAGGATGATGCTCTTGAACGTGTAGTCTTCAAAGGAGAAAACCTCAAGCTTGTATACCCACAAGCTCTTGCAAATACCCAACTTGTTAGAAAGTCTTGACACCAAAAACTTCTTCAAAAACCCTTCTATAGCCGAAAGTTAGCTAGGAGAAAAAAGGAGAAAAGAAGTGTTTTTGCATGTAAGAGAGAGAGAGAGTTGGTTGAGTTTTTTTAATGAAATGGTTAATGTCTTGTATTAAAACAAGACAAAGAATCCCAAGACAACCACATGGGGCGGCCGAAATTTCAAAATGGTTTCCCACCATTTTAAAATTTTCACCTTTCATTACTAGTTACAAGTTTATAAAATTAAACCCCTTTTATTTTTATAACTTAAACACACTTTTATTTATTGTTATTTAACTTATTTAAATAACAATACAAATGATATCTCATGAACAAAATATCCATATAATTTGTTCTATCTCAAATGCAATAATTTAGAAAACCTATTTTCTAAATTGGTGTCAATATTTATTTGCTTGATCATATCAACAAATAAATATTTATTGGTGTTTGCCTAGCTTGTTATTAGGTATGACCCGACTTGGATCATAACGTACTAACCACATCAATCTTGTATGTGTCTTGGGCATATAAGATCCAACAAAAACACTTCTGGCCAGAAGCAGCGAATTGGGCATGCCACGTGTTGAACAGATGTATTCGCAGAAGCCTAGATAACAAGGTTCCTGAAGAGTATTGGTCAGGTGTAAAGCCCAATGTGGATCATTTTTGAGTGTTTGGCTGTGTATGTTATGCTCACATACCAGCGCAACTAAGGACCAAACTTGATGACAGAAGCCACAAGTGTATCTTTTTTGGAGTTAGTATGGAGTCCAATATGATCCCATCACAGGGAAGATAGTCATAAGCAGTGATGTTGTATTTGATGAGGAAGGAAAATGGGAGTGGATTACCAATGGGGTTGACATAAAGGAACTAATAATTGAAGATGATGGACCTAAAAATTCAGGAGTCATTAATGAAAACTTGGAAGCTGGAAACTCACCAGTGATAAATTCAACACCCGATCAGTCCACACAAGCTACATCAGATTCAACACCTAAAAAACTCTCCTCAACCGACCCTGTCGAATCAACTGATGAAGATCAACCAGCTCAACCTCAACCTGCAAATTCAGGTACCTCTGTCTCTAATTCAACATCAGCGGGTACTACAACATCACAGGAACAACCTGACCCCGCTGCACCAAGGGCTAGAAGACCACCTAGGTGGATGGAAGACTAAAATACCGGAGAAACAGTAGAAGAAGAAGAGGTAGGGTTTGCCATGTTTAGCTCTCTAGACGACCCCACAACTTATGAAGAGGCTAGTAAGGAAGACAAGTGGGTTAAAGCAATAGAGTCTAAAATAGCTGCCATTGAACTCAATAATACTTGGGAGCTAATAGCAGCCCTAGCTAGAGTTAAACCTATTGGTGGTTGTTCAAGACAAAGTTGAACGAAAAAAGAGAGGTGGGGAAGTATAAAGCAAGGCTGGTTGTAAAAGGGTATGCACAGAAGAAGGGTGTGGACTATGATGAAGTATTTGCCTCTGTAGCTAGATGGGATACAATTAGAGCCTTTCTTGCTGTAGCGGCTAAAAGAAACTGGACAGTGTTCCAGCTTGATGTAAAAAGTGCATTTCTTCACGGAGAACTCGTAGAAACTGTACATGTAAAGCAGCCTCTGGGATTTATTAAAGCCTGATTGGAGACTAAAGTATATCGATCGAAGAAGGCTTTATACTGGCTAAAACAGGCCCCCAAGAGCCTGGTTCAATCATATTGAAACATACTTCAAAAGGGAAGGGTTTAAGAAAAATGATTATGATAACATGTTATTTATTAAGAAGGTATGGAATAAGGTCTTAATTGTAAGCTTGTATGTAGATGACCTTATTTATGCAGGAAGTGATAATATGCTATACGAAAGCTTCAAGAATTCTATGAAGAAGGAGTTTAAAATGACTAACTTAGGTCAAATGAAGTATTCTTGGCAGTAGAGATTTGTCAAAGTGGAGAATCCATAACTATGTGCTAAAGCTAGTATGCCAAGGAGATCTTAAAACGGTTTCAAATATGGGAGTCCAATCTAGTCAAGGTTCCAATTATACCAGGTACAATTCTAACCAAAGCAGGAGCAGGGGAGGAGATAGATGGTTCAGCTTATAAAAGCTTTGTTGGAAGTCTCATGTATTTGACTGTTATACGGCCTGAACTAATGTATGATGTTAGTTTAATTTCTTAGTTTATGGCTAACCCAAGAGATGATCACCGGCTTGCTGTAAAGAAAGTTTTAAGGTACATTAAAGGAACAAACAACTTTGGCTTGAGGTATGTAAAGAAGTCCGAAGATGGACTCAAGGTGTACACCGACAGTGATTATGCTCGGGACATAGAGGATCGTAGGTGCACCTATGGTTATGTATATCTGCTGAGCGGGGCTGAAATCTATTGGTGTTCGAGAAAGCAAGACATAGTGACACTTTCATCCACGGTGGCGGAGTATGTGGCAACTGCAGTGTGCGCATGTCATTGTGTATGGGTCAAAGGATTATTGGAAGACCTGGAAGAAAAGATGACAGCTGCAGTTACCATATTTTGTGACAATACATCAACAATGAAATTGTCCAAGAATCTAGTTATGCATCGGAGAACCAAACACATTGATGTGCGATATCACTACCTCAGAGAGTTGGTTAACAAAGAAATTATCAAGATGGAGTTTTGTGGCATTAATGAGCAACTTGCAGATGGTATGACAAAGCCACTGAAAGAAGAAACTTTTGTTGGAATCCGAGAAGCTATTGGAGCACTAGAACTTAAACAAGAAGTTTGAAGTTTTCTTGTTTAGGGGAGGAGTTATTGGTTTAGTGTTTTATTTAAATAAAATGGGCTCATTATGTAGCCCATAGGTTGTTCTTGTAAACCGGTATATTATAAACTGGGTTAGTTTACTTTGTTGATTTAGTCTTTTTGCACGTTGTTGGAGTCTAGTTTGTTAGCATCTTTCTCTCGAGGTCATTGGAGGAATTGGTTGCGTTCCGCAGAAATTGGTGACCGTTTGGTTATTCCTTTTGGCTATTTAAAGCCGCTCACTTCATCAAATAAAGCATGCAGTTTGATTTGTGTTTCTCGTATTTGCACTTATCACTACACATCCTATTTGAAACAACTCTCAGATCTCAAAATTCAAAAGCTCTGATCCCTCTCTTCTTCATTGCAGGTCTTGTGATGGGTTTGTGGGTCAGATCGGGTCTTTCTTCATCGCTAGAGTTCTTCATCACCTTCATTGCAGGTCTTGAGATGGGTTTTCAGGTTAGATCTATGGTCTAAGCTGTGATGACGCTCCTCTGTTTTCTCTTATCACATAGTAAGGAATTGGATTTTATGGGTCTTCGTGACTGCTTTTCACTTTTTTATTCTCAAGTCCTAAGATGTACATAATCAATGAATTATTTCCACCTTTATCATAATTTTCTTCCTTCATCATTATAGAGTATGAAGAAAAAGGATTTGCGGTGCATGGATTTGGGCTGTATCAAGAAACAAATCAACCAAATCAATGTTGAGGCATATAAAATCCTAAGGGGTGTTTGGTTTTTGGAGTTTATTGGAATTGGAATTAAAATTGAAATTGGAATTAAAATTTTAAGGTTTCATTTGAAAATCCAAAATGTTATGAAATTGGAACGTAAATTTATATAAAAAGACCAACTTACTCTTAAAATTAACAAATATAAAATGGAATTTTATACTCAAGTATTTCTAATGGTTCTTTGCCATCAAATTCAAAGCCTTCAAAGGTGTCTATCTCTATAATCCATTTTATTAATCGAGTTTCTTTAGCTTTTCTGTTGGTTCGCTTTTTGATTTTCTTCTTTTGTTTATGTATCAAGATCGAACCATACGTTTATCAAAATTACTCTTTTGGGTTCTTTTGGTGTGCTTCACATGTTCCCCAAAATTCATTTCTTTTTCTTAACATTTTTTATAATATCACTAAAATTACTCTTTGTGATAAAAAAATTTTAAAAACCTAATTGGAATCTTAATGCAGATGTGGGAAGATCTCATTCAAAAAACTCAAGATTAGGGGTCTTGATGTGGTTTGTATGGACACGACATTAGTATTTTATGAAAAAGCAGGAAAATTTAGCTAACCTTCAGGATATTCTTTATACCAATTAGGAAGGAGTGATCTTAATTCTCTCACGAATTGCCTTTCAAAGATGAAGCAGATGCAGGTTGGGGCTTCTAATATACAAATTCTTTCTACCTTGTTTTAGCTAAAGTTATATATATATTTAGTTGGGTTTCAAGTACTCAAATGCTTAGAGAACTTTGTAATTGTGGATTCGCAACTTTGCATTTTAGCAATTAGCAAATAGGTTATTCAAGTTGTTGACCCTAGACTACATAAGCATTTAGGTTTTTTCCGATTACTGATTATTTATGATTTTATTATTTTATTCCACTAAAACATGCTAAATGAAGATATATGGTTCTTGAAACTATAGGTGGTGGTACGGAGGCATGCGTGACCTCGCATCGCCGCTGGTCCCCTACGCCATGTAAAACCCTCACCACACCCCGAACAGTCATAATTTGAACCATTAACCACCCCCCTCCCTCCAATGGTCAGTTGGGAAAAAATTACATTATAAATACAACCTACACTCACTAAATATACGCACAAATTCAAACTCTACTCACTAACAATGTTTTAAAAAAATGTCTCATGATATTTATTTTATTTCCTCCTCATCCTCTTCGGATGATTTCAATTCTGACGGGTTGGAATTTTTTAGTTTTCTTGACAAACACGTCGACGAGGTTGAAAGCTAAAGAAAAAAGATCTTGAAACGTGATCGTGTTGGGGCTAATAACGTTCTTATGAACGATTATTTTGTGGAGAATCCAATATACACAACCGAGATATTTAGAAATAGGTTTCGGGTACCTCGAGATTAATTTCTACGCATTGTTAAAGATATACAGACAACTTTCCGTGGTTTAAAGAAGGGTTCGATGGGCGGTGGAAAGAAAGTTTTATGGCAATTTAAAAGTGTATTTCGGCAATACGTCAACTCATAGAGGTAATTCACCCGATACATACGACGAATACTTAATTATGTCTTCTAGGACTTCTCGTGAATGTCTTGAATAATTTTGTAACACTATTATTGAATTATACGGCGATGAATATTTACGAAAGCCTACTAGTCATGACATTGCATTATTGTACGCTGCACATGAATATAGATATGGCCTTCCGGGCATGCTCGGTTGTATTGATTGTACTCATTGGGAATGGAGAAATTGTCCTACTCGTTTGCAAGGACAATATCATCAAGGTTATCACGATGGTCCAATGGTGATTCTCGAAGTTGTGGCGTCTCAAGATTTGTGGATTTGGCATGCTTATTTTTTTGTAGCTAGTTCTAACAATGAGATTAATGTTCTCAATCAATCTCCAATCTTCACGCGAGAATTGAATGGGACCATCCCAATATGTTCGTTTGTTGTTAACAGACATCGATATAAACGTGGTTACTATCTAACCGACGGTATATATCCCTCATTGTCAACTTTTGTGAAGTTATATTCTTATTCAGTTGAATACAAAGAAAAGAAATTTAAAAAGGTGCAAGAGTCCGCAAAAAATACGTCAAACGAGCTTTCAGTGTTTTAAAAGCAAGATGACAAATAATTGCTCGACCGACTAGAGCAGTGAAGGGTGAGTGGATGAGAAGTCAAATGTATGCGTGCATTTTACTCTACAATATAATTATAAAGAATGACACAAATGCTATTTCTCCCGTGTACATTTGAGATCCACCGACGAATCCAATTGAGAACAAAATACTATTTTGGAGTTGCGCTATAAGAACACATATTTAGATTTATATTCAATCTCGTTGAACACGATGTGGAGAATTTGGATATCACGGTTTAAGATGACGAATCATAATTTGTTTTACTATTATTGTCATTTTTCTAGTATTTTTTTAATTTTAAAATATTTTTTATTTTAATGTAGTTTTTAATTTTAATAAAACATTTTTTAAAAAAAAAAAAATTGGTGTGGTGTATTGTGGTGTGAATGCCCCCCTAAATTAGTGTGGTGTGATGTGGTTTGATGTGATGTGATGTGGTATGTTTTGATTTGTGGGTGTGTGGTGTAGTGTGATGGGTGTGGCATGGGCACTGTCACCACCCTTACTCATCTAGAACATGTAGTTACTTTAATATTTAGATAGTTGATGGGGTCATCGTGAGAAAATGTATATGCTTTCGCGCCGCTTAGTAGCGCCTTTTTTTTGGGGGGGGGGCAAAAATCTCACGAGTTCCAATCCTGTCATCCCAACCTGAGCTTTCTCACTATACAAAAAAGAGGACCAACGACGATGAAGGAGGAGTAGGAGCTAGCTTTAATTGAAGTAGGGGCGGAATCGAAGCGAAGAAATTCTGAGTTCATGCCATGACGATCTCTATGGAAGGGAAGTTTTGTGGATGCATTGGTTGACACAGGTCTTCCAGCTCCGACATATGGCCCTGAAGTAGGCTTTTTCCAGCTCCGGCTTAAGGCACTGAAGTAGGCCTTTTGAATTCCTCAAGTCTTTTTATATAAAACTAGTTACTTACCCGTCGAGCGTTGCAGCGGCATCGTCGCGGCGTAATAAAGTATAGGTTACAGTCGACCTGACTCGTTTGTGAGCAAAATTTACGTCAAAACGTGAACTTACTTGAATTTATATATTGAATGCAAACGTATTATATTTTATCCGAGTATTTTCCAGCCGAATTTTGTCGATATGTGAACAAATTAAAAACGTAATAAAAAAGGACGTTCAATTTCGGCCTATGTGATTTATCACATATTATTTATGCTATATATAAGATCAAAATTCAAATAAAAAATATAAAAAACGATGTTATTTTAAAATATAGAAAACGGTGTGATTTTAAATATAAACAAAGCATACTTTATAGAATTACAAAAGTCTAATTATATTATTTTTTTACGTGCTTAAATAGAAAGGTATTCTATTTTTTGAAAGTTTTTAGACAGAAATATTATATAAATAACAAAAGAATGACCTATAAAAAATTCTTACAACAATACATATCCTTTAGATAATAAAGATTTATCTAAGAGAGAAAATCATTTTACGTGTTTACATGTCATTAAATTGATTGTTTCTAGTATAGAGTTAATTAAAATTTCAGATTATAAAAACTTATGAGTCATGCACTGTCATGAGAATGAATTTTGGAAGGATTTAATGAGCATTAAATTTGCCTATAAAAAACGTAATTAAAAATTGATGATCATTTAATTTACCGGGGGATTTAATGACAAATATGTGATTAATAATAATAAAAAAATAAACACCAATATCACCTCCACTTTCACTCACCCATCTTCCCCAAATCAAGAAACATGTCCCAACAACCCTTCGAAGACCACCACTACAACCCATAGGGCCGTCACCGTCGATGTTCCGACGACCACCGTCGCGATGTCGTTGCATGCATCAACCACTACCACCACCGCACAATGCCCTCCCTCCCACTCCCTCTCTCTCAGATCTGCAGGCCACCACCACCACCATCATCCCCACCACCACCATGACGGGACCACCATCATGTCGCCTACAACAGTACCACAACCGCCCACCATGAACTCTGACCACAAAAACTCTTGTCGCTCACCATCACCACTGGTTATCCTCACCGCCGTTTCCCCCCACCACCGCTTTCCGCCTCCGCAGTTCATCGTTGCCGCTGCTAACCGAGGCAAGGGTACCGTGGTAGAGATGCCATTACCCGGTTGTAGTGGCGAGTGATGTCCGATCATGAAGGGGCACGGTGTGGTGGTAGACTGCGGTGGAGAATAAACAATAAACGACAAAATGCTCAGATAGTGAGCTCAAAAGATGAGCTCCACCTCAGATCTCCACAACTTTAACAACTAAACACCACATCTAAGATCATCACCACTTTCTACTGGCGATGGGCACCACCACCAAAACCTTCCACCATAAAACCCATGCCAGTGAAGGGCACCACCTCCACCGACCTTCTCTCCCACCTCCGCCACAAGCTCCCACCGTTCTTTCTCTCTCTCTAACCTTGAAGGCTGCTTTTTCCGTCTCTCAACCTTAAAGTTGAAAGCCCAATTTTACCCCTGAAATACTGTTCATCACGTTACCTTTTCATATATAGGATAATTTTAAACCTATGATTATAATATTTTGTCATTTTACCGATTGCACTTTACAAGTGTTAATAATTGATTTTCTGGTAGAAATTATCTTACATTCATCGGTGAATAGTAAAGTTCTATTAATAGAAGCTCTTTGAAAGAATACAACTAAATTAAAGTTATATATAAGGTTATCATCATTTGATAACTAGTAAATATCTTAAGGATCACAAGAACTAATATGAACACACAAACTTTTTTTATGCTTTATATAAAGATGATTGAAATATAATATTTAGGCCTCTCTTTTGTGATCAACGAATTTGTAATCTACACATGTGTAAGTTATATATAAGTTGTTATCTACACATCGAGAGCTAAACATAAAATGTTTAAAAGAATATGCAAATATTAGTTTGATAAGTTTTTATGTCATTTTTTTGTTTTAATTTATATAAATATACACAACTATGTGTATAAATTATATAATTAAAAAAATAACCTATTGATATTAGTTCTTGTGGTTTTTAAGATATATAATAGTTTTCATATGATCCAAATCTTATATACACGTGTGTGTGCATGCGCGCGCATGGGTGTATATATGTATTTATCAAACAAAAACTTGACTTTAATTAAAGAAACCAATGCATTTAGATTAAAATGCAAGAAAAAAAAATGTTATAAGGGGAATGGACAAAGAACATCATTATAACACAATCAAACAAGTCAAATCAACAAGAACAAACATTACAACTTTTTTAGGAAAAACTTTTTTCAAATCATCTTATTTTCAAGTGTGTATAACATCTTTTAGATTATTAGGTTTTTGATTAAATTATTACATAAACTCAAGCATTTGTTTAGTTTTATTTTAGGCATAGTATTTGTTTATAATTTGTTTATAAATGTGAACCGAATAGAGAACATCGTTATAACACGATCAAACAGATCAACTCAACAAGTACAACAATGTACATAAGGTTTTTTTGTATTAAATATTACAAAAACTTTACAAAGTATGAAATTACAAGTCTATTCAAATTACATTAAAATGAGTTATTTATACTAAAACTCCAAAAGCTTCGCATGGCTCAAATTCTTGCACACTTCTTGTAGTTCTCGCTGCAGCTATGTTTCTGCATAACCCAAAAGTTCTTGCACGGAATGTAGTTCCACATGATTTACAAATTGATTTCCTTAGCCTCATTTATTGACCTCTACATTTATAAATGTCGTTTATTTAAGAATGTGAGACAGTGTTATCTCACCTATGCAAAAAGTGTGTTATTTTATATGTGTGAAAAGTATGTGTTTTACTATATAGTAAAAATTGTGTTGGTTTATAATTTTAAATATTTATTATATGATTATAATTGTGTTGGTATCATTATAACTAGAAATTAAGAACCGCGCGTTGCCGCTGGTCTCTTTTGGGTTTGGTATTTTACGAGATTGTGATTCGCGAATTGCTACGAGTAAAAAAGACTATGTTAAATAACGAAAGATTAATGGTCTCATACGGAATTCTTTAGAAAAACAACAGATAATAAAAACAGATTAATTGTTTTTTAGGATTATTAACAAATTACGTTATATATTTTGTACTCTTATATTTTTATAAACATTCTTCAAATATTTGTTGTTAGTTGATAAGATAATAAAAGCATCCAAATTTATATAATGTTAATTTTATATTATCTATTTTCTTTTTTTTAACAAATAAGTAAGGTTTGTAATTTATTAATTTTAAATAAGTGCATTAATAGAAATGTATATTTAATGGATAGAGAGTTTTTATATGGTGAGAAAAGAATAGGTGGAAAAGGTCAATCCTAAAAACTTTTGTGCTTAATTTTAAAAGCATTTAATCTTGCTTGTACAAACCGACTAAAATTTTTAATAAATATTGTAATTGGCTTTGGATTTTAGTACGCCTAAATGAACGCGGATGCCTGTTGCCTAGAAAATTACCGATGTATATGTGACGTGCTGTCATCCTTCATGTCCTTTTTAAGCAAATTCAACTTTTTTGAAAAACCATCATCTATGTGAGTGTGGATACGTGAATGCATAAAAGTTTTCCTTACAAACATTTTATTCATTCAATTGATGATGCTTAAAGGAATCAGCTTCCCTCTAAAATTAAAAAATATTCCAAAGCACATTGTAATCACTTTTATAACCTTCATATATAAAGTAAATTATTCACTTATTTGTAATTAAGAAACAGATATCCCACAAAATAAAACTCCATATAAGATCTATATATACCTATACATGCATAACTCTAATCGCACATCACAAACTCAAGATTAACTTATCAAGCTAACACCTTCTACTCTCAATTCCGCGTAGCAATATTTCAGGCAAGACACCACCTCGGTTCTAGTCGTAACGAACCATCGGTAAGTGTATAATTGCTTTCGTTCTAATTGTTAGTTGCCCTTACCGATTTCAATTCTCTTCTAATTTTATCTTTATTACAATTTATACATACGAGTATGCTCTTATGATATGATGTACCAATCTGAAATTTGTCAATTGAAAGGATTTCGTTTACCATACTCTAACCTGTTTATCTAATAACATCTGGGTGATTTTTTTTTGTATTCTGGGTTAAAGTGGGCTAAATATCATGTGAATTTCGAACAGGTTGGTAAAGATGAACTGGTCAAAATTAAAACATGGTCAAGACAATCACCTCATCAGATTTGTTAACTGTATGTTAAATCTCAGTCACCACCAGCTACGACGGACCACTACGCACAATTCTTAATCTTAGTGAGTGATATAAAAGGCTAAAAATTTCCTTTGTTTCTTTAATTCTTCTTCATACACATGGACACATGGTTATTTTGTTTATCTAATCAAACTTAACACTATTATCCTTTAAAGGTTTCTTATGTGTATGATTCAATTCTACATGCTTTTTTTAGAAATACCCTACACTAAATATTTACATAGAACAGTTTACTTGCACTAATAAAGAAGTTGTATGAAGGCACAATTAGAACTTCGTCCACTTACACTTAAAAGTCAGATAAATGAATTCAATCTTGTTTTAACATTTAAAAGTGGAAGGAAATTAGATCACATATTTTATATATAAAAGATTTTAATTACAAAGGGAAAAAGACACGACTCAAGAGAATCCGGATTAAAGGATGTTAGTACAAAATAGTAAGAAAATACAATAATAAGCCATCTAAAAATTGTGATGATAAGTTCACCTTCTACCAAAAAGTTAATAAATTTTTTAAGACTCTTTAATATCTCCATGTCACTGGTTATCTTTTTATAATTCAAATCTGTCTAGGCATATATAAAAATTCAATGTAAATATAATTTTGAGTAAATTGCATAAATGGTACCTGTGGTTTGATCAATTTGCACAATTGGTCCCCAAGCTTTTATAATTGGAAAGTTATTCCAAACTTTTATATATTTATTTTAAGTTTGGTCCCTGAATCTTAAAAATTACAAAGCTAGTTCAAACTTTTAATTGGGTGTTGCACTTTTGGTTCTTAAAATTAAATTTAAAAGTTAGATCAAACCTTATAAAATACATAAAAACAAAATAAATTTAATGTCAGGGGCCAAACATGCAATGAGTACATAAAAGTTTGAACTAACTTTATAATTTTTAAAGTTTAGGGACCAAACATACAATCTAGTTAAACCATAGGGACCATTTATGTAATTTTCTCTATAATTTTTAATCAATTTTTAGTCGGGAACAAAATGATAAAAGTTTATATTCCTAAATAAGCATTTGGATTCCACCAAGAAATGCCATATTCATTCCTAATTTGTGTAATGAGTGATAATCAATAAAAATGATGAATTTGCTAACAAACATACATTATCTTCCTACTCTAATAAAAGTATACATTATCTTTCTACTCTAATAAAAGTGTAATTAAGAGAGACATGTGACAGAATGTGATAACTATGAGGGACACGCGGCAGCACCACATTCATTCTCACCAAAATTTTCCCGCTTCTCTCTCCTATTAAATAATCACATTAATTGCTAATAATATTATTTAAATCTTTTTTAGATTAAAATACTTTTTAAATAAATTAAGAAAAAAATCTTTTTATTAATGTTATTTCTAAAGATAATTAATTATAAGGTAAGAACTTTTTTCTAAAACATCAACTTTTTTTAAAAATATAAAATATTTTAAATTTAGTGCTTTTAAAAAATAAAGTTTTTATAAACAAAAAAAAATAAAATTATGAATTATGATAAGAAAGTTTTCAAAAATGATATTTATTTTAATCGTTTGTTTTGAAACAAATTTTCATTCTTATTGATTTCAATCAAATATTATCTTAAAATATCGTTATATAATTAATAAACTTTTATTATATTTAATAGTTTATTTATTAAACCAGTGTAATACACGAGTTTACTAAAACTAGTTTGATATACAGCCAAATGCTCACAAGTCATAAACTCAAATACATCATCTCCTACGAATTCCAATTTCTCGCATCCGTTCTGCAGCTTATATAGATTTTATTTTATTTTTCTTTGTTTTTTTTATCATTGTAAACATTTTTAGTAATGATTAATTAAACTCACGTTTGTATTATAATTTGAAAGGTTTTACAGAAGTCTTACATATTTTAAAGTTTATTTTACCAATCTCCATAACTCTTAATAAGATTTCACAAAAAAATATATATATGTTGATCAGCATGTGAGAACACATAGAACCTAGCCAACTTTACTTTCATTTTAAAATCTCCATTGACTCTTATCCGTATGTATCGATTGTTTGACTTTTTGCGAAGAGGCATTAGCTGATGGGCCCGTAAGTTGAGTGGTATGATTTGATCAAATTCGGTGATCTTGTACATGCTAATTGTGAAGGAAAGAAGAGTGTGATTTTCGATCATGCTTGCGCTAAGGCCAAACATCCTGATTTCAGGGTCCACCTTAAGTATACGGGGCATGCTAAAACACACTTAAAGCCCAATTGTTGCTTCAAGTGATGCAATCTCATTTCCATGAAATTTTGCAGACATACTCAATATGTTTGCGGTTAATAAGAACGGGTGCTTCGTATCGAAAAAATGAGTGGCTATATGTATGTAGCATATAAGAGAAAAGACAATTAAAATAAACATAATCAAGATTGTTATCAAGATGATTTTGGCACGGGACTTGATTTAACTTAGATTCTATCATCGCTTAAAACATCTTCTACACTCTGAAACATATTAAATAAAATTGAAAAATATTATATTTTCACAAATCATAATAAAGCGCAAAAGCTTTCTATGAAATTTTGCAAACATACTGTATGTTTGTGCATTTCAGGAATGAGGGATTGGTATTCAACATATGGGTAGATATATATAAGTAACTAATAAAAGAAAATACAACTAAAATAAACATAATCAACATTGTTATCAAGATGATTTTGACACGTAGTTTGATTTAACTTTATTCACTGTTATCGCTTAAAACATCTTCTACACTCTGAAACAAATTAAATAAAATAAAAAACATTAAATTTTCACAAATCATAATAAAGCGCAAACAATTATATTTGATTCAAATTATCTTAACAACATAGTTTCCTTTTGATAATTGTTTGCGCTGTATTATGATTTGTGAAATTTAATATTTTTAATTTTATTTAATATGTTTCAGAGTGTAGAAGATATTTTAAGCGATGACAGAATCTAAGTTAAATCAAGACCCGTGCCAAAATCATCTTGATAACAATCTTGATTATGTTTATTTTAGTTGTCTTTTCTCTTATATTCTACATACATATAGCCACTCATTTTTTTCGATACGAAGCACCTGTTCTTATTAACCACAAACATATTGAGTATGTTTGCAAAATTTCATGGAATCGAGATTGTATCACTTGAAGCAACACTTGGGCTTCAAGTATGTTTTGGCATGCGTCGTATACTTAAGGGGACCCTGAAATCAAGATGTTTGGTCTTAGTGCAAGCATGAGCGAAGACACACTCTTTTTGCCTTCACAACTAGCATATACTAGATCTCTGAATTTGATCAAATCATACCGCTCGACATCCAAACCCATCAACTTATGGCTCCTCTAAAGAAGTCAGATAATCGACACGTATCACTAAGAGTCAATGGAGATTTTAAAATGAATATAAAGTTGGCTAGGTTTTCTCTATTCGCATATGTTCATCAAAAAACACACACACATATATATTCTTTGTGAAATCTTATTAAGAGATGTCGAGATTGATAAAATACACTTTAAAAGATGTGAAACTGCTGTACAACCTTTCAAATTATTATATATATAAAGGTGTTTATGTATTATTACAAAAATCTTATTGCTCTAGTTGTTTACACTTGATTTCAAATTATATATATCCTATCGTTTAAGTTGTTTTGAAATTTGCATTCAATTACACCAACAAAATAATAATGCAAATCATAAGAAGACTAGATACGGACACTAGTTAAGAAGTTTTTTGAAGTTGTTAATATTAACGTTGTTTAAAATGAACACGATCATGTTTTAATAAAAAGTATATATAAAAGGTGAACCAAATGACTTTTTTTGTAAACCAAATGAAATTATGTAAACCAAGTAACCGTTTTAACCAATGAAATGGTGACAAGTGTCATGTTTAATAAAAAGTTTATATAAAAGGTGAAGAGCATTATAGACATTTCACGTATTTTTCCTCCTTTTTCATTTATAATTTACTTATAAAATAATATAAGATTAGACACACTCTTATTGATTTGATATCTTTTTAATCCATGATTATGCTAATGGTACTTTTCACATTTTGAATTTTCAAAAGCTTCTAAACTCACGGTTTTTAGGTGATCTTTCCCTTCAAAAGATTCACCGTATATAAATACATCAATTTTCTGACCAGATTTCACTCATACACTACCATTGTCTTCAAGAAAAAATAGGAGGTGAAGGGAACCAAGCCAAGGATAAAGGGAAGACACCGTATGTAGATTCGATGGATGATTATATCAATCATCTTCCTTTTGCAATGTGTGTTAATTGTTCGTTGAATCCAAAGTAAGGTTTGAGTGTTTTTTTAACAATGTTTGTGTTGAATCATGAAGGATTAAACTACCAAAAACTCAGGATTTCATCATCGGCCATTAACTGTCGAAACAGGCCAAGTGCTGAAATCAGGATTCTAGCATTGGGTGTCAACTGTCAAATCAGGCCAAGTGTTAAATCCACTGCCGAAGTATATATGCTGGATGACTATAAATCAACATATACCAAAGCAACTGCTAATATACATATGTTGAATGTTTGCTGATCAGCATATGTAGATCAACTACCGAATAGCAGTGAACACCATGAGCTGCAGATCGACTACTATATAAAACAAGTCTGTCTGTGCCGATGACTACTATGTTTCACCTTTTGTCGACAACATAGTACAACGGCTACCAACTCTGATACATAGATTACCTGCTCCACTATAGTATTTGAACATAGAATAGTTTATTCTTTTTGTTTAGTATAAAAGTCCTCACACTTGTATAGTAGAGGCAAGCTTTCTAAGTCATTTGATTGTATATGCCGAATTGTAAACTTTGTACAAAATAGATTAATCAAGCGAATACTTGAAAGAAATTATTGTGCATTTATCTTTACTCAAAGTAATTGTGTTGTGATAGTAAGTAAGTAACTTAGATTATGTATTTGTTAGTTACTGATCTAAGAAGAAGTTTTTATTTTTCTAAACCAACCTGATCCAACAAGTGGTATGAGAGCTTTGGCTCTTGATTTGCTTGAAATAATTTTTCAACAAATTACTTGTTTCATCTTTTGATCACACTATCAAACACCACCTTTCCTCATATCTCTCTACCCTCTCAAAATGACTGTTGTAGCCATTTCTAGTAAACAAGATTTGGAGAATGAGACTCAAACCAAACATCCCATGTTTACACTAAATGACTATAATACCTGGAAAATCCAAATGGATGATTTCATAAGTAATCAGGACATAAGACTTTGGCTCTCTATTCTGAATAGGCCATATGTCCTCATGGTTCAAGCTGCTGGTAAAGGTGGAGCCTTGATTCCCAAAGATCCTACAAAGTACTTAGATGAAGATCTAAAGAAAATGGATGTGGATTCAAAGTCTTTATGCGCTTATCAGAATGAGTATACCTAACAACATCATGCATGGCTTCAAGAAATTCACAACCACTCAAAAATTATGGGAAGCTTTGAAAGCTAGATTTGAAGGAATAGATGACATGAAGGAAAACAACAGAGATGTCTTGAAACAGAAGTTCAAAAATTTTGGTTTCATAAGGGGAGAAACCATGACTGCTACATATCTCGGATATGTTGAACTTCTTGACTCTCTAAATGAAGCTAGAGTGAAGATGGAGAATAATGATATTCTTAGAAAATTCTTAAGATCTTTACCAAAGACATGGACAGTCTATACTGTGTCTATCAGAGAAACTGTGAATCTGAAGACAATGAGTCTTGATGAGTTATATAACATACTCGGTGCTTACAAATGGAGATAGATGCAGATGAAGAATCCCTGGGCAGATCTTCAAACTTCTTAATGTCATTAGTTCTCATGGCCCCTATACATGAGGCAGTTCATTATCACTCCCACTCCCAAATCTATCAAACTCCCATGGTGACTCATCAAGCACCTATGAGCACCTACCCTGAATCTCCAACTGTTGAATCTTAATCATCACCATCATTCAATAGATGGAATCAACCAGCCTCATCATCTTTTTCATAATCATATCCTACAAACTCTGCTTTCATCAGTGACAAAGCCAACTTCTTTCAACTCTATGAAAAAAATCTAAAATGTATTCATCCAGATGACCTTAAAGAAATGGATATCAACTACTAGATACCAATGAAATCCTTCAGGGCCAAGCAGTTTTAGTAGAGAACAGGAAGAAAATTCCTAAAGCAAAGAAGATCTAGATTTGGGTTTGACAAAAGCAAGGTGAAGTGTTTTAACTGCAACTAACTGGGACACTTTGCCAAGGAATGCAAAGCACCAAAGTCTAATCCATCTCCTCCAAGCTCATCAATCTATCAACAACACCCAACTCATCAAGGCCAGTCCTTCTCATTCAGCCAAACACTAGTTGTAGCCTCAGGAGAAAAGGTGATTGACTGGAGCTTTTAAGTGGAAGAAGTCGCACCTATTAACAATGCATTGATGGCTAAAAGCTCAACCTCCCTACCTATGACCCCTCGTATTTTATTAAACGTTTGTTAACTTCGTTATCTCTTGTAAGTGTGTGTTTTGTCATAAAAGCAAATATGAGGATTCATTTGTATTTCTTTTTATTTGACATATAACATTTTAATGTTATTGATTAGAATAATAACAATAATAATAATAACAACAAAAAATACTAATAATAATAAGCTTAAAGGAGTGTTAATCTTGAAAATAAATAAAAATCAAATAAGTAATTATATTAAAAACTTATAAATTATAATAATGGCTTAAAATAAAAAGAATAAAACTCCAGGGGCTAAACTGTAAAATTTCTTTTCACTTGAAAGTTTAATTTTGTGTTATTTATGTAAACGACTAAACCACAGGGACCTAGGTGTAATTCTTGAAAAACACAAAAGTCCACCCCCGTTTTTCCGGTCGCCGGCCGGCGAAGCTCCGGCGCGGCGCCGGCGACCCTAAAACCACTTTAAACTCAAAATTAAAACTCCCAACCCGTTCATAACCCCGTTTCGATCTCATAGCCCGACCAATTCGATGATTCCATAACCAAAACAGGTAATTGAACAGGGTGTTACACCCGGTTTCACTTGGGGAACAAAAGCCCTAACATTAATTTCATTATCAACATCGAATTGTGGTTCAATTTCTTCGATTTCAAACTAGAGTTCTTCGGGTGAAATTGAGGTTTTCTAGAAAATGGGGTTATATAAATGCAATCCTGAAATTTAACACAAACCAGGGCCTTGGCCCAGTGGTTTAAGTGCGAGGAGGTGGGACTAGGGACCCGGGTTCGAACCCAAGTCCCTACATCTATTGTTTTTAAGAGTTATTTTCATATTAAAAATTCAGAAAAATATTTTAATACTTAAGATAATTATATAAAAACCTTTTCTACTTAGAAATCAAATAAAATTATTTTCTTTTAATTTTTTTAAGAAAGTAAATTAATAAATCATTATTTTTGTATTTTAAAAAAATTATAAAAATTGTTATAAAATATCCATATATTAATTTTAAATTGTAATAAATATCTTTTAGTTTTTAAATGATTTTAATTTAATAAATTCTTTAATATTATAAAATATAGTTACAAATTTGCTAAGAACATATTTAAAATGTACACTTATTGTAATTAATATAATTACTTTAATCATTTAAAATTACAAAATTACTATTTTAGTTAATAGTAAATAATAACCTTTTGATAATAAAAGTTTAACCTTTATTAATCACTAAAATTCTTATTTAATCATTTATAAAATCAAGAATAATAAATTGTATCTACGTAATAAACATGGGTTAATGGTTCATAAATATCATTACAAATGTTATCCAAAATCCCAAGTTTAAACTGTAAATCCCCGTGTATCGTTAACATCATGATTTAATGTAATACATCGTCCATTTAGGTTGAACGTTAACGAACCACTGGCATTCCATACAAGACTTTCTTATTTGCTCATCCTTATTATCCATATGAGTTTTCATACCCCTTTTTATATTATTTCACACTTCTAGGGTGAAACATGTTAAACGTATCATAAATACACTTGTAACCGTGTTTTTAATCTTGTAACACTTGTGCAATTCATCTTATTTTGTCATGGTTATTTGAAATCTTGTAACTATCATATGATGACCCTTGTAAGATATAATCATTAACTATTGCTAGCCTAGCGACATCATAGATCTATGGGCTTGACTAGCCTATTTGGTGCTAAAGCCGAGGTTATTACCGGCTCCTAGTGTCGTATTCTTGAGCACTATGGGAACCAAATACACTTAGCTAATCGTTTAATCTTGTAATGGCCATATTTGTCAAGGTTTGATTGTTACATTTATTCATCCATCTTTACTTACTTTATTCAATAACTTATGACGTGAATTGCCATCTTTTATATATATTTATGTATGCTAAAACTATGGAAACTCACCAACATATTGTTGACATTATTTTTAACATGTTTCAGGAAATGATACTACTTAGCTTGTTTTTGAAGACTTGTTCATATCTAGGATTGGACCTAGATTATAATAAAAAGACATTTATTGTCACATGACGTTTGGAAACTTATGTATTTGATTGTTGAACTTATGTTATTTCCGTTATGTACGTTATGAACCTTGATATTTAATAATATTGTCATTTTTTGATATAGCGTTGTGTGGCATAAACAATCTTAACCCTCACACCTTGACGTTTTTGGCGTTAAGGTTGGGGTGTGACAGATTGGTATCAGAGCCCATAACTATAGGGATTTAGGTTATTAGAAATGGTGGCCTAGACTATGGTTAACCTAGGGACCCCTTTTTCATGAATAATTTGCTATAATCTTGTAAGTTTGCTTATATGCCTATCACATGTTGTTACATGTTGCATGATAATTCCTTATGTTTTATTTGTCTATATTTAGAAAATGGTGCCTTAGGATTATGCCTTGAACTTTGTCTACCCCAACTCCCTAATCTTCTTCGTATGCCTTTAAGTTCTACCGCGTCTAATCTTTTCTAAATCTTATTCTCGACTACGTGTGGAATTTTTTACGCGTCTTATCGAGTGGAGAAAATTCCTTAGATGATATGTCTAAATCTTGAAAATCTCATCTAGGTTTTAATTCTAGTAGCCTATAGCGAAGTGTGTGACACATAAACACCTGTATTCTGGATTTCCTGGCAAAAGGCCCTCGGGCTAAGGCAAGCATTTCGTATAAATCTCATTGCGAGACCTGTTATGCTTACCTGGGGATTTCTGGAATGAGTGCTAAATTATGGTCAACATACACATCTTCTCCAAGGTAATTGGGATTAAGTCACCTCGACGTGTCCATGTTCCTATTGGCTATGTGATACCAAATGAAACCATCCTGGTTATATTTAAAATATCAAAAATTCTTGATTTCCTGAACTGGTTTATCTCTGAATACTAATATTTTTCTTTATATCTATCTTATATAATGTCTCGTCATCATGGAAAGCGTGCTACCTGCGACCGCAAACTTGCCGCGAGATCGCCCGTCAAATGGCTGCTGTACTCCCGACGATGGTTGCTGAACTTAGTAGCACCTTCATGGCCAATAACAGCAACAACGTCAATGGAAACAATGGTGGTGATGGCAACAATGGTCATGGGGAGAATAGCAATAACCAAGGTGGGAACAACCGCACCTGCACGTTCAAGCACTTCAACTCATGCAAACCCACTAGCTTTAGTGGAAAGGAAGGAGCCACTG
The DNA here is from genome assembly GCA_025506505.1 of Flaveria sonorensis. Classification (NCBI taxonomy): domain Eukaryota; kingdom Viridiplantae; phylum Streptophyta; class Magnoliopsida; order Asterales; family Asteraceae; genus Flaveria; species Flaveria sonorensis. The sequence goes on from CM046438.1 coordinate 24,151,772, forward strand.
GACTTCTCGAGTGGTTTGAGAGTATGGAAAACACGTTCATCAATAGCGAGTGTCCTGAGGAGCTCAAGGTCCGCTATGCTGCAAGTGTCATGCAACAACGGGCGCTTACATGGTAGAATAGTGAGAAAAGGAACAGAGGTGCTGAAGTTGCCTTGGCATTGTCTTGGGAGGAGTTTAAGGACTTAATGGTCCAAAAATTCTGCCTGAGAAGTGAACTGCAGAAACTAGAGGAGGAGTTCTGGAACCTTAAACAGGACGGTGGAAACCATTTGGCATACTCTACCCGTCATCACGAACTGAGCATGCTTCTACCACACATAGTGGATACCGTACCCCGAAGCATCGAGAAATTTATCAAGGGGGTACCGCCTCAAATCCAAGATGCTGTGGTGGGAAGTAGGCCCACAACTTTGGAGGAGGCGATCAATATCACCGCCCAGCTTACTGAAAACCATATTAAGGCTGGTACCTTAACGGTGAAGGGTGCCAAGTCAACTGCAAAGGTGACTCCTGAAGCAACAAAGGAGGTGAAAGCTGAATCATCATTCAAAGGCAAGAAGCGCAAGTTCACACCGGCCCGCAATTATGCTATGACAGCACCAAATGCCCCTCAATGGCAAGCTGTCGCTACAAATCAAGCCCCTGTGGCAAGGGCGTATACTAGACCATACCCGATGTGCAACACCTGCAAGTACCATCATGCGGGGAACACTCCTTGCCGAATCTGCTCGTTATGTGGAAAGTATGGTCATTTGGTGGCTACTTGCCATCGTGCCCCGAATAATGCTGCAATGGTTGCTAATCGAACCTGCTACAACTGTGGCGAAACTGGGCATTTCCGTCCACAATGACCTCGTATTGCGGGAAATGTGCCACCGGCTCGAGGAAGGGCTTTCAACATCAATGCCAACCAAGCTCAAGCTAACAATGACGTGGTGAATGGTACGTCACTAATTTCCTCCAATCGTTCTTTTATCTTGTAAAAATTCCTGCCTGCCTTCCAAGTGTCAATGATAGTTTATTATTTGAGTAGGTATGTACCTTGTAAATAGTAGATATGTCTCTATACTTTTTGATTCGGGTGCGGATAAGAGTTTCGTGTCTTTAGAGTTTGAGCCTATTCTTTCTAAGCCGCGTTCAAACTTAGAAAGATCCTTTACGGTCGAAGTCGCTGATGGCAAATCTATTGAAGTCGACATCGTGATACGCGATTGTGTCTTAAGTCTTAACGAGCACGAATTCCTTATCGATCTTATTCCTATGCAACTGGGGAGCATCAACATCATTATCGGCATGGATTGGTTAGCCTAACAACATGCGGAAATTATATGTTTCGAGAAGTGCATTCGAATTCCTTTACCATCGGGTGATACCTTAAAAGTCTTTGGGGAGAGATCATCCCAAAGACTCAAACTCATGTCTTGTATCAAGGCCCGAAAGTGCTTGAGTAAAAACTACGTAGCTTTCATGGCTTACGTAGTTAACACGAAAGCCAAGGGGAATGAATTGAAGGATATTCCTATCGTACGAGATTTTCCCGAGGTGTTTCCCGAAGATCTTAGTGGGTTGCCTCCCGTTCGAGAAGTGGAGTTCAAAATCGATTTGATTCCTGGTGCGAACCCCGTGGCTAAGTCACCTTATCGTCTTGCAGCGTCTGAAATGCAAGAACTAGCTAGTCAACTGCAAGAGTTGACCGATAAGGGTTTTATTCGACCTAGATTTTCACCATGGGGTGCACCAGTGCTATTTGTGAAGAAGAAAGATGGTTCATTTCGTATGTGCATCGACTATCGAGAACTCAACAAACTCACTATCAAGAACCGATACCCTCTTCCTCGAATCGATGATCTCTTCGATCAACTTCAAGGAGCTACACAATTCTCAAAGTTCGATCTACGTTCTGGGTATCATCAACTACGTGTTCACGACAACGACATTCCAAAGACCATGTTCCGTACTCGATATGGACATTATGAGTTCATGGTTATGCCTTTTGGCTTGACTAATGCACCTGCTGTCTTCATGGATCTCATGAATCGAGTATGTAAACCATACTTGGATAAATTCGTGATCGTGTTTATTGATGATATTCTCATCTACTCCAAGACAAAGACCGATCACGAATCACATTTACGTCAAGTCCTCGATCTTTTGAAGAAGGAACAACTATATGCCAAGTTCTCAAAGTGCGAATTCTGGCTCGAAGAAGTTCAATTCCTAGGACATGTGGTGAATAGCCAAGGGATTCACGTCGACCCTGCAAAAATAGAAGCCCGTGAAGAATTGGTGTGCTCCCACGACCCCAACCAAGGTTTGTTCTTTTCTGGGTTTAGCGGGTTACTATCGTAGGTTCATTGCAAACTTTTCGAAGATTGCTAAACCTTTTACAGCGCTAACTAAAAAGAATAAACTTTTTGAATGGGGACCCGAACAAGAAGAGGCTTTCGAGACACTGAAACGCAAACTGTGTAATGCTCCTATCTTAACCCTCCCCGATGGAAACGACGATTTCACTGTGTACTGCGATGCGTCTAGTCAAGGCCTTGGTTGTGTTCTCATGCAACGAGGCAAGGTCATAGTTTACGCGTCAAGACAATTGAAGGTTCATGAGGTGAACTACACAACTCACGATCTCGAACTTGGTGCCGTGGTATTTGCTTTGAAGATTTGGCGGCATTATCTTTATGGGACGCAATGTATAGTCTACACCAACCACAAGAGTCTCCAACACGTGTTCAATCAAAAGGATCTCAACATGAGACAAAGACGTTGGGTTGAGTTGATTAGCGACTACGACTGCGACATTCGCTATCATCCTGGAAAGGCGAATGTTGTAGCCGACGCGCTGAGTCGCAAGATCCACAACAAGACTGTCTCACTTCAAGAAATCCGAGATCGAAGACAATGGTTTGACACGTTAGGGGAGTTTGATACCGAGATTCATGTGGATGTCAACGAGGCCACTATCATGCTTCAAAACATAAGGATTGATAGCGATCTTGAGTTTTGCATCCGCGAGGCTCAACAGGCGGCGTTAACCGAGGAAGGGAAAGATGAAGATTTGGCGTTTAACGTTTGATCACAACTGGAAACAAAACCGAATGGCATGTGTTACTTCTTGAATCGACTTTGGATCCCAAATCGTAATAATCTCCGTCACTTCATCATGAACGAAGCTCATCAAACATGATATTCTTTTCATCCCGGGTCCGATAAGATGTATATGGATCTGCGTGGCCAATATTGGTGGCCAGGAATGAAGAGGGATATTGCATCTTATGTCTCCAAGTGTCTCACGTGCGCAAGGGTTAAAGCTGAACACCAACGGCCTAGTGGTTTACTTGAACAGCCCGAAATCCCTATTTGGAAATGGGAACATATATCTATGGATTTCATAACCAAGTTACCACGAACCTCGCATGGCCATGATAGTTTATGGGTGATTATTGACCGTTTGACCAAGACGGCACATTTCATACTAATATGAGACACTTACATGGTTTCAAGATTGGCTCGCATCTACATCGATGAAATTGTGAGTCGTCATGGCGTGCCGTTGCATATTATTTCCGATCGTGATGCTCGTTTCACTTCACATTTCTGGTCTTCTATGCAAGAACTCTTGGGTACTCAATTGGATTTAAGCACGGCTTACCATCCTTAAACGAACGGTCAAACCGAGCGAACAATTCAAACCCTTGAGGACTTTCTACGTCTTTGTGTCCTTGATTTTAGTGGTGACTGGGGTGCGCATCTGCCGTTAGCGGAATTTTCGTATAACAATAGTTCTCGAGTATCAAGATGGCACCATTCGAGGCTTTATATGGTAGTAAATGTCGTTCTCCTATCTGTTGGACTGACATTGGTGAGAACTTCATTACTGGTCCTGAACTTATTCAAGAAACGACCGACAAAGTCTCCAAAATCCAAAATAACCTTGAGGTGGCTAGAAGTCGTCAAAAGAGTTATGCCGATAAAAGACGCAAATTGTTGGAATTCCAAGTCGACGACATGGTTCTTCTTAAGGTTTCTCCATGGATGGGTGTTGTTCGCTTTGGGAAGAAGGGCAAGTTAGCCCCACGCTTTGTAGGACCTTTCAAAATTCTGAAAAGAGTTGGGAAAATGGCTTACAAACTGGAACTACCCTCCGAACTTAGCGGGGTTCATCCTGTCTTCCATGTCTCAAACTTGAGGAAATGCCTAGCTGATGAAAATTTGCATGTTCCTTTGGAGGAAATACAAATTGACGAGTCATTACATTTCGTTGAGAAACCTGTCGAGATTATGGATCAAACTCTGAAAAAGACCCGAACAACTACCTCTCCGATCGTCAAAGTTCGTTGGGGAAACAAACGTGGAGCTGAGTTCACTTGGGAACGCAAGGATTGCGTGAAGAAGAAGTATCCCTTTCTTTTTGTTTAGCCTTGTCTGTAATTTCGGGATGAAATTTCTTAAAGTTAGGGAGACTGTGACCTCTCGTATTTTGTTAAACGTTTGTTAACTTCGTTATCTCTTGTAAGTGTGTGTTTTGTCATAAAAGCAAATACGAGGATTCATTTGTATTTCTTTTTATTTGACATATAACATTTTAATGTTATTGATTAGAATAATAACAATAATAATAATAACAACAAAAATACTAATAATAATAATAAGCTTAAAGGAGTGTTAATCTTGAAAATAAATAAAAATCAAATAAGTAATTATATTAAAAACTTATAAATTATAATAATGGCTTAAAATAAAAAGAATAAAACTCCAGGGGCTAAACTGTAAAATTTCTTTTCACTTGAAAGTTTAATTTTGTGTTATTTATGTAAACAACTAAACCACAGGGACCTAGGTGTAGTTCTTGAAAAACACAAAAGTCCACCCCCGTTTTTCCGGTCGCCGTCCGGCGAAGCTCCGGTGCGGCGCCGGCGACCCTAAAACCACTTTAAACTCGAAATTAAAACTCCCAACCCGTTCATAAACCACTCGCGAACCCGTTTCGAACTCATAGCCCGACCAATTCGATCTTAATTGCGTTTTAAAACACGAAACTGAAACCATTAACACCTCAATTCATTTCTACCTGTAAATTAATAGAATTAATTATGTTCCAAAGTTCATCTAATCGCTATGAAATCAATGGGGCGTTAATTACATTTAAAACAGCCTCAAATTCGTTCGAATTGCAACCGAAAACTTGCGAACATAACTCAAGCTCGATGAACATGAATCGGTTCAAATCAAAGCTATTTAACAGAGGGGAATGGTGAAACTTGTTCCTTTCCAACTCTCTGTAATCTCAATTGCTCGAAAAAAACACACACACATCACAATTGAATCCGGCCACAGTCACGACATCAATTCAAGTTGAACTCGCTGATTCCATAACCAAAACAGGTAATTAAACAGGGTGTTACACCCGGTTTCACTTGGGGAACAAAAGCCCTAACATTAATTTCATTATCAACATCGAATTGTGGTTCAATTTCTTCAATTTCAAACTAGGGTTCTTCGGGTGAAATTGGGGTTTTCCAGAAAACGGGGTTATATAAATGCAGTCCTGAAATTTAACACAAACCAGGGCCTTGGCCCAGTGGTTTAAGTGCGGGGAGGTAGGACTAGGGACCCGGGTTCGAACTCGAGTCCCTGCATCTATTTTTTTAAGAGTTATTTTCATATTAAAAATTCAGAAAAATATTTTAATACTTAAGATAATTATATAAAAACCTTTTCTGCTTAGAAATCAAATAAAATCATTTTTTTTAAATTTTTTTAAGAAAGTAAATTAATAAATCATTATTCTTGTATTTTAAAAAAATTATAAAAATTGTTATAAAATATCCATATATTAATTTTAAATTGTAATAAATATCTTTTAGTTTTTAAATGATTTTAATTTAATAAATTCTTTAATATTATAAAATATAGTTACAAATTTGCTAAGAACATATTTAAAATGTACACTTATTGTAATTAATATAATTACTTTAATTATTTAAAATTACAAAATTACTATTTTAGTTAATAGTAAATAATAAATTTTTGATAATAAAAGTTTAACCTTTATTAATCACTAAAATTCTTATTTAATCATTTATAAAATCAAAAATAATAAATTGTATCTACGTAATAAACATGGGTTAATGGTTCATAAATATCATTACAAATGTTATCCAAAATCCCAAGTTTAAACCGTAAATCCCCGTGTATCGTTAACATCATGATTTAATGTAATACATCGTCCATTTAGGTTGAACGTTAACGAACCCCCGGCATTCCATACAAGACTTTCTTATTTGCTCATCCTTATTATCCATGTGAGTTTTCATACCCCTTTTTATATTATTTCACACTTCTGGGGTGAAACATATTAAACATATCATAAATACACTTGTAATCGTGTTTTTAATCTTGTAACACTTGTGCAATTCATCTAATTTTGTCATGGTTATTTGAAATCTTGTAACTATCATGTGATGACCCTTGTAAGATACAATCATTAATTATTGCTAGCCTAGCGACGTCATAGATCTATGGGTCTGACAAGCCTATTTGGTGCTAAAGCCGAGGTTATTGCCGGCTCCTAGTGTCGTATTCTTGAGCACTATGGGAACCAAATACACTTAGCTAATCGTTTAATCTTGTAATGGCCATATTTGCCAAGGTTTGATTGTTACATTTGTTCATCCGTCTTTACTTACTTTATTCAATAACCTATGACGTGAATTGCCATCTTTTATATATATATATATATATATATATATATATATATATATATATATATTTATGTATGCTAAAATTATGGAAACTCACCAACATATTGTTGACATTATTTTTAACATGTTTCAGGAAATGATACTGCTTAGCTTGTTTTTGAAGACTTATTCACATCTAGGATTGGACCTAGATTATAATAAAAAGACATTTATTGTCACATGACGCTTGGAAACTTATGTATTTGATTGTTGAACTTATGTTATTTCCGTTATGTACGTTATGAACCTTGATATTTAATAATATTGTCATTTTTTGATTTAGCGTTGTGTGGCATGAACAATCTTAACCCTCACACCTCGACGTTTCCGCCGTTAAGGTTGGGGTGTGACACTACCTCAGGTAACATCTGAACCCTGCTGTATGGATGGGCTTGGCAGACACCTGCTTCTTTACATCAAGGTTGCACTTAGGGGTATATGTTGGAGTATATGTCACTCGTAGTTCCACAGAATTATACCCTAAAGATGTCTTGGTTTGATATAACCCTTGGGAGTTTTTAGTAAAAGCAAGCAATTTCTCAAACTTTTCAGTTTGAATATTATATTTATCAGTATATGTTTTAGCTATAGCTAAATCATATTGTGCTGATTTCAATCGGCTCAAAAGATCATCAATTTGGGTCTTAATGTTTGTTGCTTATGTTTTAATTGTAAAACAATATTTTCTAGCTCCATTATCTTTTCCTTTTGAGCTTGATCATCTTTCTTAAAGTCAGCTTTAAGAAGATTGATTGATTCAACATCCTTCATGAGGTCCAAATTGTGATTTCTGTATAAGTTGACCTTAGCTATACATTCAGGTGTACAACAGGGTTCAGAAGTTACCTGGGGTAAACAGGTTTAGCTTCTAGCCATCAATGCATTATTGATGGGTATGACATCTTCCACTTAAAAGCTCCAGTCAATCACCTCTTCTCCTCAGACTACTGCTTCTACATTTTTTTTGGCTGAATGAAATGGAAGGACCTTGATAAGTTGAGTGTGATTGTGGGTTTGATGAACTTGGAGGAGATGAGTTTGATTTTGGTGATTTGCATTCTTTGGCAAAATGTCTCATTTGGTTGCAGTTGAAAAATTTGACCTTGCTCTTGTGAAACCCAAATCCTAATCTAATCTAGTTCAGGATTTTTCTTCAAGTTCTTTATTAAAACTACTTGGCCCTGAAGGATATCATGGCTATCAGGTAGTTGATATCTATTTTCTCAAGGTTATCTGAATGAATGTACTCCAGGTCTTCTTTAGAGATCTGAAAGAAGTTGGTTTGGTCACTAACAAATGTAGAGTTTGAGGAATATGATTGTGAAAAGGGTAGTGAGGCTGGCTAATTCCAACTGCTAAATGAAGGTGGTGTTTGAGATTTATGTGTTAGGTTGCAGGTTATACACTGCTAAGACTTAGTTACAGTGTTGGTGATATGGTTATGTTAGGTAAGAATATTGTTTGCTGATGTCAATGATGATAGATATTCATTTGAGACCCTTCATTTGGGATGTTAGGCGGCTATGATGATACACCACCACTGATGTCGGTTTCCTTGGCTTGTCAGTCATTTTTTTATGTGTAGCCAAAACCGGGCATCAGTTCTTACCCATGCTATATCGATTACTGTCACACCCCGTTGACGACTAGCTATGACTGACTGATATCAACACAATATAGCGGAAAAATAAACATTACTTACATAATTCGCATCCAATCATCCATTGTCTACGTGGCATCCATAATAATACAAATACTAGTTAAATTTTGTCTAGTCCCAAATACATAAGTTTAAGTCAATTGTCTCAAATGTTAATAATTAGATAGGGTGGCGGCTAAACTCCAAATGTCTGACTAGGTCAACTCCTATCCATGATCACTTGTTTAAATCATTCTTCTCCTGAAATACACACTCAAAATACGTCAACATAATATTGGTAAGCTCATAAGTTTAAGACACATGAAATAACACAATTCATAAATAATTTAATAATAGTATTGGTGCACAAAATAATGTATCACAATCAAACCTAGACCAGGGTGACCCTCCCGAGTGCTAGAACATACCCTAACCCATACCCGTTACTGTTATAGGCTTAAGTGTGCCCTAATAAGCATGATTAATCTATGCTAATTTATGACTGAATGATTATTGAATCTCAATAGGGGGTTTCCTTGTTCTAGGGCCTATTGCGTGCAGGGGATTCTCCAAATAGTACTATCCACAAACCACGCGGCTCCTCATGGAGTTAATGATTGTGCTCACGTTCAGGGACAAGAGCAGGTAATATTGCACCATAAAATAAGTTTGAAAGAGTATGTATTACACCCAAAAGTTTAAGTAAAAAGGGTTCATGAGTCTCACCTTAGCTTGTTCTTGAAGTAAGTGTTTGTGGTCTAGATAGCTTCCGACCTACAAGGATCCTAGGTTCATTTCATAAGAATTAGTTTTATTTCAATTAGTTATCTAATCCCAACCCTTTGGTTTAGGTTTATCTTACGTGATTTTGTGATTTACATTACATGTGTGTAATTTGGTTCAAATCTTCAAGTTTGAAGTCTTGATTTGGCTTTTAATTATAATCTGGGTTATTATATCATGATTTAAAACTATAATATTGTTTATAAGAAAATTTTGGTTCCAAAACAGTAAATTTTAATTTGTTGGCAAGATTGGTCCCTCAACTTTGTTAAATTGACACTTTTAACCCTAATGTTTGGAATTTTGCTCTTTAATTATTTATGATTGGTTTTATTGTTTCAAGAGGATTAAGCTATTGTATTAAGTTAGTTTTTATGCCATTAGGTCTTTCTTAATGGTTTCAAGAGTTTGTTTCTGGTTTAGGCGTTTTATGGAGATACGTTTAGAAGTTTCTTACTTGGAATAGTTAAGTGGTCCATATGATGGATTATATTTCATTATAACTTATTTGGGTATTATGTAGCTTTTGGAGTGTTAATGTTGTGGTCATAAGGTTGGTGCTTTGGTCATTTTATAGTTAAACGTGGATCGGGTCGCGTATCGGGTGCGCTTTATAATGTATTTGTAAGTTTAATGATTTTATTAACTTTTTAAGTTGTGTCTAGGCTTGTGGGTCATAAACTACTGAAAAATATTAGTTTTATTAGTTTAAATATTTTTATAAATTTTTTTTATTATTTTTCTTCCTAGTGAGACGTTAGTTTACTTATATTAACGGTAAATTTTGTATAAATTCCTAGACAATTCCATAAATGCTAATATTTGGTTTTAACTTATTTTTATCATCATTAGGCCATTAGCTACTGGAGTTTCATATCTTAAGTTGTTTTTGTCGGTTTTAGTATTTTAACGCTTGAGCTTTGGTTTTTAATGGGTTTTTGGGTTCGAGTCCACTCAGGTCACACTTTGATCACATAATACTTTAATATACTTAGAATAACTTTTTGTTTCTATATATTTCATGGTTTTAGTTTAAGAATTCGTTTTATGAACTTTTACCATTTTAGCATGAATAATTTTTATATTTTTGTTTGCCAAGCAAATAAACTCTATAAATTATAAAATTTAATTTCAAGGAATTTATTATCATTATACATCTAATAGAATTTTGTACATTCATATTTATGCATATTTGGTATTTCCGTTAAATCTACTGGTTAGTTCCGTTAAGTGTCCGTTAAGTCCCGGTTTTGGATTTCTAAGCTTATTAGTCTGATTTTCCCCATCCCAATATTTTTATATCATAAATAACTTCCAAATAACTCCATAATTTCAGTTTCCTATATCCCCAACCTATTTCTTTTATTTGTCTCAAAATCACAAATTTTTAAGTTTTTGTACAATTTATAAAATGTGAAATATATAGGCTTAGATTTAGAAACTTCATTATTAACATAAGATAGTCTCTAATAAATTACAGAAATATTTAGATTAAAATTTTTAGACTTAGATATTACGCTTTTATATTTTGCAAAAACTAGGTTTTTGGGTGAGCTATATTCACTAAAACCGTGCTTGTGAGCCAAAAGGGTTTTGAGAAGCTTGCATATATTTTACTTAATAAAAAATGAAGTTTTTTAAAGTTTCATAAGGAGTTGGTGGTGTCATGGGGTTGGTGGTGTCACTAACGTAACGAAACGCGATATTTCGCGCGTTCGGGTAGTAATAGGTTACCTTGTCGTGTGAGGTGGGTGAGATGGGTGTGTGGGCTGCGGAAATGAATAGTGGGTTAGTTCCGGATTTAAGTTGAATGAAAAAGAAGATGTGAACTTGAAGGAGTGTGTGTGTGTGTTTTCGTGTGATGTTACCTTAACTTGGGGATGAATGTTGTTGCTTGCATGGGGTCAATGTTGAAAGGATTCCAAGTGCTGGAACTTGTGTGCTCTTGATAGTTCTTGAATGCTTAGAATGATAAGAGATGAGGTTGTTTCGAGGTGAAGGTGGTATGAAGAGTTAGAGAGGTTGAGAATGTGTTGTAGTAGTGAGAATGGAAGGTGAGGGTGGTATGGTTGTGGTGTTTCAGTCGAGAGGGAGAGAGAAGAGAGGAAGATTGGGATGATAATTTCTTGAGTGTTGCAAGATCTTGCTTTGTCTTTGTGAGATATTGGTCAAGTGTGCAAGTTATCAAGACTTGCAAGGGTAGACTATGTGGGGATTGGGTGGTTTGGGTGGTGACAAGACTTGACTAATTTTTCTTTATAAGTTTGCTTGTTTTTATAAAAATAAATCAAATATGTATAGGCTAAGGGGTGTGTGTGTGTATCGTATGGTGTGTGTATGCATATATACATACAGGTGTGTGTGTGTGTGTCTAACGTGTGTGTATGTATGTATTCATACGTATGCATGTATATATAAATATATATTTTTTGAAATGTTGATCATGTGTGAGTGTGTGTGTAATTTTATAAATTATGTGTACATATCTATATCTATATATAATACTAAAAGAGTAACTTAGGGGGACACTTGGCACATTCTAGGCTCCCTAAGTTTATTTTTCCGCCTCTCTCTCCTCTTAAATAATTAACTAAAATAAGAAATATTAAATAATTTTAATTCTTTTTTAGATTAAATTTTTTAATAAATTAAGAAATATGTCTTTTTATTAATGTTATTTTTAGAAAACAAATTTATACAATTAAATTTTTTTCTAAAACATCTAACTTTTTTTAAAATATAAAATATTTTAAAATGATATTTTTAAAAAGTAATTTTTTATAAACTAAAAATAATTAAAATTATAAGTTATAATAAAAAAATTTAGAAATAAAATTTTTAGTACGATTTGTTTTAAAAAAATATTTAACTTTTTTTGGAAAAAAAGTTTAAAAACAAAAATTTAAAAGTTGATATCGTTATTTTATTACTAATAGTTATTACTTATATGTAATTTTAATCATATCTTATTTTAGATTTTTATACTTCATAAATTTTTATTATATTTAATATTTTATTTTTTTAATCCGTATAATACACAGGTTTACTAAAATTAATATTAAATAAATAATAATAACCAACTAATCAGGGATATTATGAACATTTATAGCCCGATCCAACCCGATTCAATACTATATCTCTATATTTGATTACAGGGTCAAAATAATTCGAAATTAATCTAATTATTGCACATAACTTCTCAGTGTATATTATTCAAATCTTAATTTCTTAATACTAATACCCTTACACCCACTCAATATCTAGCTTACGGTTTGACCTGTACAAAGTATTTCTTTTAAGTCTAAAGAAGACAGTTTTTTTACTGTATATTTTACTATGACAATAAACAAAAGTTAAGGTCAATCTATGTCAAGTGTCGGTTTATACTTAAAAGAGTCTATTTTTACGCATTCAGTTTTATGTCATCTTGCTACAAGTTAAGAGTAAACAAGGATTGAAGCTCTTAGCTTTAGATCATGAGTGTAAGCCTACTAATGTTACTATAAATATAGTTTATAAGGATGTTTTTGCTCATTTGTGACCTTATAATCAAAAGTTGTTATATCTTATTTAATATATAACATACTTGATTTTATTTTTATTTTTATGTTATTTAATAATTAAATCTCCATACTTCCGTGTAATATACGGGTAACTAAATCTAGTATATACATATATGTGTATAGGTGTTCATGTATGTAGGTTATATAAAGTGTGTGTGTTTCGAGATGTATATATATATATATATGTTATGTATGTATGCCGCGGGTGTGTATGTGTGTATATTATGAGTGAAACAAACCTTTTTATTACATATTGTTAGATGGAATGTTATTTTTAATTTTTATTTTTAGGGTGTAAGTATTAGGTGGATTTATTGTTTAGTTTTATAGATATTCTTATTTTTATTTTATAAAGTTTATATCTTACAAGAGTTTTTATATTTTTAATTAGGGTTGAGGCTTAAAAAAATATAAATTTTTATTTATTGTTGAATACTTAGTTTTGGTATTTTTCATAATTAGGTTCATATACTTCCTTCAAATAATGCTCGGTATTCGGTTGCGCATAATTTGTTTCCTTATTGTGTTACATCTAGATTGCTATGTAATAAGGTCCATCTATGATTCACCTATTGTTTAAAATTCTAATTAGCAAATAATTCCTCTAGGGCACCGGGACCATGGCCCACTAATGTCGGTAGTTCACGAGCAATATCATAACATGGCCTAATGGCCCCTTAGAGTTTTGTGGGTCAAGCATGTTTAGCACTACAATCCAATGACTAGTTTAAAGATTGATTGGCCCAAGCCTATTATGATGTGTGTATCTATGTTTCGGAGTTTAATCTTGTTAGGCCCATTTCATGGGCTTCCGATGTGATCATTGTGTAGCCCGTCAAGGTTTCTAAAAAAACTTCTTGGCCGAAAATCAGGGTTGTCACATTCTCCCCTACTTACAGAAATTTCGTCCTTGAATTTTGCTTAAGGCTATTCTATCATGTCATGCTCTTAGCCTAGCAATGCAATGAAGTTAGTTAGTTATCAAAGCTCATAGAGTATAATATCTGGTTACTAGAAATATATAAAAAGTCAATTTATTACGATGCCGGGTTAGGGGTTTTACCGAACTTCTCTTGAATTCCATTGCTAGGGGTTTTGGGCTCGAATAGGTGTATATATTTCTTTCTGATTTTGCTTTCTGGTTCTCAAGTGAACTCAGGACCTTGCCGGGAGTTCCATTTGACCTTCACAATCAGAATCTTACCACATCTAAGTTTCGTTTCCTATCGCCCCATTATTTCAAGTGGTTCTTCAATATATTGGAGCTTGTCATTAACTTTCACTTCCATGTAAGGCACGATCAGTTTCTCATTAGATAGACACTTTTTGAGATTCGAAACATGGAACGTGTCGTGTATTCCCCCCAATTCTTCTGGTAGTTCTAGCTTATAGGCAACGGGTCCGATGAAATTCCAAGGGTCTAATGTACCTTGGGCTCAATTTCGCGCGCTTTCCAAATCTGATTAACCCTTTCTATAGGGACACCTTCAGCATCATACGGTCTCCTACTTGAAATTCTAAGGGTTTGCGTCGGTTATCGGCATAACTCTTCCGTCGATCTCTCGTTGCAGCTAGACGCTCCTGAATTCGGTGGATCTTGTCAGTTGTTTCTTGTACGATTTCTGGACCGGTCAGCTGGTTTTCTCCCACTTCAGCCCAACAAACTAGGGACCAACACTTACGTCCATAAAGTTCCTCGAAAAGTTCAGCTCCTATGCTGGTGTGATAGCTATTATTATAAGAAATTTCAGCTAGTGGCAAGTGGGTGTCCCAACTTCCACCAAAGTCGATCACGCAAGCCCTCAACATGTCTTCGAGGGTCTGAATCATCCTTTCGCTCTAACCATTGGTCTAAGGGTGATAGGCGATGCTTAAGTCTAGGCGTGTTCCCAAAGCTTGCTGAAATGATTGCCAGAATTAGGAAGTGAATCTGCTATCACAATCCAATATTATTGACAAGGGTACCCCATGTCGAGACACGATTTCATCGGTATATATCCTAGCCAGTTTTTCCATTTTTTAGTCTTCCCTTATTGCCAAGAAGTGTGCCGACTAGTTCAGTTTTTCCCAATTACCCATATAGCGACGTGCCCTTAAGGTTCGGGGAAGTTTTGTGATGAAATCCATGGTAATACTCTTCCATTTCTATTTATGTATCTCTGGTTGTTAGAGCAATTCGGATGGCTTTTGATATTCTGCTTTCACCTTGGAGCAAGTCAAACACTTTCCTATATAGGTGGCTATCTCTCTTTTCATACCTGACCACCAGTAATTTATCTTTAAATCCTTATACATCTTGTCACCTCCAGGGTGAATGGAATACTTTGATTTGTGGGCTTCATCTAAAATGGTGTCTCTTAGCCCACCTAGCGTCAGAATCCATGCCCTTCCATTCATCCTCATTATCCCATCCTCTTAGGTGTCTAATTGTTTCTCCATTCCTTTTAATCCTTCTTTCTCATAGTTCTCTTCATTCAAGGCCTCCCTTTGTGCTCTTCATATCTGTTCCATCAAATTGATTCGTGCCTTCATTCACAAGGCAAGAACCTTAAGCAGTTTTGCTCTCTCTTTCCTGCTCAAAGCATCGGCTACCACGTTTGCTTTGTCGGGGTGGTATCGGATTTCACAATCACAGTCGTTAAGCATTTCCACCCATCTTCTTTGTTGCATGTTTAACATCTTTTGGTTAAAGATGTTTTGTAGGCTCTTGTAATCAGTGAAAATCACGCACTTCGTACCATACAGGTAATGCCTCTAGATTTGTAGTGTAAACACTACTGCTCCAAACTCAAAATCATGTGTAGTGTAATTTTGTTCGTGCACTTTTAATTGTCGGGAAGCGTACTCTATCGCTTTATCTCTTTGCATCAGGACACAGCCGAGCCGATTCCTTGATGTGAGGCATCACAATACATAGTGAAATCATCTGTTCTTTCTGGTAGGGACAGGATTGGTGCACTACATGACTTCTGCTTTAAGGTCTTGAAAGTTTCTTGTTGCTTTGCTTCCCATTTGTACTTGGAGCTCTTCTGGGTTAGTACGTCAACAGTTTGGCAATTTTTGAGAAATTCTCTATAAATATTTGGTAGTAACCAGCCAACCCTAGAAATTGTCACACCTCAGTGGGGGTCTTGGGCGCTTCCCACTTCTTAATTGCCTCTATCTTGACAGGGTCGACTTGAATTCCTTTCTCGCTTACTATATGACCCAGAAATTGTACCTCTCGCATCCAGAACTTGCACTTGGAAAACTTTGTGTATAACTGCTCATTTCGCAGCAACTCTAAAATCAATCTCAGGTGTCTCGGTCTTGGAGTATATCAGGATATCGTCTATGAAAACTATCATGAATTTCTCTACGTACGGCTTACACACTCTATTCATGAGATCCATGAATACTGCAGGTGCGTTAGTTAAATCGAAGGGCATCACTAGGAACTCGTAGTGCCCATATCTAGTTCTAAATGCGGTTTTTGGCACATCTTCCTCCTTGATTCTTAACTGGTGATACCCCGACCTTAGGTCTATCTTTGAGAAATATAGTAACCCTTGGAGTTGATCAAACAAGTCATCAATCCTCAGAAGTGGGTATCGGTTTTTGATTGTGACTTTGTTTAACCCTTGGTAGTCAATGCACATCCTTAAGGTTCCATCCTTCTTTTTGACAAATAGGACCGGATCTCCCCATGGCGAGAAGCTTAGCCTAGTGGGTTAGTTCCGGTTATAAGTTGAATGAAAGGGAAGATGTGAACTTGAAGGAGTGTGTGTGTGTTCATGTGATGTTACCTTAACTTGGGGATGAATGTTGTTTGCTTGCATGGGGTCGATGTTGAAAGGATTCCAAGTGCTGGAACTTGCGTGCTCTTGAGAGTTCTTGAATGCTTATAATGATTAGAGATGAGGTTGTTTCAAGGTGAAGGTGGTATGGAGAGTTAGAGAGGTTGAGAGAATGTGTTGTAGTAGTAAGAATGGAATGTGAGGGTGGTATGGTTGTGGTGTTTTAGCCGAGAGGGTGAGAGAAGAGAGGAAGATTGGGATGATAGTTTCGTGGGTGTTGCAAGATCTTGCTTTGTCTTTGTGAGATATTGGTCAAATGTGCAAGTTATCAAGATTTGTATGGATAGGCTATACGAGAATTGGGTGGGTTGGGTGGTGACAAGACTTGACTATTTTTTCTTTATAAGTTTGCTTGTTTTTATAAAAATAAATCAAATATGTATAGGCTAAGGGGTGTGTGTGTACCATATGGGGTGTATGCATATATATATACGGATGTGTGTGTGTGTCGAACGTGTGTGTATGTATGTATTCATACGTATGCATGTATATGTGAATATATATTTTTTGAAATGTTGATTATGTATGCGTGTGTGTGCTATTTTATAAATCATGTGTACATATATATACATATATGTGCATTTGGGTGCTCATGTATGTAGGTATATATAAAGTATATGTGTGTCGAGATGTATATATATATATATATATATATATATATATATATATATATACACACACACACTAGTGGAAATGCCCGAGCGTCGCGGCGGTACGACTGTTGCGCGATTTTTTGGGAATTCGATTTTAGTCGGTATCGGCTCGGTGCGTTATGACGTAAATTAAAAAATCAAAATATAATTATTAAAAAAATTGAATGAAAGAAAACAATTACGTATATTACAAAAGTCATCAAGACAACTATATTATCCCAACAAGATTAGTGAAAGCATGGGTGGTATATGTGGGCGGAAATCACTTATAACCTAGATTTTAGGGGGGGTGGCTTCGTTTTTATGAATATAGATTAGAGTTTTATGATCATCGAATGCAGCTTTTGATGGTGATTTGCATAAACCGGAGAAAGTTAATAGAGAAATTGTCACCAGAATCTACCATCTTATATTAACAACTGGCAAAGAAAAAGTAAAAAAGGATTAGTGCTCAATCACAATGAATGAACGACATTTAAAGTAAATGACGGTTTTGTTTGGCCACGTGTATATGCTTTAGCATTTGTATCATAAGCATGACTTTTCATACGGGTCATTTAATTTATATGTAAAAATTATCATTCTATTCTCATTTCACTTTTATTATAAAAGATACAGATAAATATTAAAATTATTAAACTCACAATATGCCCCTAGAAAATATTAGTATTATAGTTATTATAAATATAAAGATATATATAAGTTATATACTTAAATATATAAATAAAATAATACTTAATATAAATAGTATTTAGTTATAGAAATATAATTAGTAAATATAAATTTAAATGTCAATTAATATTATTATAAATAAAATAAAATTTAATGAAGTAAATTAAATACATTATTAAATAATATATTAATAATGTGTATTAAATAATACAATAATTAGAAGAAGTTAATTAAATGAGGATAAAAGTAAAACTATTGCATAAAACACTTGTACTTTATGCTTAAAATGTTATATAAGTGTCTTACACTTTGAATGAAATTACCATCTTATCCTTCTAATATGTTATAGTAGTATAGATATGTTGTGCATGTATGCCGCGGGTGTGTATGTGTGTATATTATGAGTGGAACAAACCTTTTTATTACATATTATTAGATGAAATGTTATTTTTAATTTTTATTATTAGGGTGTAAGTATTAGGTGGATTTATTGTTTAGTTTTATAGATTTTCTTATTTTTATTTTATAAAGTTTATGTCTTACAAGAGTTTTTATATTTTTAATTAGGATTGAGACTTAATAAAATATATATTTCTGTTTATTGTTGAATACTTAGTTTTGGTATTTTGCGTAATTGGGTTCATATATTTCCTTCAAACAACGTTCGGCATTCGGTTACGCTTAATTGGTTTCCTTATTGTGTTACATCAAAGTTGCTAAGTAATAAGGTCTATCTTTGATTGTCTATTGTTTAAAAGTCTAATTGGCAAATAATTCTGGTAGGGCACCGGGCCCATGGCCCACTAATGTCGGTAGTCTATGAATAATGTCATAACATAGCCCAATGGCCCCTTAGAGTTTTGTGGGTCAAACCCGTTTAGCACTGCGGCCCAATGTAATCTCGTAAATATAAAATTATCACGCAAATATGAAATTATCGTGCCGAAAGTTAGTCTTGTATGATAATTCTATCACACAAGTGTAATCTCTTAGGTGATTATTAATTTTTCTTGCGTGATAATTTCACTCTTCCATTTTGTACATCTCACATGAAAAACAACTTTTTACACTAAACTTTCTCGTTATAAATAATCTAACAAAAGTAACAAATCATTAATGTCAACGAAAACATGTGCAATTTCAAAAGGAAAGTTGTAATTCATCGAAACCAAAGCAAATAAAGAATTAAAAATCATATAAATAGAACTTATGAAAAAAAGTGATACCTAAGCGCAATTAAATGCTAACAATTTTGCTAGAAGTATTCATTAGGTTAAAAATGATTAACTTGAGTATTTCTTAAAGAACCAAATATCTAAGTAAACTAATTTAACCCGATTCTAATTAACAACCAGTTCAATCAAAGTCGTTCTCAAGATTTCAGGGGCACCGTACGACATGTTAAAATAAGCCTCTTAAGGTTTATATATATATGAAAATTGAAATTGTTATAACAATAATCAGCCACTGCCACCAACATTAGTTACTAGCTTAAGTCAACCATTTTATGTTTGTTTATCTTTTGTTAAAATCAGGTTTAAGAGGACTCTGTTAAAATCAGGTTTAAGAGGGCTCTTTCTTTGATTACAACCGACTGTCGTTGTATGTAATCAACCTACGTTATTTAAACAAGAAAAATTAAAATCCCTTTATAACATAGGCACTACGCAATCACCAACCTCTACATCCTCAAAGACGGCTTGAGTTCAATTGCAATGCTATAAGACCATGTGTCGTCTCCATAGGGGCCACATAGGCCAACCGCAGCCCTACACACCGCCACACCTCGACGCAGGTGGGGGCATAGGACAGAGGGGGAGGGTGGTTCATAGCATGGGTAGGTAGTTTTAAATATGACCGACGGTGCTTGGGAGTGGAGTTGACCATGGGCGAAAAATTTTTATCTAAAGGACTATTCAAACTCGCATCTCACGGATACAATCCACACACTACATTTTATCAATCTCTCTGCTTTTCTCTCATTTTTTCGTTATGTATTTTCATTCGTGTCGTCCGATCTAAAGAAGACGCGATTATCATGGAGTAGTTCAACAATCGAGCTTATGAATGAAGTAATTCAAAGTATAAGAGATGTAAGATACACGTGCTTGATTCTACAAAATATGATTTTGGAGAATGAAGGTAAGTCGATATGCCAAAGTTATGCAGGTGACTCTCAACAGCTTCCTTGTATGATGAACAACAAGCAGAGGCTTTCACATCATGCGAAAATACATTCTACCGACTTTCGTAACACCCTTCATGCTGATTTGGTGAATCATGTGCAGCATTATCATTCTTAAGAGTTAGGCTCGGACTCAAAGGAGGAGTTTACATAGTTATGTTTATTTTATCTGTATTTCTTATGGTTTTTTTTTTTTTTTTTTCATATTATGGTTTTCACTTATTTTTCTATGTCAGTTGTATTTGTTTTGTAAAAACTTTTAACTTTTGTAATAATATTTAATACAATTTGTTAATATATAAACTAACATAAATAAATAATGATTAACAATGATTATAATTATCAACCAAACCCCTTCTATTACATCTTTTTTTTAGCATTTCTAGAAGATAACAAGTGCCCTTATGTGTTATGTAATAATATTTTTTTCTCACCCAAACCTTTAACCAAGCGCAGATGACATAGACTAAGAGGATGGTTGGTTAACATGAAATCATAAGAATTCCTTGGAGTTCGAATTTAAATTCCATCCTTTGACATGCTTGATTGGCTAAGAGAGGGAATTTGAATTGAAATTAATTTCAATCAAATCCTTCAACTAGCTAATGGAATTCAAAATCTTACAACAACTCAAAGGAATGTTTAAAGAATCTGAGGATTGTTTAATACATAAAAAAATAACTAGCAACATGCTCTCCACTCTTCCATCCATAAACAACCGTTTCATGTTGCCATACCTTCTAACTCTTGTCGCCGTACATCCTCACTCTCACCATTGTATCTGACATTTTATCTTAACATCTTCCTTCTTCACCACCATTCTGTACTCCATAACTACCACCTCCACCTCCACACACCCATTACCCAACTATGTAATTAACGCCCTCCAACGCTACGTCGGAGCTTGCCTCAAACTCAACATATATGTCGCCTTCCTCCACCGATAAACTCATCGCCACCATACTTCGCCGCTGCCCCTCCTCATGTAACCCAGCTAGTACTTCGCAATGTAAGAAAAGAACCTCAGAATCGAAGTTTATGATTTGTAATTCACAAACAAAGAAAGAACTCAACATGAATTGATGAATTACTTTAGATCAGAGCTCCAAAACGAGTCTGCTAAAAATCTGCTTTTTTAGAAATGCAAATGACTAATTAATAATTTAGCAAATCATGTTTATGATGTCGCTTGGGATCTCATTTTTGTTTTTTTTTCCTTAAAGTTTGAATTAATTTCTAGATTGTTTTATAAATCTTAAAGTTTAAAGGTAAAGTTTTCTTTTTAGATATCTTACATTTCAATCCTATTAACAAACATATCAACCAAACACAGTTCAGATTTTCAAAATAATCCCTTAATTTCAAATTCAAAATTACAGTTTCAATTTTGATTCCAACAAATTCCAAAACCAAACGTTTGGTAAATATAATTTTATAGGATCTTTTTAATTTAACGTATAGGTTTTGTTTTTTATTTACACCTCTAGTTTACTTTTGCTTGTTTGACGATATTGACCTCTCACCATGTCACAATAGCCGCCCGAGGAACAAGTCCAAAATATCCGCATGTCATCACGTCAACATCTTCATATATCACCTTCATCATTGCTGCTCGATTACCCTCTTCAATTACTCCAACGATCTTCTTCACTAGATCACATCAAACCCCTTTACAACCTCCAACATCTCCACCCAAATCTACATTTCCATCTCAAGATCATCGATCTATGGCCAGCGGCGGTGGTTACAGTGACCCCAGCCAGAAGATCGACTACGTCTTCAAAGTGGTGCTCATCGGCGACTCTGCCGTCGGTAAATCGCAGATTCTTGCTCGATTCGCTAGAAATGAGTTCAGTTTGGATTCAAAAGCCACTATTGGTGTTGAGTTCCAGACTCGAACGCTTGTGATCGAGCATAAGTCTGTTAAAGCTCAGATCTGGGACACTGCTGGTCAAGAACGGTATGATTTGTTGTTATGGGGTGTGATTATGATGTGGATCTTGTGGTATGCTGGTTTGCTTGTACTTGATTTGGCATTGTTGTTGGGAGTACTGATTGGTGTTGATTTTGATTTGTGCATATGTTGATAATGTGTGGTTTTGTTGACCTAGATCTTGATTTTGATTTGAATGTGGTGGATTTTTGGTAGCTAAGAGCATGTTTTGTTATGTTGATTTGAGAAGATTATCCCCAATTTGTATGCATCAGAGTCTGTTTTGAGTTTATTTCTAGTTATGTGCTAAATGGGAGACTAACTTACTGTAGCTAGCTTCTATAGGACTATTACTGTCAATGTGGAATCCATTTTGATTAGTTGGAATCCATATAGGGCTGATTAGAGCCGATTTGGAAATTTTTGACCGACTAGCGATTTATGGCTCCAATTAGGGAAAATTGAAGCGGAAGCTTTCCGATCATTGACTAGTCGCTGATTAATCGTCCGACTAGTCTGATTTTTACAACAGGGTAATGCTAAGTTTTTGAATGATGGGCAATCTTCGGAAAAGCTACTCAATCTTTTAATTGGGTGTTTGTGGTTTCTTGCAGGATTTGTCGTTGTTCTGGATCAATCCCTTTTTAGTTTCTGATTATGAGTTTGAATATTCAAATGTTGTCCAGTTTTTGATTTGTATTTGAACCTTCCAGATGTGTATAGAGAGTTATGATTGGGTGCTTGCTCAGGTCTTTAACCTTTATATGCTACCGCTATAGCGTGCTACATAGCGTATAGATATGTTCTCACTATTTGTGTTTTGCGACCAAACAGTGACCTTTTGCGATTTTTTTTTTAATTTTTTACAAATATAAAATCTACCCAAATAGAGTATTTTATCTATTTTTGTGGTGTTTGCTTAAATTTTCTTCTACTTCATCGCTATACATGTTAGTTTATTGAATGTAAAATATTTCTTAATTTTTTACTACCTTACGCTAAACCCAAAATAGCGGGGGCTATTTACCGCTATTCGTTACGTAACATATAGGTGGCTTGTCGCTATTTACAACTATTCGCTATTGACAACTACATGTGGTCCGGTTTTTGATTTATATTTGAACCTTCCAGATTTGTATAGAAAGTTAGATTGGGTGCTTACTCAGGTCTTTAATCTTTATGTTTTGTAAAAAAGACTGTTTTTGCTTCTTGTCTTGTTAGTTGATTCATTTTGACTTATGGATTATTTAAGGTGGTTTAAAAGCTATTCTGATATCATCTTTTGTGTTTTAATGTGTCTATGTCACCACTCACAAAGAAGATTAAGATCCCTTTGTCTTCTGATCACTCTACTATAGTATCAACCCTGGGATTTTTGATAGTCTTGATACATATGATTAGCATGTCATCTTCTTAGCTGGTCTAAAGAGTTTAGACCATGCTTCCCCTATATTTTGACTGATTATTTTCTCCATCCAGGGTTTACACACACATACATTATCACATACATACTTATATGCAATTATGCATCACATAATTTTGGTAATTTCTTTTACCTGATCTTGTTTGTAATCATAATTGTTTAGATATTTAATCTCTTCCTACCAAATGTGATTTGATAGTTTAAATAAACCTGTTCATCATTACGCATAACCAATCTTGCGGCAATATATGAATCTGTTCTATGTGGAGCAACCATGTAGTCATTGAGATCGTAATTTGCGGATAGACAAAGATCAATATCTAGGTTTGATATCATAATGAATAACGAACAAGTATATTTTTTATTTCTTGACATATAAAACTAGTAATGCTTGATTTACCACTAGTGTGTAACATCATTTGTTAAATTCCAAAGGGTGAGTCCATCATTCGTCATCTTTTACTTTCCCAATCCGAAAAATATTTAATGGCCAAATGCAAAATTACAACTGAATGAATTGAATTCTATTCCATTATCTTTTTTTTCCCATTCCATTCAAGATCATCTCTTCGGTATTAAATCTCAATTGTTGATGAATAGGTATAGAGCAGTTACAAGCGCATACTACAGGGGTGCGGTAGGAGCCATGTTGGTTTATGACATAACCAAACGCCAAACATTTGACCACATACCAAGGTGGCTAGAAGAGCTACGCAACCACGCAGACAAAAACATTGTCATTATTCTAATCGGGAACAAATGTGATCTAGAAGACGGACGGGTGGTCCCTACAGAGGACGCCAAGGAGTTTGCTCAAAAGGAAGGATTATTCTTTCTAGAAACATCAGCACTCGAGTCAACAAACGTAGAGGATGCATTCTTGACCGTTTTGACCGAGATTTTCAGAATAGTTAACAAGAAAAATTTGAGTGCAGGTGAGGAACAAAATGGGAACCCGGGTTCGTTAGCTGGCAAGAAGATTATTGTCCCTGGTCCTGCACAAGTAATTCCAGAAAAGAAGACATGTTGTAGATCTTAAATCATATTCATATCTTTGGAGATATCTTGTTGTTATGAAGAGTATTTCTTTCTTTGCTTTTGCTCTTTTTTTTTTTTTTTTTTTTTTTTTTGGGTGGTGATGATATTTTCAGTGCAAATTCTTTCATTGTTGTATGGCTGATTGCGGAGAACACAACATGAATGATTATACCATTAATGTATGATCGACTATATTATTTTGTTATTATCTAGATGTTTTCTTTCATTATTAATGGGCAGAGGTTTTTTCTTCGCAGAACTGGTTCTGGTAGATAATTATGAGGACTGTATAAACGCCGTGAATATTAGGTTCAACCTAAATTATGATGTGTTTGGTGCAAGATTTAGCTCTTGCTTTTGCTTTGTGTAGAGTATGGAGGGATTTGTTGGGTTTGTGGAGTTTTGATTTGAGCTCGGGTTAAAAGACAACTTAGTGGTAGATTAATTAAATTAAAGATCTGGTCCGTTTTTATTTAATTTTAGCCCATTAAAGTTTTTTTGGAGATTAAGTTGTAAATTTTAATTTTCTCTATTTGTATTGTACCATTGTAGTTGTATTTCCTTACGAGTGAGACAAAAAACAATAAAAGAGTATCCTGGTTGTAGCCCGTGGACGTAGGTCACATCGACCGACATTAAATCTCGTGTGTTCATTTTTTTTATTATTTTCTCTAGCAGCTTGATTCACCCGGATCTCTAACAAGTGGTATCAGAGCTACGCCTCGTTACACACGGGAGAAACACAACGCTTGAGAAAACGTAATCTAGGTTTTTCGGTCGGTAGCCTAGGCCACAACCCATCTTTTTTGTTTTTTTTGTTCATGTAATTGTCGATTGAAACATAAAAGAAAGAAAAAGAAAGTTGTTTGCCTAGGGTTGTGTGTATTCATCGAAAGAAGCAGAAGACTTTTTTTTTGTCTTGGGTGCTTGCTATCTTTCATCCATTACAACAAAAAGAAAAGGCAGGCAGGCAGCTAGCTTGTTGGTGTATTTTGTAACCTCGCGATAGTGAACCATCGGCATTTGATCATAAAGGAACAACGGGTTATAAGTTTATATTTGTTTTAGTTTTTTATTAGGGTTTGCTATTGGTTGAATCAAGTTTGGGTATTTTTTGGCTATTTAGGTTGCTTTTGTTCGTCTGTTCAGTTTGTTTGATGCAGGAGCGGTTGTCGGGCAGTTTAGCCGGATACTTTTTTTGTTGTGATTGTTGGGTAATTTTTGTTTATCCAAGTATCTTAATATAATTACCGAGATTTAAAGTCGAGAACTCTCAGGTGCATTGTTTTACTAGTTTGTTTACTATTTTTTGAGACTGAGAAAACAAGGATAGTGTCCAATAGAACAACACTCAAGTTCAGGCAGCCGGCCACAGTTGTATTTGACACTACTTTCAGTCTTGATTTGATTAGTAAACGGATTGTAGTTTGAGATAATGGTTGAAAGCAGAAAAGTTCAGATTGAGAATTTTAATGAAAAAGACTTTCGTTGGTGGAAAATAAAAATGAAGGATTTGCTTGTTCAGAAAGACCTGGATGTTGTTTTGGGTGAGAAACCAGAAAATATAAAACCAACTTAGTGAGAAACATTTGATAAAAAGACCAAGACGGTTATTAGGTTGTCGCTGACAAAGGATGTTGCGTTCAACATTCTGAAAGAAACTACAAGAGGTACAAGTGTTCACATTGGAAGGCAGTCTGAAGATGATCGAGCCTCCAAGTGGGAGATTGTTAGGTTTGTGGAGTCTTGATTTGGGCTCGGGTTAAAAGACAGCACAGTGGCAGATTAATTAAATTAAAGACCTGACCCGTTTTTATTTAATTTTAGCCCATTAAGGTTTTCTTGGGGATTAAGTTGTAAACCCTAATTTTCTCTATTTATATTGTATCATTGTACTTGTAATTCCTCACGAGTGATGCAGAAATCAATAAAAGAGTATCTTAGTTGCAGCCCGTGGACGTAGGTCACATCGACTGAACCACGTTAAATCTCTCGTGTTCATCTTTGTTATTATTTTATCTAGCAGTTTGATTATGTTTGTGTGTTGATCTACACCCGGATCCCTAACATTGGGTCGTTTCGTAATTTGATGTATGCTAGGGCTGTTCACGAGCTGAACCGATTTGAGTCAGGGCAAGCTCAAACTCGGCTGTAATCTAAACTAAGCCTGCTCGGCTGTAATCTAAACTAAGTCTGCTCGAGTTCAAAACCGAGCTGGAATTCTGAGCTCAAGCTTGGCTTGTTTTTATTTGAGCTAAGCTAGCGAGCAAAATTAATTAAGTCAACAAAGAATTCACTTAAATGCTAATATTTGCTTACTTGTTGAACTAAAAGTACCTTCAAATTCTACTTCAATCGTTTGCATCTTCGTGTCTACAATTCACTTTTCTTTTTTTTATTTACATAATTATCCTCGTATAAAGTATAAAACATACAACTTTCTTTTATTTACTCACGCTTAAAACTAAAACATCACACTATCTTTTCCTTTTTACTCAAAAGCAAAAGATAAATATTACTATTCTCTTCCTTCCATTTTTCCCCTTTCTTGTATAACTCGAAAACCAAAAATAGACCGCATGATGACCAAAGCTATCTTATTAAAAAGATAAACACTCGTAATAATGTCTATCTTTATGTGCAAAGACTTTTTAACTAAGTGCTATACACTAACAAATATGTTAATACATACAACTAGAGGTGGGCATAAGAAACCGGGTACGGGTACGACCCGGTATATGTATACCCGGTTTGGACCCGAAAAAAACCCGTAGGGTTGGAACCGGGTATGATTTTCTAGAATTTCTTAAGACCCGAACCGACCCGACCCGTCCCGTCCCGGAACCGGTTGAACCCGGGCTGGACCCGGTTTTGACCGTTTTTTTTTTTTTTTAAAAAGTAGCCGTTTTTTAACGGCTATATAGCCGTTGGGATCGATTTTTGGCCGTTTTTTTTGTCACTTTTAGGCTTATAAGTTAGTATAAATAGGTATGGGTTGATATGGTTTAGTACCCAAGTCTCAAACGCAAAAAAAAAAAAGGCAAAAAACGCAAAAAATACTCTCGTTTACTCTCGTTTTACACGTTCACTCTCTCGTTTTACACTTTCACTCTCTTCAATCTTGATATGGCTCACTCACAATCTTCCGTTGGTCAAGGTTCGTTCAACGCTCCAACCGTCGTTCGTGTTCTTGCACACAATCGTAACATGGATGTTTGGTGCAATTGGGATATGGTTGAGTTGAGTGACGGGTCTGTAAAGGCTCGTTGCAAGTTTTGTGGAGATTTGCTTGCTAAAGATTCTAACACGATTTTAAACAAACACATTAGCAAGAAGTTTTGTAAGTCGTTGAAAAGTAATCCGGATTCGCAACAAACACAATTGGGTGGAGACGGTGGAATCTTTAATTACGATGTTAATACTGTTCGAGATTGAATGGCGAAGTTCGTGATTCAAGAAGCTTTGCCTTTTAGTCACTTCGACAATCCTCGGTTGACCAACTTAATTCGAGAGACGCTTCAACCTCGTTACACCCACGTAAGTCGTACTACACTTAGACGTTATTGTTACGCCTCTAACAACACAACCGCGGGTGAAATTACAAAATAAACTTTTTTCAATTGCATTTGATAACGCCTCTAACAACACAACCGCGGTTGAAAAATTAAAATTAAAATATCTTCCGATTGCAAACGGTGATTTTTTCCATACTCTTTGTGTTGCACATATTATTAATTTAGTAGTGCAAGACGGACTATCCGGACAATATGATAATAACTTTATTACATCTTTTCGATTTATGTTACATGACGTTTTTAAAAAAAGTAGAAGAAGATATTAAGATTATAAACAACTTTGTAAGGATACGCACTCTAGATTTTTAGGTCCTAATTGGGATGTACCTACTCGGTGGAATTCGACTTGTCACATGTTTGAATGTGCTTTAAAACAAAAGGGCACTTTGAAAGCTTTTCATAATAGTCTTTCGGATAATGGTGAAGCCGACCCATTTCCGGATGCGGGTTGGGAGAATCTTCAACGTCTATCCGAGTTTCTTGAGGTTTTTAAAAACTTAACAACAAAATTATCGGGAGTTTATTATTCCACTAGTTATTCGGTGCTTCAAGAATTATATTTTATGTCTTTGAATTTTAAAAATTTTCAAAATAAAAATAATATGTTTAATCAAATAATAGAACCAATGAAAGAAAAGTTTAAAAAATATTTTTAGGACTTACCACCCATTTTTACGTGTGCCGCCGCTTTAAATCCGTTTCTAAATGTTGCGGGGGTTGAATGTTTGATAGATGAGATAAATGACAATTTGGATATGTATGACGAAAACCCTAATTTTTCAAACGAGGCAAAATAAAATTTTAATCATAATTTGAAAACAATTTATAATTTTTATTTAAATAGATATGGGCCTAACGTAAACATAACCACGCCAAGCGAATCAACCTCAAGTGCTAGTACATCGGTTAAAGACCCAGTTTTGACTACGTTGAATGTTGTCCGGGATGTGACGGCTAAACGACAAAGGGGTAACACCCCAACAAGTGAGCTCGGTAGATATAGTGGAACGGATTTTATTTCCACTATGACTACCGAAGATTATCGTGCTTTCGATATTTTGGCTTGGTGGAAAGGAAAAGAATCTCAATTTTCGATTCTTTCTGCTATGGCCCGTGATTTACTAAGCGTCCAAGCTTCTACGGTAGCTTCGGAATCTGCTTTTTCTCTTAGTGGCAGGGTAATATCATTACGGAGAACAAGACTAACTCCGGAAGCAGTGGAGATGTGCATTTGTTTAAAGGATCACTTAGACGCAACGGATCGTATACAAGTCCAAACAAGCCTCGAAGACGAGATTACACTCGAAGCTAAAGTACATGATGAAGAGGTAGAAGACGGAGTATCTTCTGGCATATCCGATGAAGAATTAGCATTTGATCAAGCATCTCGTATGAAGTACATGATGAAAATACTGTACTAATATATAATTACTGGCATGTTTTTTTTGGCGACTTACGCATAAAGGCAATATCCACCGATGAGCGTATGAAGTCTTTGGGTTTTCGGTTCTCTCTTGCTGTCTTTGTTATTTCGAATCTCTTTGTTTAAGGAGAGTTAACTGGATCCCTTTGGTTCTTCTTCGCGTCTCATCTTAACATCTCAATATCCCAAGCTCAGTATCTTGAGCCGCGTCTTGAGTCTTGGTGGACTGATACTCTTTGCTTCCTGCAGTATTTTTTTACGCAATTTTGTTGCTTTATTTATACTATGTGAAGTTTGGAATGTAGGTTCACATCATATATCATCAACAAGAATATCTCTGTGATTGAAAAATTGAAGCAAATTAAATAATAAATTTTGGACAAAAGCTCTATCGCTCATACCTTGCATTTGTACTATAAAATGTTGTCAGGATCTTAAAGCATCTTAAAAACTAAGAAACAGAAGGACCACGGTCATCAATTTGAAGTGTGGATCACTTATAGATTTCTAAGTAAGTTAATCATGTCAAACTCCGATTTTTCAATACAACTACATATTAACGCATTTTTCAATCTACAAATAGCATCGACGTAAGGAAAATAAAGCGTATAAAACCATCTATTATTAACCAAATTAATCCAGTTTTATAAATTTATTAATGTTTATAAAAGATTGAGTTGATAAAAACGTGACATAAAGATCCAAAATAAAAAATGTCCATTAGAACAATATAAAGAAAAGGAACAACACGTCCTCAGTATAGGGTAGGGCACACTCGCCTTCTTTTTTTCCATGTGATCGAGAAGGAATTTTTTTTATTAATCTATACCGACGATATGTCATCGGTATAGGCTTAGACTGTTCTTTTTTTCACTCATCCCGTCAAGTCTATACCCACGACTGGCCATCAATATAGGATTTGGATAGTCAAAATTGGGAATTACCTTGTATTGATGACTTTTCTTCGCTAAAGTGTCACTTGTACCAGCGACATTATAGGCATCGTTGGAACAATGTAAAATTATTGTAGTGTGGTTTACACCATGTTTTTGAGTGCTTTTGAGTCTTGACATTCATTTGGATATATGAGATTTCATTCCCTACCGGATATTTGGCAATCTTCATTTTAAAATACATCTAAAATATTTGGAATATTTCCTAAAGAACTGGTTGGTGTTTAAAATGTAAATATTTAGTAAACTTCATGTTTTTTTCTTCTGGTTTGACTAAAGTAATAATTTTCTTTTAAAAGTTTTAACTTCAAGTTTTTGCTTCTTATGGTTTGCAATTTGTCCCAACCAGCTACTCGATCCTAAATAACATCTATTTTATTCGTTAGTCAGCCACATTTGAGGGACATTTATATCATTTCATCTACCCTTACTAGCTTGGTTTTCAGAACTTTCTTCTTCTTTATTGTCCAACCTTTTGTATGTTTGCGATTGCCTATTTTACCTCAACTTTTGACTTATTAACTTTTGAAAAGTTAATAAGTCAAAAAAAAAAAACTATGTTTGACAAACCAAAAAGTATTTTTCAAATTGATTTTTATTATAGGGTTAAAAGGAGGTTTTGAAAATTAAGGCGGGGTTACTTAATTTTTGAAAACTCTTTTTGATTTAATTTTCTATTATACCCATTTATTATCTCCTATTAACTCCCATTGTTTTTAAAAGTATGTATTTTTTAGTTATTTTATAACATTTTAGTTTATAAGATAATCCAAACACTTTTTAAAAACTATTTTTGAAACGTCATAAGTTAATAAGTCATTTTGTCAAAATTCTTTTTCTATCAAAATAAGCAATCCCAAACATGGCTTGTTTCCGACATTTGAACATGGCCGACCAGAACATGGTGATGTGTTCGTGTGACTTTCCAACCTCTACTCGCATATCATGGACAGCATATAAATCCCCTTCTCCTTCTATGTTTGACCTTTTTACCTTCTAATTTTGACCCAATTTTTTAGCAGGGAGCAAGTTGTGGATTTGTGCTTAGGCAGATCCCATACGTGTCGAAGATCAGTTGAGATTATACCTGGATTGCTGAATAGGTGTAACAAGCATGAGTTAATTGCAAGGAAAGCAGTGAAGCAAAATAAGATATTGAAAATGGTGCTAGTGTGTTGCTGGTTCTTCTTTTTCATGTTTGTTGTATTTAAAATGACCTTAAAAACTATAAAGGTCATTCTTATTTGCTGTAAATTCACTTTGATCATCAATGAAGTTATTAGCATTGTTATACATTTTTGTTTTGACCAATTGTTTATTGCAAATCAAATGGTGACCAAAATACCATATGCAACAACTCATATAACCAAAACTGTACATATGTAAACCCAAAGGATTGGTTGTTTTTGACCAATTTCTATTTCAATTCACTAGCCATATATTACAGCAAATGACCTTACACTGCATCCACATAATGATATCATTATAGAAGTACAGGCATTGTTTTTACACAACATCAACATAAAACAATAGACCCACAAGACAATTAACATAGAACCCAAAATACCCATAAGAACCCTAAAGACCCATAAGACAATTAACCTAAACAACATGTTGTTGCGAAGCAGACCCTTGTGACGACCCTCTCCTTGAACCATGCATGATATTTTGTTATGACCCTTCTTCCCACACTTAAAACATGTGCTGACCTGTCAAGCCTGACCATCTTCCCTTTGTTAGATACTGACTGACTCAGTTCCTCTGCATTCTTCTTCCCTTTCTTAGTTGGTCTCCCAACTTGATTATAATGTTTAGGTGGCATGAGTTTTGTTGGACAAGCAAATTGAGCCCACATGTGATTTCTTTGATTGGGTCAATTTTATTGGTATAAACTATATAAACCAATATCTCTTGTATACCATATCAATATCATGTTGTCCACGTACCATAACATGCTTACATGGCATTGATGTTAAATTCTAGTTTCTACAGGAACATGATATCTTATGAAATTAAACAACAAATTATTCATGGGATTGGCCACTTACCTGATATTTATTTTTGCCATTCCAAATAAGAATGTAATAACTGGCTTTAGACTTTATCTTCTTAAACATTTTTGTTGCATTTGGGGTCTAGGGACCATCACATGTTGCAATTACTTTATGCACAGCCACTCCTCTTCATTAGGTATTCTCGATGAACTATTGGCATATTATAAGAGGCCTGTCCCTTCCTCTTACTAACTGTTTGTTAAGCACCTCACATAAATTGTTCAACACCACATCACTTGTTGCTCTTCCTACATAAGTTCGTTGAAAAGTTTTACACATGTGCTAATATGTTTTAAAATGACTGTTTAATGAGTATTTACATTGTTTGCTATGTGACGTCGGATCACGATAATACCACGCGTTGCCATCGAACGATCCAAAGAGTTACATTGTGGACAAGAACGAAAGATTAACGTCTAAATCCTACGTTATTGTTCACGAAGTGAGGATTGAATAAATGATGGCCGATTATTTAGAGAAATAATCATTAGTTAATTATTTAATGAAATAATTAATTAATCACGAGGTTAAACGATTTAAATTTTAAACTCTAAAGGTTAAACATTAAACCTTTATGAGTTTATCTAACTAATTGTAATTATTAAACTACAAGAATCATTGGTAATTAACTGTTAATGGACCAAAAGTGTTAAACGTTAATTACCCAGGGGTGTGATTTATACATGTTAAAATTGTAACTAAAATTATAGGGGGTAACCCTTATATGCAATTGTAGTTGTCGCCTACCCCTACCTTTGCGCTCGTGACCTTCGCCAAACACCACCATACACCGCTGTCACTGACACCACTGCAGCCTCGCGTCGCCACACTATTGCAAGAGTAGTCTTGGTTTTTGTGAACGAGTGCGGGACCGGTTAAGGGTGATACAACAGTTTCACAAGGTTGGAGAAATCAAACACTTAAAAGATCAATTAGAGAACCGGCAATTAAAACAAAGAACAAAGGTAAAAACACAAATAGAACACAAGTATTTGGTTTTCAAAAATGATGCATATTGCTCTCAAGTGTTTTACAACTGTTACAAGGCTTAATCCTAAGGACTGGTACATGAGATACTTTATACTACATCCTACAGCCGGCCATACTTTAAAAGCTAGCTGAAACACTAATCTAGACAACAAGATCAATATAAAGTCAAAAGGCAGATTGCCTTTTTACTAGTGACTATGACATGTCATAGCTCACATCCTAGTCTATTACAAAAAGAATAAAAGTACAAGAGTGGAAAGTTACAGACTCAATGACCTTAATCTATAGTTGACAAAAGTATGAAGATATCACTAACTTGTATAAGTTGGTGAGTCTTTAGAGATGGCAGCAAAAAGTGGGTAAGCTTTTGTTAAAAACATGTCAGAGAAAGCTTGTCTTCTCTGTATTAAAAAGAAATCAGTCTCTTGGCTTCGGAAGACTTTGTCTTAAAGCTTCGGAAGACTTCATCTTTGGCTTCGGAAGAAATGGTCTTTGGCTTTGGAAGATTTGACGCTTAGAGAATTTCTTAATGCTTTTGTCAAATCTTCCGAAGTGACTTCCTTGTACTTCTAAAAGCTTGCTGAGAGAACTTTGGTTTGCATCACCCTCTAAGGTAACTCCTACAAACTCCCCCTAGGCTGATGCTACCAAAACTTGAGGATGAATTTGAGTCTTGATCTTTATTTGTTTATAGTTCTCATCAGAATCAGGACCATTCCCTTCTTAATCAGTTGGTCCGGATTCCTCAAACTCTCAAAGTACCTTCTCATGTCAAAGAGATCATGCAAAGGAAGGTCAAGCATATTTTGCAAGAAGTACATGTCTTGACCCCTTTGATCTATTATGACATACCATCTGTTTGGGTTTGTAGCCTTAGGACCGGATGGGTCTCTCAGCAGCAAGAGGCTCTACTTGAAATGAAGTTGGTTGAGCAGCTTCTTCTTGTTCACCCTCAGGATGTTTTGACTCATCCTGAGGTGCGGAGGTGGATGCCTTGGACTTCTTCTTCTTCTTCTTCTTCTTCTTATCCCTTCTAAAGGCCATCCTCTTTCTCTTTCTATATTTCAACTGAGAAGGTTGGTCTTGAGTACCTGATATTCCTTCTTTATCCTTCTCAGTTGGGTCCTTTCCTTTCACATGTTCAGAAGGAGAAGTTTTAGGACCCTATTGTGGGTTAGAAAATGAAGCTGGCTGTGATTCAGTACTAGGCCTAGGTTGTGTTGTCTATTGGGGAAACCTTGACCTCAGCTTCAGGTGTAGCCTGACTTGGTGGAGAAAACAAGTCTACTAGCTCACCCTTCTTAATCTTCTGCTTGATCACTCTAATGTGCTCATCCATTGTGGATTGAGACATTAGACCAAGTCTCCTTCCAAAGAACCCATACAGCTTTAAAAAGCTCACCATCTTCATTTAGACTTCTTCTGATTTGCTCTGATGATGGCTCTTGACTTAGCAGCCTCCTCCCTCATTTTCTTCTTAGCAGCTTTCTTTTCTTTTACGACTTCTTGCTCTAGCTGCTTGAGGTACTTGAACTCAATATACTCATATGACAGAGGGAGTAGGGATGCTGCTTGATAGAGGCCTATAACACTCATATAGGTTATCATCTTTTGTCTATCTTTTTCCCTACCTACTTGAGTTTCTTGTTCAACTGCCATAGTTTCTACTTCAGGACTTTCTTTAACTGGAGAGAGGACATGGGCTTTATACAATCTTTTTCTCTTTCTTTCTTCTTTGATCTTGTGGAGCAATTCTGTAGCCTCAGCCTCTTTCCTCTCTTTTGGCACTTCAGTGTCAGCCAGTTCATTCAATTTCATCCAAGGGAGAAGAGATTATTTCATCAATGTTATAGTTCCTAGACCCCAGATAATTCAATCTGGCTACCCTTAACTCATCCTCCTAAGTATATGGCCTAGGGGCAACCCTGATTGAAGCTTGCATGAAGCTGGGGGTCTCTCTTGTTCTTTTTCCCCTTGCCTTCCTCTTCCTCTTACTTTTCTCCTCCTCAATCTCCTCAGAGGTCAAAATCCTCATTCCTTTCTCAATCACTGGCCTTAGTGACTCAAGGTGGAGAGAGCTTTGGCCTTCTTGACTTGTGCATCACTTGAGCTCTAGCAAGGGAGAGGTTGTGAGACACCTTCACCAGCTGGTGTATCACTGAGGGTATTGGGTGCTGAAGCAGTTGTAGTCTTAAGGTTCATAGATTCTATTGCTGGGCCTTCGATTGAGGTTTCCCCTTCAAAGCTAATCTTAGGGTTTGCCGCAGTATCCAGTTGACTAATAGTTTTCCCTACTAGCCTTTGTCTATATAGCTTTGATATTCTCTTGAACTTTTCAAGCATCCTCAGCTAGATCCTCTCAGCCAACCTATCAGCGTGCTTGTTATGACTTGGGTTGGCAAGTGGCAGGTCAGCCAAAGGAAAACTATCATAGTATCTCAGGGTCTGAAAATTGAACACTTCTTGTTAACCCTGAAATCTAGAGAGTACCAGGGCTCTTCTATCATTGTCATACCTCCATCCTACAATTAGGTTGTCAGCAGGATAGGATAAGGTAGACATAGCCCTTGGTATTCCCTCCTCAAATAGGATTTGAATTAAGACATCCACATTGATGTGGGCCTAAGGAGGTTGTTGAGTATGGACAACTGTAAGTAAAGATGGTGAGGCCTTAATGTCCATACTCTGGGCAGAACTCCCAGGTGCTGTGATTGTAGTTAAGACTTTATCCTCATTTTTGGTAGCATCACCCACTTGCATAGGTGAGCTAAGGGTTTGATCCACCATATCCACAGGTTCTTATGGACCTGATTGAGTATGCCTGGCAGACCTCTTAGCTAGCTTGTCCTTAAGATCAGTGATCTCAAGTTGTTGAGTAAGGACATGCCTTTGTAAGGTAGCCATATGAGATTCCAGGTGACTAACCTTAAAACCAAGTAGGTGCATGTTTTTGATAGTTTTTGCACCCTTTCTTGCAGACTCACCTCATCTTCATCAGAAGAATCATAGGGGGATGAGAGAACATAACCAAAGTCATCTCCTCACCACTAGATATTAGTTCTTGGGCACTGGATTTCCTCTGCTCCATGACAGCTTCATAAAAAGTGTCAAGGGGCTGGGTTGCCATGGTTGAGATCTTAATGGTGTAATCACTTTTTAAAGTGAGAGCTTTTTCCATATGGACCTCCTGAACATGTTCAGGAAAGTCCACCTCAGTTGGGGGTGGATGATGTGGGCTAGATATAGGGGTATCAAGAGCACTCATCTCTCCTTGACAAGGGGATTGAAAGAGAGACTTATGGTACTTACTGAATCCCATATCCTCATCATCATAGAATTGGAGGTCAGGGATTGGATGGTTTAAGTCTAAAGGCTGGGGATGGTATCTGTCCCCTAAAGGTTGTTCACCTGAGTTTTGAGAGTTAGAGTGAAGGCTTGCAGCTTGGGTAATGAGCTCATCAAGCTGAGCATGAAGAACCTCAGCACTGATCATTGAAACGATGGGAGTGGTTTGCTCCTCAGGGGAAGTAGGAGCTGTTGGTTCGACTTCCTCCTGCATGGTTGAGTAATAGACTGAGCAGGGGTTCGCGTGGATTTTCTTTGGTAGGTTATGGTTATTTGAAGCTATTGGGGTTGTGAAGATAAAGAAGGTGTGGGTTCAACATTGGCTAGTGCTACCAAGTTGTCACCTTGAGCAGGAAGCTCTAACATTTTTGTGACCACGGCTGTTTCTACCCTTAAGAAACCAACAGTGGTTTTTCTTATGATTTTAAAGATGTAGGTATCATCTGTCCCAATTTAAGAGTGTTACATGTTCCCCTCAACTGTAAGCCCAGTTCACAGTTGAGAATGTGCTAGACATATCTAGGGAACATATAATACTCTAATGAGTCTAAGTTAGCAAATAAGTTTGTGTAAACAAACTGAGAGTACTTGAAATTGACCCCTTCAACCATCTCATGGACTATATAGGATAAGTCCGCTAGAATTTGATCCCATCCTCCATGTTTTTTTGATAAAGAGTGGATTATAACATGTAGGAGCTACTTCTATTGAAAAAAGACCTTACCCTTCTTAAAGGTCCTGACTGAGTAGTCTCCTTCATAGCCTATCTGCCTGAATGATTCATTGACAGCTTCTTTAGGGAAGGAAAGTTTGCCTTCTTCATCATCCAGCCTGAGATTAGTGTTGATGGTGGCTGGGGTGATGAAAACAGTCTTCCCCTGCATCGTAGCAGATAGTACCTTCTCACCGTCCAAGATAACCTCTTGGTAGGTCCTCCAAAACTCCAGCAGTTGTTCTTTATATAGTGGAGGGTTTATTGTGAGTGCGGTGAGGTATGATGATTGAGTTAGAAAGCGGCAAACATCTGTGAAACCAAGATCTTTCTCAGACGTCAACAGATAACCTGGTTGTGTTGCTTGTGTAGTTGCATGGAGAAATCTGGCTGGTTTTGGGGTTTAGGGTTGGCCATTTGAGAAAGCTTTAGCAAGAAGAAAGTGAAGAACAATAAGGGTTTATGGGTGAATTTAGGTTAGAAGTTTGCAGATGAAGAGGAAGAAGAAAGAAGGGGAACCGTTGTAAGGCTATTTATATGCTTAGATGTGAGACAAAGTTAATGCTAAAGGATAAACTTTGAAATCCGGATGTCGGTCCCACCTCTGAAAAAGTGCCCAAAAAGGTAGTTATCTTGGAAGTAGAAAATCTTCCCAAGGTACTTTGTCTTTGAAAGTTTTGAGAAAACTTTCAAAGCTAATTTGACTTCAGAAGATATTCCTTAGTTTGAGAAGAATTGCTTCGGAAGAAAAAGTACTTAGAGTAATTTTGCTTCCGAGACATATTTGGTTTCGGAAGATATTAAACTTCAGAAGTTTTATTCAAAGGATGAATAAAGCTTCCAAGACTTAATTGATTTCGGAAGAAAATTATCATTCAAAACATATAAGTATTTAGAAGCATATTTAAGCTTTGAAAGATATTTAGAATTTCTTCCAAAGTTAAATTTCTTAGTAAGTATTTATTAGTTTTGAAGACATAAGAGCATTCACATCCCACTCTTCATCTCCATCTCTATAATTACACTAAAATCACTACTTTTTCTCTCTAATTTTCAATTAAATAATACTTTTTAATACCTTTATCATTATCTTTTCTCTCTTCTCTACTCACAACCACTTTAAAAAATATTAAAAAATAAAAGAGATGAACAGTGTTTTATCAAATATAAAGATGAACAGTAACATGTTCTCTATCCGAACAATAACATGTTCTCTATCCTACACTCATAACAACTTAAAACCATTCTTTATAATATAGAGAACACACTCACAAATACATAGAGGATGGGATGTGAATGCTCTAAGTTTCTTCTGAAGTCAATTTAATGTCTTTCAAAAGAAGATAGATCTTCAATTTTTAAAATTCTAAGGAATATCATTTAGTAAAAATTTCTTTCAAGGTTAATAGAGCTTATATGAGTGATAAATTAGACAACTTTAAAGACACAAATATTTGAAAAATAATCCTGAAATTAATTTAAGAAAATCTGCTCAAAGTTAATCATCCCAATAGCTGATACAGGATACTTAAATCTCTGTTCATTAAAAGTTTTTGTGAACAGATCAGCATATTGTTTATTTGTGTTAACTTTGACCAGGTTTATCAATCCTTTTTCAAAATTATTTCTTATCAAATGATACCTGATATTGATGTGCTTTGTCTTTGAGTGCTGTAAAGGATTCTCTGTGATAGAGATAGCACTGTTGTTGTCTATGAGGATAGGAGTCTCCTTGAAGTTGAATCCATAGTCTAGGATTTGATTCTGAATCCAAAGCACTTAAGAACAGCAGCTTGCAGCAGCAATGTATTTAGATTTAGCAGTTGATGCAGACACACAGGATTGTTTCTTGTATTACCATGAGACTATCCTTCCAACAAGGAATTGACATCCCCTTGATGTAGACGTTATAGTCATATTACAGCCACCTTAGTTACTATCTGTATATGCATAAAGATTGAAGTCAGAATTCTTTGGATACCAAAGTCCTAGCTTGGGAGCTCCTTTAAGCTATCTAAGAATCCTCTTGACAATAACCAGGTGTGACATCTTGGGATTGGCTTGATATCTTGCACATATGCATGTGGCAAACATGATATTAGGCCTGCTGGCTGTAAGGTACATAAGAGACCCAATCATAGCCCTGTAAAGATGTTCATCAACACACTCCCCCTCAAGATCAGGTCCTAGGGAGTGGTTCATCGCTATGGGAGTCTTAGAAACCTTGCACTCAGATAAAATCTGGTTAGTATGTCTTGCATATACTTTGAATGGTTTATGAAGATGCCATTGTCAATCTGCTTCACTTGAATTCCTAGAAAGAAATTAAGTTCCCCCATGGCACTTATTTCAATTATGTTCTTCATTAGCTTCTCAAACTCTTTGGAGAGCTTTTGATTAGTTGAGCAAAAGATCATGTCATCTACATAAACATGAACCAACATCAAGTCATTCCCTATTCCTTTGATGAAGAGTGTGCTGTCACTAGTACCTCTCTTATAATTATGTTGGACTAGGTACTGTGACAATGTCTCATACCACTTCCTTGGAGCTAGATGCATCCTATAAAGAGCTTTGTCAAGATTGTAGGCATAATAAGGATGATTTGGGTCTGCAAAGCCAGGTGGTTGCTTGACATACACTTCCTCATCTATCACCCCATATAAAAATGCACACTTGACATCAAGTTGATAGACTATTGAAATCCTTGGATGCAACAAAAGCAAAGAATATCCTAATAGCTTCAAGTCTTGCCACAGGAGCAAAAACATCTGTGTAGTTAATCCCTTCTTCTTGAGTGTAGCCTTGAACAACTAGTCTTGCCTTGTTTTTTATGACAAGTCCTCTATCATTGTTCTTGTTTTTGAAAACCCACTAGGTACCTATTGGTGTCTTCCCATGAGGAAGAGGGCATAGGTTCCAAACCTTTTGTCTTTTGAATTAAAACAGCTCTTCCTGCATTGCTTCAACCCAATTTTCATCTTTCAAAGCCTCATCAACTTTCTTTGGCTCAATATGGGACAAGAAACAAGAGTGCAGACAAACATTTTTATCATGGGTTTGTCCTCTTGTTCTCACCCCAGTCTCAACATCTCCAATGATGTTTGTGGTGGGATGAGACTTGTTTCTCAGTTGAGGAATCATAGCAAGTTGATTTGACACATCTAAATTAGTGAAATTTAGATCTGGTGATTGAGTATCACCCACTACATCAGTACACTTATCAAGTGTAAGTTGATCCAAAGAGTGTGTGACATCATTGATGTTGTCTTTAGTGGAGTGGTTATCAGCATCATGAAATTCTTGATTAGTTTCACCATCTCCATCTCCTCCTATATTGGAAACCCCTTCATTTGAGTTTTGTGCCTTATTGCTAGAATATATAGGCACCTCAGATGTATCAGCTGAAGAGTTTGTCATGGTTGTGCTGACAGGATTTCCACTTGCAGGGGTTGTTACCACTAGAGCTAAAGGGATTCTATCATTTGGTCTTCTCAGCTCAAATCTTGGATCGGGATCTCCTGCTGATGTGTTACCTATAGTTCCTAAAACATCTTTACAAGATTTGTTAACACAGTTGGTAACTAAATCAAGATCAAATAGCCAATCAGAAATAGAACCTTTCACACTGGGAATGTGCTCATTGAATGTCACATTGGCTGACTCCTCAACTACTCTAGTTATGAGATTGTATACTCTATAAGCCTTAGCTTGGGAAGAGTATCCAATGATGTGTCCATCATCTAATTTCTTAGCAAATTTGGCAATATGATCTTTGGTATTCAAGATGGTGCATGGACATCCGAATGACCCGAGAAAACCAATAAAAGGTCTCCTTTTGTGCCATAGTTTATAAGAGGTCTTACCATGAGCTTTGACTACCTAACTCGGTTCCCTATAAATGACCAACTTAATTTAAGTTTTTGGGTATCATTTATAAACTTTAGCCCATGAAAGTTACCAAAAATAGTAAAATTTGTATCAAAACTTAAGTGGAAGCGTTTAATAATTAGTTGATTAATTAACCCAAACAGGTCTCGAGTTACACACGTATAAAAAATTAAATAATCATAGAAGTGGTAGAGATTCGACCTTTGATGATAAAGCTCAAAGCTTTACACCTTGGGGGCAAAAACAATTTTGCTAGATGATCCAAATCACAAACGATCTGACCTTTGCAACTCTTACAATGCAAAGAACATTCCAATGACAATGGTGGTGCTTCGTGATAACGATCGACAACATTTTTGATAGTGGTGATGGTCGACAATTTGCAAGGGGTAAGGGGTGCTCCTTTTTGACAGCTACAAGGGATGAAGTTCAGGTTTCCCTAATCCCCTTCTTTTATATGTAATCTATTTACATATTGCACCCCGACTTCAGGTTTTTAGTCATTTTCAATTATGAACTTTTAATAATTAATACGTAGGTAACTTTTAATTACATTTAAAACCTTATGGTTTTACTAATTAACCTTTAACTAGTTTAAAACCATTTTAAACCATTAAAATATACATTTAATTAATTAACATTTAATTAATAAACATTCAACCCTGTTAAATTAATTATTTCTCTAAAAAAACAATAACCACCGATTAAGTCGTAATTCGTGATCGATAACATTAAACCAATACACGTTATTACTTGACGTTGTTGAATGTGTAACTCTTTGAACAATACCTTATAGTAATGTTGAATTTATCTATGATTGAATATCTAATGTCTAACATAAATAGGGTATTTAAAATAGCATCGTATCTAGAGTTGAATGGACTTCTAATAACTATCATTAACTAATGTAAATTTGAATTTTACTAACAATTGCCCGACTTTTCTCATGCTACAAGTCATCCTGACCAAGATGATAATTTAAAACATTAAAGAAATCTCAAATTAGATTTGATATTTTAAGCCACCCCATATATGTGAAATTTCACCCGATGTATCCGCACCCACGATGTTAGAGATTATCCTGTATCCGAGCCTATGGTTTTAATGAAAGGTACAACCGTGACTCCTATGTCATTTGGGTTAGTTCTACAGTCACTAATTAAAGGAAAATATCGCTTAAGTAATTTAAGTGGGCATAGTTGAGGTTAAATGTACTCATGCTACATAACACTTGTCATGTGACCCCAACTCGAAACTTGTGTAAATTAACACAAATGATAATCATTACCTACCTACATAATCCTGCCCCTATGGAGTTCTTTAGCCATTCACTAAGTTGGTGGATAGGGATCCCATTACTAATTATATATTTTGCAATTAGGTTATAATTTGATAGGATAATAAGTATTAAAAATGCTAAATCATTATCATTTGAATTTTGTAGATGCCAAACAAAATAGGATTATTTCATTTATCTGATGAACAATGTTGAGTGCAGGCGTGTTTTCCAGATTTGTCAAATGTTTTGGAATCATGGAGGCAAGC
This sequence comes from Flaveria sonorensis, assembly GCA_025506505.1. Taxonomy (NCBI): domain Eukaryota; kingdom Viridiplantae; phylum Streptophyta; class Magnoliopsida; order Asterales; family Asteraceae; genus Flaveria; species Flaveria sonorensis. Next base: position 24,194,731 of record CM046438.1, read on the forward strand.
ATGACACCAGATTCTTTTATGGAGTCATGCACATGCTTTTCCTTGTTCCTATAGGCAACAACCGTCTGGGTAGTTGGTTCTTCCGGGATTAGTTCTTTGAGAGCATACATCTTGTCTTCTTCCTTAGAATAATTTTTAGGTTTCTAAACCAATTCTTGAAGCTGGAGTTGTTGAGTTTCTCCTTTTAAAGGATTGACTACCAAAAATTCAAGAATTCAGCAGTTGCTGTCAACTGCCGATTTCAGCCAAGTGTTGAATCAACTGCCAAACAACATGTGCTAAATGACTGTCGATCAGCATATGCTGAAAAGCTACTAATCAACACTTATCTGTTGTGCTGCTGATCGACTGCCATTGATCAACACTTAACTCCACGAGCTGCTGATCAGCTGTTACACAAGACAAGAGTATTTGTACCGACAACTGCTGTGTTCTACCTTCTGGAGACAACATAATACTGAAGCTACCTAACTCTGATGTGCTTATCGTCTGTCTTGCTGTACATTCTGAACATAGAATAGTTTATTCTTATTGTTTAGATTTCATAGTATAAAATCCTCATACTTGTATGGTAGAGGTAAGCTTTGTTAAGCTACTTGTGTATCTGCTGAATATTACTCTTTGCGCTCAGTTTTGATTAATCAAGTGAATACTTTGAAAGAAACTTATGTACTTATCATTACTCAAAGTATATTTGCTTGTTAATAAGTTGATAACTTAGATTCTGCATTTGTTAACTTCTAATCAAATAGAAAGGTCTTGTTAATCCAAAACCTCAATCCAACAAGTAGTATCAGAGCTTGGGCTCTTGATTTTCTATAAGTCAACTTTTAACATATGACTTGTTTTTTTATCACACTATCAAAAACCACACTCCTTCATACCCATTTATCCTTTCAAATTGACTGATGTAGCCATCTCAAGTAAGCATGACTTGGAGAATGGAACTCAAATCAAACCCTCCATGTTCACACCACATGACTATGATACCTAGAAAATCCAAATGGAGATTTTCTAAGGAATCAAGATCTGAGACTGAGGCTCTTTATTCTGAATGGACCATATGTCCCCATGGTTCAAGCTGCTTGTAAAGGTGGAGTCATGATTCCTAAAGATATCAAAAAGTACTTAGATGAAGATTTGAAGTAGATGGATGTGGATTCAAAGGCTTTATGGCTGATCAGAATGAGCATACAAACAACATCATCCATGCCTTCATGAAATTCATAACTACATAGAAGTTGAAGGAAGCATTGAAGGCCATATTTAAAGGAATTGAAGACATGAAGGAGAACAAAAGAGATGTCTTGAAGCAAAAGTTTAAAAAATTTAGTTTCACTAAGGGAGAAACCGTGACCGTCACATAACTTAGATATGTCAAACTGCTATACTCTCTAAATGAAGTTTGAGTGAAGATGGAGAATAGTGATGTTCTTTGAAACTTCTTAAGGTCCCTACCTAAGACATGGATAGTTTACGCTGTGTGCATTAGAAGAAAAGAGAATCTGAAGACAATGACTTTTGAGGAGTTATATGGCATCCTGTGTTCTTATCAGATGGAAATGGATGTAGATGAAGAATCACTTGGAAGATGTTCAAACCCCTTAGAGTCATCAACTCTTATGGCACCTATTCATGAACCTTTTCACTCCCTCTCCTAATCCCAAGCCTACCAAATTCTTATGGTGAATCATCAAGTACCAATGATCACTTACCATGAATCTCCAACTGCTGAATCTTAGCCATAGACGAAATAAGCAGAACTCACCATCCTTTTCACCAACTTACTCTTTAAGCTAAGCCTTTGTCAGTGAACAAGCTAACTTCATCAAACTCTTTAAAGAAGATCTAGAATGTATCCATTCAGATGATCTTGAGGAGATCGACATCAACTATCAGATAGACATGATCTCCTTCAAAGCTAAGCAGTTTCAAAAAAGATCTGGAAGAAAGTTCCTAAGGCAGAGAAGATCAGGTTTTGGATTTGACAATAGCAAAATAAAGTGTTTTATCTGTAACTAGCTGGGACACTTTGCTAACGAATGCAAAGAACCCAAGTCAAATTCATCCCCCCTAAGTTTATCAAACTTCAAACAAACTCCAAACTATCAAAGTTCCTCTACTTCTACTAGCCAAAGACATACAACAACTGTAGGCTTAGGAAAAGAAGTGATTGACTAGAGATTTCAAATAGAAGATGTCACGCCCATCAATAATGCACTGATGGCTGGAAGCTCAACCTCCTCACCTCAGGTAAATTCTTAACCCTGCTATACACCTGAATGCATTGCTAAGGTAAACTTATACAAAAATCACAATTTGGATCTCATGATGGATGTTGAATCAATCAATCTTCTTAAAATAGATTTAAAAAAAAATGATCAAACTTATAAGGAAAAGATAATAAAGCTAGAAAAGATTGTTTCACAACTAAGACATGAACAAAGCAACTTGGAGACCTAAATTGATGATCTCTTGAGTAGATTGAAATCAACACATTATGATTTAGCTATGGCTAAAACATATGCTGATAAAACAATGTTTAAACTAAAACGTTTGAAAAATTGCTTACTTTTACTTTAAACTCCAAAAAGTAGCATCAAACCAAGATAGGTTTAGGGTATAATACTATGGAACCACCAATAACTTACACTCCCACATATATCCCTAAATGCAATATGGAGGTAAAGAAGCAAGTATCTACCAAACTAACCTGTACAAAGGCATCGTTGAAAAGGCTAAGACAGCAGAGAAGGAAGAGAAAGAGGGAGTAGTTGAAGAAGTAGATGAAGAAGAAGAGAAAAAAGAAAAGGAAGAGGAAGAAAGGGAAAAAAGGAGGGAAGAACTCAAGGCTAAGGCAAAGAAGGATGTGATTCGAAAGATGGAGTTTGTCAAAGAAAAGTCATGTTCCGATATCAACCAGCGGCCTGCTGAGTCAAACTTCTCCATCAAGACAAATCTTTAACCAAAGCACAGCTGCAATAAGAAGACTCACAACAGAAGTTGCTGTGTAGGAACCTCAAACTCTTTAGAAGTGAGATCCCAACCGTATATCAAAGGTCTATTTCTGAAGCAGTAAAGATCCACAACAAGAGGTTCCCAAAGGAGAAGATAGATCTAATCACCCATGCTGATCACAAGATAAACAAAAAGATGGGTGGAACTAAGGGAAGTTAGCTGATGAGATCTTTTGGAAAGAAGGTGAAAACTAAAGACATCATTGATCATGAGCTGATAAGAAGAGGTAAGAAAGAGGAGATGAAAAAGAAGCTACAAGGGATCAGGAAAAAGATCAAGTCAGCTAAGAAGCAGATGAAGATCACATGCCTAATGTATGTGAAAGACAGTCACCTAGCAAAAGATTGTCAATACAATCCCCTAGCATACTCCATCAAACATCCTAAAAAGCCTAGACCCTTAAATAAGTCTGCAAATTCCAAACAACCATCAAAAGGATAGGATGGAATTTACAAAGCTGTTAGAAACACAAATTATTCAAGGGCTGATTTCAAGACAAAGTCAGTATCGCTTAAGGATCTACTGAACAAATCAACAGCCACAAACTTGAAGAAAAAGAAGAATTTTAGGAAACCTTCACCATCATCAAAAGCTTTGGGAGATCATCACAAGAAGGATGATGTTAAAGCATTAGCCAAAGTCAAAAGAAAAGCCTGGAAACCAAAGACATCCGCCAAATCCTTAGATAATCCAAAACCAAATACCACCGCCTCAGCACTTATCATTGAAAAACAATTTCTAAAAATTATAAGACTCAAGACTATACAATCTTGGATCCCCATTCATCAATAACAAATTTGTTTATGTGTAGGATCATCCACAGGCCAAAACAAACTTTTGGATTGGATAGTGGATGCTCGCGGCACATGACCGGTGACAGATTATGCCTACTGAATCTAGAACCATAAGATGGTAGATCTGTTTCCTTTGGAAGTGATACAAAAAGAGTAACATTACTGGCAAGGGCACAGTCAGCAATGGCAAGGTAAGCTTTGACAAGGTGAACTATGTTAAAGAGTTAACTATAAGCTACTAAGTGTGTCTCAGTTGTGTGATAAAAAACACAACACTTTTTTCATAGTGCATAAATGTATTGTTCTATCTCCTGGGTCTAAGATTCCAAATGACAAAATACTTTTAAGAGCTCCCAGGAAGGACAATATGTACATGCTTAACATGCAAAATACATCACCTTTAGGAAATGTATCATGTTTCATTTTCAAAGCTTCACTAAATGAGTCTTCCTTTTGGCATAGAAGAATGGCACATGTAAACCTTAAAAACATGAACAAACCAGTTTAGAATGGGTTAGTCACAGGACTGCCGAACAAAGAGTTTGCATGTGCTGACCACTTTGTTGCCTGTCAAAAGGAAAAGCAACACACATCTTCTAATAAGTCCAAAGAATTGAATTCAGTCACAACTCCTTCATATCTATTACATATTGACTTGTTTGGGCAAACAGGTGTAAAGAGTTTGGGAAGAAAATCATATTGCTTGGTAATAATAGATAATTTTACAAGATTCACTTGGGTTTTCTTTTTAGAAACTAAAGATGAATCTACTAAAATTTTAAAATCATTTATTATTAAAATCGAGAACCAAATTGATCAAAAGTTTAAAATAATTAGATGTGATCTGGGCATTGAATTCAAAAACCACACCCTTGATTTCTTTTGTAAATCCAAAGGTATTGTAAGGCAATATAGTGTTCCTAGAACTCCTTAGCAAAACGTAGTTGCTGAAAGGAGAAATAGGACACTTATTGTGGCTGCAAGTATCATGTTATCTTACTCCAAACATCCTATAACATTCTTGGCTGAAGCAGAACAGGGTGTTGATAGTCAAGATATATGGAAAAACCTCTTATGAATTGTGGCATAAGAGAAGCCTAGTCATAAGGTTTCTAAGAACTTTTGGATGTCCATGCACTCTTCTAAATACCAAAAAGATCACTTATCCAAATTTGCTGAGAAATCAGTAGATGGATTCTTTAACAAAGTTTATCACACTATTAAGGAATCTAAAAATGTCATATTTAATGGAAATTCTTCAAATAGTGTTGGAAATACCCCTAGTTAGATGTTTGATCTAAACAAATTCACAAATGAATTTAACCATTTGATTGAGAATCTTTCAGGACACTCTTCCAATAGATCAGCAGACATACAAGTCCTAAGTACTAAAGACTACAAGGTTGATACCACAAGATCTCAATCATAACAGGTCATCTAGTGATACAGTTCAACCACATTCACCGGAAGTAGATTCTAGTACCACAAACAATGTGGGTCAACCGTCACTTTCTCATGATGACTCATCAGATGAGGAGTCTCATGATCATTGTGATACTATACAATCTCTTGAAAAGAAACTAAGCATGACAATTGCTAAAGAAGGAGTCAATTCACAAGTTAAATCACTCAATCCATCCGCTGAACTTCCTGAAACGAACTTCTCCAACTTGGATCTATCTCAACAACTCTAAGTGATCCTAGACTAAGAATTCATAAAGAGCACCCTGTTGAGAATGTCATTAGCATTGTTAATGCTAGTGTCAAGACAAGAAGTAGGGTGAATGAAGCAAACATCTGTTTGTTTTTATGCTTTCTTTCTTAACTAGAACCAAGGAAAGTGGATGAGGCCTTAAGAGATAATAGCTGGATAAAAGCTATGCAAGAGGAGCTTTTTCAATTTGCAAGATAGAAGGTTTGGAAACTATGTGCACTTCCTAAGGGAAAGACTACAACTGGAACCAAATGGGTGTTCAGAAATAAGAAGGATGATAGAGGTATTTTTATCAAGAACAAAGCTAGACTTATGGTACAAGAGTACACACAAGAAGAAAGGATTGATTATGATGAAGTCTTTGCTCCTGTGGCTAGGCTTGAAGCAATCAGAATTTTTCTAGCATTTTCTGCCTGCAAAGACTTCAAAGTGTTTCAAATGGATGTCAAGAGTGCATTCCTCTATAGTGAGATTTATAAAGAAGTTTATGTCTGCCAACCTCCTGGCTTTGAGGATCCTAAGTATCCAGATCATGTATGTAAACTTGAGAAAGCCCTTTATGGTCTTTATCAAGCTTTAAGGAAGTTGCATGGGACACTGTCTACCTTTTTACTAGAAAAATGGATACACCAGAGGATCTATAGATAAAACTCTCTTCATCAAGAAAGTTGATTTGGATATCATTTTGGTACAAGTATATGCGGATGATATCATATTTGGGTCTACAAATGAGAGCTTGTGCAAAGCCTTTGAAAGTCTCATGAAGTCGAAGTTTGAGATGAGTTCAATAGGAGAACTCACTTTCTTTCTAGGGGTGCAATGAAACAACCTCTGATGGCATTTTCATAAATCAATCTAAGTATGTTTAAGACATCTTAGTGAGATTACAAGCTATTAAAGCTAAGGCTGCAAAAACCTGTATGTCTAAGACACGTTCATTAACTCTTGATCTTTAGGGGGAAGCAGTTGATCAGTAGCAGTACAAAGACACCATTAGATCTCTTATGTATCTTACAGCCAACAGACCAGATATCATGTCTGCCACATGCTTGTGTTCAAGATTTCAAGCTGCTTCAAAAGTGTCTCATCTAATGGTTGCCAAGAGGATTAGGAAGTATCTTAAAGGGAACCTAAGTTAGGATTATGTTACCCTAAGAGTGCTTAGTTCAATCTCTATGGATATACAGATATGTTGGATCATATGAGGCTGGTGCAACCAAAACAACACTTAGAAAAATTTTGATGTGTTAAATGAAGTGGTCTTTCGAAGATAAAGCTGCTCTTCCGTAGACAAGTTAGGGATCTTCCAAAGCTTAAAGAATGAAGAACTTCTAAAGGAAGAATTCAGTCTTCAAAGACTAAGTTGTTCTCCATTCGAAGTATACAAGTTAGAAGATCAAAGGCAAAGTTTTCTGAAGAATAAAGTCCTGAAGACTTGTAGAAGTTCGAAAGAAGTAGTTTCTTCCGAAGCCAAAATGACCTCGGAAGAATTTATTCTTTCAAAGTCATTTAGCTTCAGAAGAACTAACTATGAACCAGTGGACATAAGTTTGGTCTGTCTGACAGTCCACTGCCACTCTGATATACTGCATGGCGCTTTCCCATGCCCATGTAGTTGACCATACTTTATCCACTGTTCACCCATTATCAGATTAGTACAGTTGCCACTTTTAGTTGGTAACAAAAGGTAAGTCATGTACCTGCTATGACTACCTAATCTAGGATATTATTTTATCTTAAATGCTTTACTTCTAGCAATGTTGTATTTGGCTAGTTGTAGATTCCATTTGCTTTTCCATGTATAACCGGCTGTAGATAGTAGTATATATAGTTTCTCCATGTAACTTAGTAACCATGCTTGTAAGAGTCTTGTAAAACTAACTTGAGAAGTAATATATACAAGTATCTTGAAAAACCAATCTCGTGTTCTAGTTTTTTCATTAACTTATTATATTACTTGTGAACTTAGTTGACGTTTTGCTTCATCAACCCGAGTGACATTAAGTGAGTTTGTGTGATTATCCTGTGTTGTGAGACAAACACCGATCCTGCAATTGGTATCAGAGCTTTTTTGGCTCTTGATTGTGAGATCTTATCATCCCAAATTACCCTTGTTTCTTCATACTCACTCACATCACTCAAATGGCTCTCAACCAAAAGTTCTCTGAATCTGAGATGGGAACTATGACCAAGGCTCCCATCATCACTCCTGATGATTTTAGGACTTGGTACAAACATATTAAAGGCTTCATCAAGTATCAAGATAGTCGCATGTGGAGATCAGTTACTCATGGTCCATACCAACCAGAGGTGAATCCCCAGCTGGTAATGGTGCCATGATTGAGAAGGCCGTTGAAGACTACTCAGATGAAGACTTCAAGAAAATGGACATTGACTGCAAAGCTATGACTATTTTGCTTACTACTATACCAAACTCCATAATGGTAGGCTTTAAGCAATGCGAGTCTGCCAAATAACTCTTTGATGCTTTGAAGCTGATGTACTCTAGTTCTGCTAAATCCAAGAAGTCAAAGAAAGATGTGCTAAAGCAGAAGTTTGAGAACATCACATATATTATTCGTGAGACCTTGAGCCAACAATACTTCCGGTACATGGACTTGATCACCTCTCTTCAGTCTATGGGAGTGGTTCTTGAGAAGAGAGACATAGTAAGAAAATTCATGAGTGCACTTCCTCATGAGTGGACTTTCTATTGTGTCTTAATCAAGAGAACTGAGAATCTCAACACTCTCACCATGACTGAACTGTATGGAATTCTTGATGGATACCGTATGGAGATGGAATCTCAGAAAAGCCATCAGATGAACAGACCCTCAAACCTTCCAGTCAGCAATGCTTTACATGTTTCTGAAGGTTCAAGAACTCCCCAGGACCAGTTGTACCTGAACTACCCCCAACAGCCATCATCTTTGTCTGGGCCATACATCACATTCCCTAAGACACCCAGGTCTCAACAGGCTCAACAAAATCCTTTCTAGTATAGTTGTGCTTTTCTTTCAGGGAGTGAGTACTTTGGAAATTTTCAATTTTTTTTTGATGATCTAGAGTGTTTCAGCCCAGATGATGTTAAGTACATGGATATTGTCCAACAGATGGCTCTCTTGACCTACAGAGCAAAGAAGTTAATCAAAATAACTAAAAGGCAATTCCCTCAGAACCCAACCAAAAGCAAAATTTGGGTTTGACAAGACAAAGGCCAAGTGCTACAACTACAACCAGCTTGGTCACTTTACAAGGGAATGCAAAGCTCCTGGATCTAATACTGGAGCAACTCAAGCCTCCCAACATCCTGCTACCCCTAAAGCTACAACTAAACCCACTAAGAAACAAACTGCAGCTGTTGCTCAAGAAGTTGATTGGAGCTTCATGGTGCAAGATGTCACTCCTGCTCAAGCTCTCATGGTTGGAACTGAAGACACTAAGGTATATCAGAATCTTCGTACTCCAGCCTGTATTGCTAAGGCTAAATTGTATCAGGACTACAACATGGAAATTAAATCTGATATTGAGTCTTTAAATATACTAAAATATGATTTTAAGAGAGCATAATCTAACAACAAACTCAAAATAGAAGAGTTAGAGAAACCCGTGTCCTCCTTAAAACATGAACATTCAAATTACAAGGCTCAAATAAAAGATTTAATCTCTAAGTTAACTGAGGCTCATTCCCAGCTAGTGATAGCTGAGGCTAAAGCTAAGAAGTATGCCATTGAAAAGCATAACTTCAACACCATCATTGCATCATCCTCCCACTCAAAGGCGTGTTATCAAAACAAAAGTAGGGGAACCAATGAAATTGCTCCACCATACTCCTTTGTGTCTATTAGACAGCCAAGATGTGGTACTGATGAGCAAGAGGTTCCAACTGCTGACCCATTACCCAAAGAGCAGAAGAATAATGAAATAATAGAAACCACCACAGGAAAGGATAAGGTAGAAAACCTCATCCCCACAGCTGATGATCAACCCTTAACCACCAAAGCCAGAAAGAACAAAATTAGGATAGCAAGAAAAACAGCCAAGAAGGTGGCTGAGACTAAGTTGAATATAGATCGAAGGCAAAAGGGTGTATTCATATCTGCTGGATTTCAAGTGGTTAGAAATCCTGATTCAGGAAAAGAGTGTAGTACTAGCACTCCTATCCAGATAAAGGATCAAAAAGTGAAAGGCAAGGCTGTTGAAGAAGAAAAGAAGTACAACAAACAATAGTCAACATGCCCCATCAAAATTAACGTTGAATGCATAATCTGTGGTCTGCATAACCACATGGCTAAAGATTGTTACTACAATCCAGCAAGCACACATTATGCATCTAATGTTAAGAAAGAAGGAGTCAAGGATGGTTTCATATTTTAACCTTACCATATGGTCCAAGTGTTAAGGAATGGAAAGCTTGTTTTCGAAGCCAAGTTGCTTTTAGAAGAAACTCATTCTTCCGAAAGGAAAATAGCTTCGGAAGACAAGCTAAAGAACAAACAAAGGAACAAAAAGAATCCTTTGAAACCTTCTGAAAAGAAGACTGCTTTGAAAGAAAAGGTGGTGACAACTTCTTTCGAGAAGAAATAAGCCTCGAAAGCAAGTTATGCTGCACAAGCCTCTTCAGGATCATCAACACTGATTAACCCTAGGATGGAATGGAAGATCAGAAAAGATGCTGCAGCCTAATCCTCTCTTCACAAACCATAATTGAACCCTCATACATACAGTTTGGTTCAATTATATCATCTGCATTGGAAGAGCCCAAGACCAACAAGGCTTGGGTTTCCAATAGTAACTAATCATTTCACCTTATGTACAGGGACATCCACATGACAAGAATGGAAATGTTTGGATTGTAGACAGTGGATGCTCCAGGCATATGACATGGAATAGATCTCTCCTACAACAGTTTGAACACTTTGATGGAGGTCCTGTTCATTTTGGAGATGAAGCCGGAGGATATATTTCTAGTAGAGGTAGTGTATCCAATGGTAAGTTAAAATTTGACAAAGTAAACTTTGTCAAACAGCTTGAACACAGTCTCTTAAGTGTTTCTTAATTCTGTGATCAAAAGCACCAAATGTTTTTCACAGAATATGGGTGCATTATCCTCAAACTAGAATGACAATTCCTTAAGAATTGGTGCTTCTTAGATCTCCCAGAAGAAGGGATATGTAAAAGCTAGATAAGAACAATGCTTCCCCACTAGGAGCAGTATCATGCTTTCTTTTCAAAGCAAATGGTGACTAGTAAACTCTTTGGCATAAAAGAATGTGCCATGTTAATTTTAAAACCATGAATCAATCAGTTAAAAATAATTTGGTACATGATGTGCCTAAAAAGGAATTTTTTTGTAAGGACAACTGTGTTTCTTGTCTGAAAGGAAAGCACACAAGGTTTCTCATAAATCCAAAAAAGTTAACTCTATCACCACCCCATTACACTTATTGCACATGGATCTTTTTTGTCCTACAAGTGTAATGAGCATTGGAAGGAAAGCATATTGCCTTGTGATTGTTGATGATTTCACTAGATTTACATGGGTTTTCTTTTTAAAAGCTAAAGATGAAACTGTTGAAACTTTAAAATTTTTTATTCTTAAAATAGAAAAATCTAAAAGATCACAAGGTAAAAATCATTAGAAGTGATCAAGGGACTGAGTTTAAGAATCAAGTTCTTGACTCATTCTGTAACTCAAAAGGGATTGCCAGATAATATAGTGCTCCTAGAACTCCTCAACAGAATAGTGTTGCTGAGAGGAGGAACAAGACACTAATTGAGGCTGCTAGAACTATGTTAGCCGACTCAAAACTGCCCTTAACCTTTTGGTGTTACGTGCAGAACAGGGTTGTTATAGTTAAGCCACATGGAAAAACACCTTATGAGCTATGGAACAAGAGGCCACCGTTCATTGGATTTCTTAGGTCCTATGGCAGTAGATGTACCATCCTTAACACAAAAGACAATTTAGCAAAATTTGCTGAAAAGTCTGATGATGCTATCTTTGTTGGATATTCCTCAACCTCTATTGCATATAGAGTGTATAATATCAAAAATCAACAATTTGAGGAATTATTAACATTACTGTCACTGAGCACACACCTTGTGTTAAGGGCAATGGTCCTGAATATATCTTCAATTTAGAATTATTTTCAAACTATTCTAACCCATCTTGTGAGAATGTTTTAGTTGGAACAGGAACTCAAAGTGACCCCTATGAAGATCAAATGTTTGAGTTACCAAGACCTATTCCAAGTTCTCCAAGAAGAAATAAAGATCAAGCTCCGTCAACTGAAAGTCCTGGAAGCTTGAATATCTCAGGAAACAATGGAGCTTCAACAAGTTGTCAGCCAACTGAGCCTCATAACTCATCAGCTGACAACTCAAGTATTCAACACCAAGCTGATGAAGATAGTGATCTGGAGGAACATGCAACTGTTGATGCTGCTTCTCAACAAAATAGCATTGATGCTGTCATACATTCATTGAATCAGTCCTCACTCAATGAGTGTGAGACATCAGCTGGTGATGGTGTTCAAAATCCTAAGCAAAACTTTTCAAACTTGGATCTATCTATGCAACTAGATGTGATTCCTAGGCTCCGGATACATAACACTCATCTAGCTAAGAACATCATTGGGGATGTGTCAGAAGGTGTGAAAACAAGAAGTCAGACCTACAATGGGAATGTCTGCTTGTACTCATGCTTTCTCTCTCAAATGGAACCAAAGAAGGTGGAAGAATCCCTCAAGGACAACTACTGGATAGAAGCAATACAAGAGGAGTTGCTTCAATTCAAGAGGCAAAAGGTATGGAACTTGTGTCCATTACCACCTGGTCAAGTTCCTATTGGCACTAAGTAGGTGTACAGAAACATAAGAGATGATAGAGGATTGATCATTAAGAACAAAGCAAGACTTGTTGTTCAAGGATACACACAGGAGGAAGGCATATATTACATAGATGTCTTTGCACCTATGATGCAAGACTTGAGGCTGTGAATCTTTCTTTCTTTTGCTGCATCTAAGAACTTTACAGTCTATCAACTTAACGTGAAATGTGCAATCTGTATGGGGATATCAACAGAGAAGTCTATGTGTGCTAGCCACCTGGATTTGAAGACCCATATCACCCCAACTATGTGTGCAAACTTGATTAAGATCTTTATAGGTTGTATTAGGCACCTAGGCTGTGGTATGAGACACTATCTCAGTTTCTCCTCAAGAATGGCTATACTAGAGGTACAATAGACAAAACATTGTTCATAAGGAAGTCAGATATGCTAAAGAAAGATGATACCCAAGTGTAATAGAGGAAATTAAATGAGGAACATAAGACACTTGAACATAATCATGGTGATTGTTTTGTTAATGAGTTTTAGTAATTGGAACTTTTATATAATATTTGAAAAATTCATGTAAATCTTAGTTAAGAATGATAGATTTTAGAAAATTCAGTAAAAAGGAATGGATAAAATATTAAGTTCAAGAGAATTAAATAGATATATAAGTAAATACATATATTTTACAAAGTCAAATTATAAAAATTATAAGGGGTTTAACTTTATGAAATAAAATTGTAGACTTAACTTAAAATAAAAATCAATTTGAAAAATAAATATTTTAAGACTATGTTTTCTATCATACAACCAAAATTATCCCAAGTTTAGAATTTAAAAGCGTTTATCATAAGTAAGTTAACTTTTAAGTGTACTAAAGCTTGATGAAATAAAATTATAGAAAATTTGTTATTGTAAATTAAAAATTAGAATTAATAAATCACAAGGAATTAGTAACATAGTAATTATGTATAGTGTAATCGAATAACCAAACAAACCGCTTAACTGGGTAACAAAAAAGAAGTTCACGATGCAAAACATTATAGTGTAACCAACTATTAGTAAGAGGAATAACATAACATGACGATGAATAAGATATCGAGATAACAACTAAAACATAGCAAAGACTTAAACATTTAGGTCATATCATAAGGGAGTACGAGAGCCGAATATCATATCATTACTGATTGATGTCATGTGGTCGGTCAAAAATACGAGTCAAAGAGTATCCAATCACCCTTAATAGGAAAAAGGCAAGAAAAGTGTCTAATCCACAAGGAATCCTTGATTGTATTAATAACAACCTACCTAGAAATATTAAACATTAAAAAGAAACTTGCTTGCTTGATTGATTTAAGAAATTATGAAATAAGTTTAGGTTTTTAACAATCTTTGGGAAAAAGCAACCTACTTCGGAATTCCGATTTGGCAAAATAATGTTATCTTATTTAGTTAAACAAAGTGATAATGGTGAGTCTATATGTGGTAAAATCCGAGTGATTACTATAGATCAAAGTTTAATAGACTTATGCATATAATTATTAATTCAAGAATGTAAACCTAACTTTAATACAATTTACACAATGATTAATATAAACCAAAGTCATATGATATTAAAATTAGGTTTTGATCCCAATTTACTTGATCAAATCATAAGTCGAATTAATAGAACTTAAATGGTACACAATTTAATCTTAAAACTAAGTTACAAACTAAGAAAGGCAGAAACTTGCACAACCCCATCCCCAAAAGTGAATCATAAATGAATTAGCCTTGTATCATCATTGATTCTTCAAAGAAACTTGAATTAAACATGTGGATTTGGATAATCTTATGGATAATCAGCAATGCTCTACATGTTGCTGAAGACCAAGAACTCCCCAGCCCCAACTGTATCTGAACTACCCCTAACAGTCATCCTCTTCTTCTGGGCCTTACATCACATTCCCTGAGACACCTAGGCCTCAATAGGCTCATCAAAATACTTTCCAGGATAGCTATGCCTTTGTTTCAGGGAGTGAGCACTCCGGAGATTTTCAAATCTGTTTTGATGATCTGGAGTGTTTCAGCCCAGATGATGTAGAATACATGGACATTGTCCAACAGATGGCTCTCCTGATCTACAGAGCAAAGAAGTTCTTCAAAAGAACTCGAAGGCATTTCCCTCAGAACCCAACCAACAGCAAATTTGGGTTTGACAAGACAAAGGCCAAGTGCTACAACTGCAACCAGCTTGGTCACTTTGCAAGAGAATACAAAGCTCCTACATCTAATCCTAGAGCAACTCAAACCTCCCAACCCCTAAAGCTGCAACCAATTCCACTAAACAACAAGCTACAGCTTTTGCTCAAGAAGTTGATTGGAGCTTCATAGTGCAAGTTGTCACTCCTGCTCCAGCTCTCATGGCTGGAATGGAAGACAGTAAGGTATATGAACATCTCTATACTCTAGCATGTATTGCTAAGGTCAAATTGTATCAGGACTACAATATGGAAATTAAATTTGATATTAGTCTTTAAATATACTAAAATTTGATTTTAAGAGAGTAGAATGTAACACCAGAAATTTCAAAAATGAAAAGAAAAGAAAAGTAAGGGAGCAAACGGGATTTTATTTTAAAAAGCAAGGGTTAAAAGTGTACAAGGACCAAACCGTCCCATAATGGGGTTTAAAAAGAAAGTAAGGCCGCCATACTCTCTCCCCAGGCACTCAAATCATATGGCTAGAGTGAGATAAAGAAGCTCCCATCCGGTTCTAGAGAGAGAAAGTGGAAGAATTCTTCAAAGGTATGGTTTTTAGGTGATTTCTTCTCAGATCTAAGTCGGGTTTGAGCTTATAGGCAGATTTCTATGTGTTATTATGTGTTTAGTTACTTGTTTTCATGTGTTTAGGTGTTAGAACTCTAGGTTTGCTCTTGGGTTTGTTGTGTTGGCTCGAAAGCTGTTTAAGGTGAGTTCTAGATCCCCTCTTTTACTTGTTTTCTACTTGTTTGGGGCTGATATGTGTATTACAAAGATGTTATCCGCTGCGGACGCTAACTATCCGCTGTGGACACTTGAACATTGTTAGTGTCCGCTGTGGACACTTTAAGCATTTAGACTGTCCGCTGTGGACTTTAGTTATCCACTGTGGACTTTGGTTGTCTGCTGTGGACTTTAGTCATCCGCTGTGGACATACTTAGTGTTTTATTCATCCGCTGTGGACTTTGGTCTTCTACTATGGACTTTAGTCATCCGCTGTGGACTTTGGTAATCCGCTGTGGACTTTAGTCATGCACTGTGGACTTTGGTCGTCCGCAGTGGACTTTAGTCATCCACTGTGGACACACTTAGTGTCTTATTCATGCGCTGTGGACCTTTAGCCGTCCACTGTGGATTTTGGTCGTCAACTGTGGACTTTGGCTGTCCACTGTGGGCACTTAGTACTTAAGTCATGCATTGTATACCTTATTCATACGCTGTTAACACTTAGGTTTATTCTGAAATTTTTGGGAATAGAATTTAACTGCTAAGTACTTATGTAAAATGGAAGTTTATGCTTGTTTTAATGTTTCTAATGTTTTATCTGCTTGTGGGCTGCTGTTATGAATTATAATATTTTATGTTATGTATTATGATGTGACTTTACGTGGTATGATATGTATATGTACGCAAAGTATTATGTAATGAAAGTGAAAGATAACGATAATGAAAAGTGGAGCGTAACAAATGAATGAAAGTCTTTCAAGCAAATTGAATGGAGGTTCACAACTCATTGAGGAGTTGTTAGCTCAACTGTGTGCGGTTTAGCTTACCCATGAGGGTGCACACAGGGGGGTCAATCTTTGTGATTGATCAAGACGTGCGAAAACGGGATCCTTGTCGCTTGACCAAAAGACAGTAGTTGCTTCGTGCACAATGATGGGCATAGCATATGACGGGATCTAGATAAAAGTGAAAGATGCTAATGAAAGAAAGTATGAAAACAAATGATTATGAACGATGATGAAAGATAATAAATAATTATTATCAAGATGTATGTATGATGTATGATCACGTATGAAAGTAAAGGATATATTTATACAAAAGCAATGTATTTTTATTATAAATTAGAACTCACTCAGCAACGCTGACTTTTTATATGCATATCAATTTGTAGGTGATGACGTTGCTGGGGATGGCGCGAGGTTGAGGCCACTTGGCAAATAAAGACTGGCATCCATGTCATGCAGAAATGAGATTTTTTTCTTGTAAGACAACTAAATGTTCTCTTTTGAAACTTGTAACAATGATGTATTTCTTGGCAAAAGTTATTATTAATGCATGAAATGGTTTTTGTTTAACTATTCCACTGCCATGTTTTCTTACTTCAATGTATTTTAATGTGTAATATGCTATGAATAACCAACTGTAGGGTTTCCTGAGATCGGGGCCTTACACAGAATGTGACTACAAACTCAAAATAGAAGAGTTAGAGAAAACTGTGTCCTCTTTAAAACATGAACATTCAAATTACAGGGCTCAAATAAAAGATTTAATCTCCAAGTTGACTAAGGCTCAAGCCCAGCTAGTGATAGCTGAGGCTAAAGCTAAGAAGTATGCCATTGAAGAGCATAACTCAACACCATCATTGCATAATCCTCCCACTCAAAGGTGTGTTATCAAAACAAAAGTGGGTTGGGAACCAATGAAATTACTGCATGACACTTTTTTGTGTCTATTAGACAACATAGATGTGGTGTAGAGGAGCAAGAGGTTCTAACTGCTGACCCATTACTCAAAGAGTAGAAGAATGATGTAATAATGGAAACCACTAAAGGGAAGGATAAGGTAGAAAACCTCATCCCCACAGCTGATGATCAACCCTTAACCAGCAAAGCTAGAAGAAACAAAATCAAGGCAGCAAGAAAAACTACCAAGAAGGTGGCCGAGTCAAAGTTAAAGATAGACTCAAAGCAAAGGGGTGTATTCATATCAGCTGGATTTCAAGTGGTTGGAAATCTTGATTTAGGAAAGGAATGTTGTACCAGTATTTTTGTTCTGAAAGGATCAAAAATTAAAAGGGAATGCTGATAATGAAGAAAAAAAGCTCTAGAAGCAACCATCAACCTGCCCCATCAAAATTAACATTCAATGCATAATCTGTGGCCTACATAACCACATGGCTAAAGATTGTTACTACATTCCAGCAAGCACACATTATGCATCTAATGTTAAGAAAGAAGTAGTCAAGAAGGGTTTCACATTTGGACCTTACCATGTGGCCCAAGTGTTAAGAAAAGGAAAGTTTGTTTCCAAAGCCAAGTTGCTTACGGAAGAAGCTTACTCTTTCGAAGGGAAACTGACTTCAGAAGACAAACAAAAGAACAAATAAAAGCTTCCTAAGTTTTCCCTTGAAGCTAGAGTGCCTTCGGAAGCAAGTACTTCCAAAAGCAAACTAGCTTCAGAAGCAAAACAAAGGAACAAAAGGAATCTTTCGAAACCTTCCAGAAAGAAGACTGCTTTGGAAGAAAAGGCGGTGACAACTACTTTCGAGAAGAAAGAAGCCTCGGAAGCAAGTTATGCTGCATAAGCCTCTTTAGTCTCATCAAGCTTTATCAACCACAGGATGGAATGGAAGATCAGAAAAGATGCTAAAGACCAATCCTCTTCTTCACAAACCATAACTGAACCTCCATGCATACATTTTGGTTCAGTTATATCATCTGAATTGGAAGAGCCCAAGGCTAAAAAGGCTTGGGTTTCCAATAGTAACTAACCATTTCACCTTATGTGCAGGGACATCTACATAACAAAAATGAAAATATCTGGATTGTAGACATTGGATGCTCCAGGCACATGACAGGGAATAGATCTCTCCTACAATAGTTTGAACACTTTGATGGAGGTGCTGTTCAGTTTGGAGGTGAAGTCAGAGGATACATAACTGGTAGAGGTAGTGCATCCAATGGTAAGTTCAAATTTGACAAAGTAAACTTTATCAAATAGATTGAAAACAATCTCCTTAGTGTTTCTCAATTCTGTGATCAAAAGTGCCAAATGCTTTTCACAGAACATGAGTGCATCATCCTCAAACCGGGGATGCCAATTCCTTAGGAATTGGTGCTTCTTAGATATCCCAAGAGAGGGTATACGTATAAGCTAGATATGAACAAAGCTTCCCCACTGGGTGAAGTATCATGCTTTCTTTCCAAAGAAAATGGTGATGAGTCAACTCTTTGGCATAAAAAAATGTACCATGTTAATTTTAAAACTACGAATAAATTGATTAAAAGGAATTTATTGGAAGGAAATCATATTGCCTTGTGATTGTTGATGATTTCACAAGATTTACATGGGTTTTCTTTTTAAGAACTAAAGATGAAACTGCTAAAACTTTAAAATCTTTTATTCTTAAAATTGAAAATCAAATAGATCACAAGGTAAAAATAATTAGAAGTGATCAAGGGACGGAGTTTAAGAATCAAGTTCTTGACTCATTCTGTAACTCAAAACAGATTGACAGACAATATAGTGCTACTAGAACTCCTCAATAGAATGGTGTTGCTGAGAGGAGGAACAGGACACTAATTGAGGCTTCTAGAATTGTTAGCCGACTCAAAACTGCCCTTAACCTTTTGGGCAGAAGTAGTCAGCACTGCATGTTATGTGCAGAACAAGGTTCTTATAGTTAAGCCACATGGAAAAACACCTTATGAGCTATGGAACAAGAGGCCATCGTTCATTGGATTTCTTAGGTCCTTTGGCACTAGATGTACCATCCTTAACACAAAAGACAATTTAGCAAAATTTGCTAAAAAGTCTGATGATGCTATCTTTGTTGGATATTCCTCAACCTCTATTGCATATAGAGTGTATAATATCAAAAAATTAACAATTTGAGGAATCATCCAACATTGTTGTCGATGAGCACACACAATGTGTTAAGGGCAGTGGTCCCGAATATATCTTCAATTTAAATTGTTTCAAAACTATTCCAAACCATCTTGTGAGAATGGTTCAGCTGGAACTGGAATTCAAGGTGACCTATTCCAATTTCTCTAAGAAGAGATGAAGATCAAGCTCCTTCAACTGAAAATCCTAAAAGCTTAAATATCTCAGGAAACAATGGAGCTTCATCAAGTTGTCAGCCAACTGAGCCTCATAACTCAACAACTGACAGCTCAAGTATTCAACACCAAGCTGATGAAGATAGTGATTAGGAGGACCATGTCACACATTCATTGAATCAGTCCTCATTGAATGAATGTGAGACATCAGCTGGTGATGGTGTTCAAAATCCTAAGAAAAACTTTTCAAACTTGGATATATCTATGCAACTAGATGTGATTCCTAGGCTAAGGATACACAACACTCATCCAGTTGAGAACATCATTGTGGATGTCTCAAAAGGTGTGAAAACAAGAAGTCAGACCCATAATGGGAATGTCTGCTTGTACTCATTCTTTGTCTCTCAAATGGAACCAAAAAAGGTGGAAGAAGCCCTCAAAGACAACAATTGGATAGAAGTAATACAAGAGGAGTTGCTTTAATTCAAGAGTCAAAAAGTATGGAATTTATGTCCATTGCCACCTGGTCATGTTCTTATTAGCACAAAGTGGGTATACAGAAACAAAAGAGATGATAGAGGTTTGATCATCAAGAATAAAGCTAGACTTGTTGTTCAAGGATGCACACAGGAGGAAGGTATAGATTACACAGATGTCTTTGTACCTTTTGCAACACTTGAGGCTATGCGAATCTTTCTTGCTTTTGCTGCATATAAGAACTTCACAGTCTATCAACTAGATGTGAAATGTGCATTTCTATATGGGGATATCGACACAGAAGTCTATGTGTGTCAGGCACCCGGATTTGAAGACCCACAACATCCCAACTATGTGTGTAAACTTGATAAACCTCTCTATGGGTTGCATCAGGAACCTAGGCTATGGTATAAGACACTGTCTCAGTTCCTTCTCAAGAATGGCTATACCAGAGGCACAATAGACAATACCTTATTCAAAAGGAAGTCTGGGAAGGATATGATGCTTGTACAAGTCTATATTGATGACATCATATTTGGTTCCTCAAATGACCAAATGTGCAAAGACTTTGAAAGCATCATGAGGAAAATTTTGAAATGAGTCTTATGGGAAAGATGGATTTCTTCCTAGGAATTCAGGTGAAGTAGACTGAAGAAGGGTTCTTCATCAATCAATCTAAGTATGTCAAAGATATCTTTAAGAGATTTGTGATGATAGATTGTAAGCCAGCCAAGACACCTATACCTAGAAATCACAATCTTAGTCCTGATTCCGAGGGGGAGGATACTGATCAGCATCAATACAGGGCAATTATTGGATCTTTGATGTATCTCACTACAAGTAGACCTGATATCATGTTTGCAACATGCATTTGTGCAAGATATCAGGCTTCTCTAAAGGTGTCTCACCTAAATGCTGCTAAAAGAATTCTTAGATACCTCAAAGGATCTCCTAAATTGGGTCTTTGGTATCCTAAGAATAGGGATTTTAACCTCTATGGTTACACTAACCATGATTATGGTGGCTGCGATATCAACAAGAAATCAATATCGGGAGGATGTCAATTTTTTCATGAGAGGATTATCTCTTGGCAATGTAAGAAGCAATCATGTGTATCCACATCAACTGCTAAAGCTGAGTATATTGCTGCTGCAAGCTGCTGTGCTCAACAGCTTTGGATTCAGAATCAGATGCTGGATTATGGTTTCAACTTCATGGATACTCCTATCCACATAGACAACAGGAGTGCCATTTCTATCATAGAAAATCCAGTCAAGCACTCCAAGAAAAAACACATTGACATCATGTAACACCTGGAAATTTAAAAGAAAAGAAGAATAAATGAAGAAAGGATGAAATGTCCCAAGTCAAGGGGCTAAAGCTATGCAAGTGGCAAGCTTGCCCCATAATGAGATTTAAAAGAAGTATGGCAGCCCACACTTCTCCCTTTACAGACATTTCTCGACTGCTAGAGAGAGAGAGGAGCTGCAAATTGATTTCTAGAGAGAGAAGGAGGAAGATCTGTTTGTAGGTAAGGTTTTCTTGCATTTCCTGTTTGGTTTCAGCTGTGTTCGAGCTGCTGGACTAATTCTTGTGTGTTTCTGTGTGTTCAGTTGTGTGTTTCTGTGTGTTTAGGTGTTTGAACCCCAGGGTGCTCATGGGTCTGAAGAAGTCTTAATTGTATGCTGTTAAGATGAGTTCTAGATCCCTAGTTTTACTTTTTTTAAACTTGTTTAGGGCTAAAATGCATAGTAACTACTGTTTTACAATTGACAGCATGGCCTGATCTGTGTTTTTGCACCCGTTATGAGTGTGGGTGTGTGTTTTTGAATGTTTGATCGAGTTTTGTGATTGTATGCTTGTTCTAAGTGTTTAGCATGCTAGATCTGGGCTAAGAATGTATAAGAATGAGGGTTGGAACTAAATATAGCATAAGTTGCAACTGCAGGTTGGTTCAAATCATCCGCATTTAGATTTGAATATTTGCATAAGTGTTTTGTTCAGGTGCATTTGCTACAGTGATCATGCGCATTTCTTTTGTTCATGCGCATTTGCTATAGTGTTCAGGCACATTTGTTTCAGTCATCCGCATTTGGTTCATGCGCATTCTTTGGGGCACTTAGAATATTTTCTGAGTATGAACATCCACATTTGTTCATCCGCATTTCATTTGTTCATCCACATTTCTTTTGTTCATCTGTATTTCTTTTGTTCATCCGCATTTGTCTGTTCATCCGCATTGGTTTGCTCATCCGCATTTCTATAAGGAATTAGAATTTTCTGAGATTTGGGGAAGTAGATTTTAAGTGCTAGGAAATGATGTTTTATGGTGGCTTATGCTTGCTTATATGTATGCATTGTATGATGATGTTGTCCCATGTTATGTATGATGTGACTTTATGTGGTGTGTTATGCTTATGAATGTAAAGTATTATATAATGAAAGTGGAAGACAACGTTAACGAAGTAGAATATAATGAATGAATGAAAGTCTTGCAAGCAAATTAAAAAGGGAGTTCACAACTCAATGAAGGGTTGTTAGCTCAACTGTGTAGGGTTTAGCTAACCCATAAGAATTCACACAGGGGGGGTCAGTCTTTATGACTGATCAAGACGTGCGAAAACGGGATCCTTGTCGCTTGACCCCAAGAAGGTAGTCGCTTCGTGCACAAATGATGGGGCATAGCTTATGACAGGATCAAGATTAAAGTGGAAGATAATAATGAAAGAATGTATGAAAACAAACGATTATGAATGATGATAAAAGATAATAATGATATTATCAAGATGTACGTATGTTGTGTGATCACGAACGAAAGTAAAGGAATGGGTTTTACTAAAAGCAAAGTAATTTATTATATAAAACTAGAACTTACTCAGCAACGCTGACTTTTATATGCATTTTTAGTTGGCAGGTAATGTTGTTGCTGAGGATGGCATGGGGGTGAAGCTACTTGGCGGGCAAGGACCGGCATCCATCTCATGCAATAATAATGATGTTGTTTTGTAATACAACTAAGTGATCTTTTGTAATCTTTTAAACAATGATGTATTACTTGGCAAATGTATTTATTAAAGCATGAAATGGTTTTTAATGAATTATTATGCTGCAATGTTTTTATTACTTAATAAATCTTAATGTGTTTTGATATAAATGATGTTGTGAATGACCAACTGTGGGGTTTCCGGGAACGGGGCCTTACAAGTTGGTATCAGAACCAAAGTTTAAGAGAAATGGGTAAATATTTTCAAAACCTAAACTTAAACTGAGAATGGGACCTAATGGAAGGATGCCAGCCCAAGTAGCTTCGTGCAATCAGGTAATTTATTTTCTTAAAGTTAACCGGCATTATGTGCGCGTGCCATCTGATTTATGTGCTCTTAGTAGATTTGGATACTGATGTAGTAAGAATAGGAAATGCTTGGGGGATGAAGAGTAAAGAAAATGGCTAATCACAACTGGCCACTGTAATTAGAGACTTACTATACTTGACATAATCCGAGCTATTACCTTGACTGATCGTGTTGGTGCTTGAATCTTATAGTGTTTAGAGAATGGTGGGTCGTAGATCTTTGAAGGCTTCTCGAGGAGGTGTACAAGGTGGTCGTGGTGCTGGATCACGTATCACAAGAAACAAGGCTAAGGCTGTTGAGACGACTCCTGCAGAGCCTGAGCTTCATCACCATGAAGGCGGTGATGAGAGTGCTAATCTGAGAGCCTTTATGAAGGAGGCAGTAGTGGAAGAAGTTCATCAGGTTATGCAGATGATCCTGCCATCTATTGTGACCGAGGTTATTCATGCTGTGACGGAGGATGAAAAGAAGGAGAAAGAGGAGAAGAAGAAAACCGTTGGGAGAGGGGGCGAAGAAAGAGGTTCAGGTGAAGGGGAGCAACCAGAAACTGAGATGGTTGTCTCCAGTGATGAAGAGGAAGAGGAAGCGGTGCAGGAAACTGCCAAGGGATAGTTATGGTACATTTCAAAGATGCAAGCCCCCGACTTTTGATGGTAACGGGAATGCTACTGCTGCTCACCGATGGGTGAGAGAAATGGAGGTAGTGTTGGACATCAGTGAATGTAGGGAGGATCAAAAGGTGAAGTTTTCTACCCACTCATTTATGGACTCGGCCTCGTGCTGGTGGGACAATATTGTCCAGGCCGAGGGTAGCAGGGTGATTTGGAGAATGAGGTGGAGCGAGTTAAAAAAGATGGTGATCAAGGAGTTTTGTCCTCATAGGGAGCTTGACAAGATTGAGAGAGAGTTCCTACAGCTAGAGGTGGGAACTATGACACACTAGCAGTATACGACTAAGTTCAACGAGATGGCAAGGCTGGTGCCAGACAAGGTGACGCCGGTGTCGAGAAAGATCAAGAGGTGCATACAGGGTCTGCCGGTGGATATCCGTAGGCATATGATCGCCACCCGACCAAGCACGTTTAGGTTGGTGGTTGATTTTGGCAGGGAGGTTATATGATGAGAGAGAAGAAGTGGCAGTGGTGGAGGTGAACAAAAAGGGTGGTGGTGACAGGAACTAGAACGGGAAACGATTTGGTCGTTGTGGTTTTACCCCGAGCAACAAGAAGGCAAGGATGGATGATCGGAGGGTAGTGTCGGTAGGTACGGGGATGAGGAAGTGTGGTAAGGGTGGAAGAGACCACGCGGGGGAGTGTAAGTGGGGATCGAACATCTGCTTCAAATGTGGGAAGCCTGGTCATATGGCAAAGGAGTGTGGGGTGATGAGGTGTTATAACTGTGGTGAAGAGGGCCATCTGAGCAGGGATTGCAAGTGGCTAAGGGCCAAGAGCTCTAGGGTGAAGAAGGGGGTTGAGAAGGATGGGCCGAAGGCAAAAGCCAAAGCATGTACTATGACCTGAGAGGAGGCTAGGGTGGACCTCGATGTTGTGTCAGGTACCTTCCTAGTAAACCAAACTTGTGCCTCTGTACTATTTGATTCTGGTGCTAGTAAGAGTTTTATTTTTGTTACCTTCTGTGCTAAGTTGCCTGTTAGGAGAAGAAAGATTGTTGAGCCTTTCGACTTAGAAACTGCCATTGGTAAGTCTACTAGGATTTTTGATCTGATAGAGAATTATGACATAGAGTTGGAATTACTGCAGTTCCGAAGGTGATTTCGATGGTTGTGGCTGAGAAGTGTATAAGGCGTGAATGTAGTGCCTACCTGGATTCTGTGAAAGATGTGGACGCGTTGGTACCATGATTGTCCGATGTACCGATCGTGTGTGACTTTATAGACGTGTTCCCGAAAGATTTATAAGGTATGCCACCGGACCGAGAGATCGAGTTCCAGATCTATTTGATCCCCGGTGCCCAACCTGTTGCCAAGACACCACATCAACTAGCTCCCTCAGAGATGAAGAAGTTGATGGTCCAGTTACAAGAGTTGCTGGATAAGGGGTTTATCCAACCGAGTATCTCTCCCTGGGTGCTTCGGTCTTGTTTGTAAAGAATAAAGACGGTAGCATGAGGATGTGCATTGACTACCGAGAGTTGAATAAGTTGACGGTGAAGAACCGGTATCCGCTACCGAGGATTGATGACCTGTTTGATCAGCTCCAAGGTGCCAGTTGGTTCTCAAGAATATATCTCCGATCTGGTTATCATCAGCTAAAAGTTAAGGAGCAGGATATCCCGAAGACCGCGTTTCGGATGCGATACGGACATTATGAATTCCTCGTCATGTCTTTTGGTTTAACCAATGTGCCAGCTGCTTTCATGGATTTGATGAATAGGGTGTGTCGGCCGATGTTGGATAAATCAGTGATTGTGTTTATCGATGATATCCTGATTTATTCGAGAAGCGAAGAAGAGCATACCGGGCACATTCACGAGGTATTGGAGACGCTTAGAAGAGAGAAGCTATATGCTAAGTTCTCCAAAAATCGTGTTTTGGTTGCGGGAAGTTCAGTTTTTAGGTCATGTGGTTAATTCTGAAGGGATTATGGTGGACCCGGCAAATTGGAGACGATAATGCAATGGAAGACTCCAAAGACGCCATTCGAGATCCGTAGTTTCTTGGGTTTGGTGGGCTATTACAGAAGATTCATCCAAGACTTTTCCAAGATAGCCTCACCATTGACCAAGTTGACCCGCAGTGAGGTGAAGTTTGTATGGGGTTGAGAACAAGAGAATGCTTTTGAAGAGCTAAAGATAAGACTGACTCAAGCTCCTATCTTGACGTTGCCCAAAGGGATTGAAGACTTAGTTGTCTACTCTGATGCTTCTTATTCGGGGTTGGGTTGCGTGCTGATGTAGCGAGGGAGGGTAATAGCCTATGCGTCCTGATAGTTGAAAACCCATGAGCCTAATTACCCTACTCATGATCTGGAGTTGGCGGCTGTGGTATTTGCATTGAAGATTTGGAGGCACTACTTGTACGGGACAAAGTGCACTATCTTCACTGACCATAAGAGCTTGAAGTACTTCTTCGAGCAAAAGGATCTCAACATTAGGCAAAGGAGATGGTTAGAGTTGATCAAAGATTATGATTGTGAGATCCACTACCATCCGGGCAAGGCCAACGTGGTGGCGGATTCCCTCAGCTGAAAGGAGAGACCCGAGCCAATCTGGGTGAAAGCTTACCAGTTGGTTATGACCTCTAATGTGATGACACAAGTCAAGGAATTTCAAGATGATGCGCTGAAGGAAGATCGATTTAACTCTGAAAGAATGAAAGTTCTAGTCTTGGAGTTGGGTGAGAACACTCTCGGAGTTAGAATATGCTTCAGGCGGATGTGGATCCCTCGTTATGGAGACCTACGAGGGCAAATCATGAATGAAACTCATAAGACTCGATACTCAATTCATCCCAGTGCTACGAAGATGTATCATGACATGAAGAAGGATTACTGGTGGCCGGGTATGAAGCGCGATGTAGCGAAGTATGTGAGCAAGTGCCTTACTTGCTTGCAAGTGAAGGCGGAGCATCAGAAGCCATACGGGAAGATCCAACCTTTAGATATACCCGAGTGGAAATGGGAGCATATCACCATTGACTTCATTACGAAGTTACCACGTACGGAAAGGGGGTACGATGCCATATGGGTGATAGTTGACCGTTTAACGAAGAGTGCTCACTTTCTACCGATCCGAGAGATGTATTCATCTGAGAGGTTCGCGGACCTGTTCATCAAAGAGATTGTGACTCGTCATGGTGTACCAGTGTCTATAGTGTCTGAACGTGACATTCGGTTTACATCTATGTTTTGGAAGAGATTCCATGATGCGATGGGTACTAGACTATACATCAGTACAGCTTATCATCCTCAGACATATGGTCAGTCAGAGAGAACCATACAAATGCTTAAGGATATGCTCCGAGCATGTGTTATTGATTTTGGAGGAAGTTGGGATGAACACTTACCGTTAGCTGAATTTTCATACAATAACAGTTATCATGCCAGCATTGGTATGCCACCATATGAGTTGCTATATGGTAGGAAGTGTAGGATGCCTGTATGTTGGGGAGACATCAGGCAGAAGGAGTTGGATAGCATTGAGGTGATCGAGGCTACGTCTAAAAAGTTGGAAAAGGTTAAGGCCTTTATGAAGGCGGCAAAAGATAGACAGAAGTCGTATGCTGACAAGAGGCGTAGACCGATTGAATTCAAGGTGGGTGATAGAGTCATGTGAAGGTCTCACCTTGGAAGGGGATCATCCGGTTTAGAAAGCGGGGTAAGCTGAGCCCTAGGTATATAGGGCCTTTTCGAATCATGGCTCGAGTGGGAGAGGTGGCCTACAGGTTGGAGCTACCCGATGAGTTAAGCGGAATTCATCCGACATTCGATGTATCTCATCTAAGAAAGTGCTTAGCCAATGAAGATATGATTATGCCACTAGAGGACATTGAGGTGGATGAACGGCTCAATTATGTAGAGCAGCCAGTGGCCATCATTGACAGAAAAGAGAAGAGGCTACGGAATAAAGTGGTTCCACTTGTGCGAGCACACTGGAGACACAGGAAGGGGTCCAAGTCTACTTGGGAGACTGAGGAGGAAATGAGACAACATTACCCGTAGCTGTTCGAGGAATGACAGGTTTCGGGGATGAAACCTATATAAGGGGGGTGGACTTGTAACACCCGGAAATTTAAAAGAAAAGAAGAATAAAAGAAGAAAGGGTGAAATGTCCTAAGTTATGGGGCTAAAGCTGTGCAATTGGAAAACTTGCCCCATAATGAGATTTAAAAGAAGTATGGCAGCCCACACTTCTCCCTTTACAGACATTTCTCGGCCTAGAGAGAGAGAGGAACTGCAAATTGATTTCAGGAGAGAGAAGGAGGAGATCTGCTTGTAGGTAAGGTTTTTTTGCGTTTACTGTTCGGTTTCAGCTGTGTTCGAGCTACTGGACTGATTCTTGTGTGTTTCTGTGTGTTCGGTTGTGTGTTTAGGTTTTTGAACTCCAGGCTGCTCACGGGTTTGAAGAAGTCTTACTCGTAGGCTGTTAAGGTGAGTTCTTGATCCTCGGTTTTACTTGTTTTAAACTTTTTTGGGGTTGAAATGCATAGTAACTACTATTTTACAACCGACAGCATGACCTCATCTGTGTTTTTGCACCTGTTGTGAGTGTGGGTGTGTGTTTTTGAATGTTTGATCGAGTTCTGTGATTGTATGCTTGTTCTAAGTGTTTAGCATGCTAGATCTGGGCTAAAAATGTATAGGAATGAGGGTTGGAACTGAATATAGCATAAGTTGAAATTGCAGGTTGGTTCAGATCATCTGCATTTAGATTTGAATATTTGCATAAGTGATTTGTTCAGGCGCATTTGCTACAGTGATCATGCGCATTTGCTACAGTGTTCAGGCGCATTTGTTTCAGTCATCCGCATTTGGTTCATGCGCATTTCTTTGGGGCACTTAGAATATTTTCTGAGTATGAACATCCACATTTTTTCATCCGCATTTCTTTTGTTCATCCGCATTTATCTGTTCATCCACATTGGTTTGCTCATCTGCATTTCCATAAGGACTTAGAATTTTCTGAGATTTGGGGAAGTAGAATTTAAGTGCTAAGAAATGATGTTTTATGGTGTCTTATGCTTGTTTATATGTATGCATTGTATGATGATGTTGTCCCATGTTATGTATGATGTGACTTTACGTGGTGTGTTATGCTTATGAATGTAAAGTATTATATAATGAAAGTGGAAGACAATGTTAACAAAGTGAAACATAATGAATGAATGAAAGTCTTGAAAGCAAATTAAAAAGGGAGTTCACAACTCAATGAAGGGTTGTTAGCTCAACTGTGTGGGGTTTAGCTAACCCATAAGAATTCGCATAGGGGGTCAGTCTTTTTGACTGATCAAGACGTGCGAAAACGGGATCCTTGTCGCTTGACCCCAAGACGGTAGTTGCTTCGTGCGCAAATGATGGGGCATAGCTTATGACAGGATCTAGATTAAAATGGAAGATAATAATGAAAGAATGTACGAAAACAAACGATTATGAATGATGATAAAAGATAATAATGATATTATCAAGATGTACATATGTTGTGTGATCACGAACGAAAGTAAACGAAAGGTTTTACTAAAAGCAAAGTAATTTATTATATAAAACTAGAACTCACTCAACAACGCTGACTTTTATACGCATTTTCAGTTGGCAGGTAATGTTGTTGCCGAGGATGGCACGGGGGTGAAGCTACTTGGTGGGAAAGGACTGGCATCCATCTCATGCAATAAAAATGATGTTGTTTTGTAATACAACTAAGTGATCTTTTGTAATCTTTTAAACAATGATGTATTACTTGGCAAATGTATTTATTATTGCATGAAATGGTTTTTGATGAATTATTTCGCTGCAATGTTTTTATTACTTAATAAATCTTAATGTGTTTTGATATAAATGATGCTGTGAATGACCAACCGTGGGGTTTCCGGGAACGGGACCTTACACATCAGGTATCATTTCATTCGAGAAATTCATGAGAAAAATCTAATCAAGCTAGTCAAAGTCAATACAAATGAACTATATGCTGACTTGTTCACAAAAGCCTTTGATGAACAAAGATTTATAATATTTAATCACTGCTATTGGGATGATTAACATTGACTAGTATTTCTCTTTGAAAACCTTTTAAATATGTCTTGTCCATGTTGTCTAAATACAATCTAAGCCCTGTTGCCAGAAAGTTTTTCAAAATTGTAAAAATTTTCTAAGTAAGACATCTTCCAAAGAGAATTTTACCCTCGGAAGAGTTTTACATAACTCTTCTGAAGAGTAAAATTCCTTCAAGAACATTTTCTTTCGAAGAGTTTTTGGCCTCGGAAGAAAGTTTGACTATTAGTCAAAATGTTTTTTGAAGCTTATTAACTTTAATTCTTGGAAGCATTTATTGTCATCAGAAGCAAATGTGGTTGTAAACCAATGTTTGCCTTCAGAAATAAAATGCCTTTGGAAGAAAATCTTCGGAAACAAACTCATTTGTCTTCGGAAGAGTTTTAATTCTCGGAAGAAATTTTACCGTGCAACGGAAATCTTTGGGCCCACATGATTTTACTGTAGAGATGTTATCGGAAAAACAGTAATTAGCCGGAATTTTATATCTTTTTCATCATATCATTTGCCGCCTACATCCCCTTAGACCTCAAACCATCTTTTCATCTATCGTTTCACTTTATCCAGTGGATTTTTTCTGCCATATAAAATTACAGACTGTTTCTCTTTCTTACTTTTCTGTACCGTTCATCGAAACCCCAAGATTTCACTATTCATCTTCTTCATCCTGCTTTTGCTATTTTCCCGCTTCAATTAAACAGTTTCCATCTGAACAATGGCCTTGAATCCCCAATACATCCAAGTCGCCATCCTTGACTCTTCAAGGGATGCCGGTTTTGCCCCTATCGTCCAGTTTCTTTCTCAATTAGCATACTTTACTACCCTTACTATTAACCCCACCATCTACTCAAACCACATGGCCGAATTCTTGGCCAATGGTCGAAGCGAAATGATCAATGATGAAAGGGTCATCAGATCAAGGGTCTGTGGACAGGAGATCATCATCAGTGAAACAACCATCAGGGAGCATCTGGTACTCCATAATGAAGGCGCCTCCATAGAATTCCCAAAGTCTGATTGGAAGAAACCTACACACAAATAGCATATGGTAGAGATATGAGCAGATCCACAGTCTACAAGTTCAATTTCTCCTACAACTGGAAGTTCTTGCTTCACATTGTTCTGCGCAGCCTATCCAACAAATTAGGGAGATGGGATCAAATTCCCTATGATCTGGGCTGCCTAGTCCATGGGTTGGTAAAAGACCACCGAGTCATCTACTCAAGGTTTGTGCTAAATAATCTGAGTAGCAATCTCACCAGGGATCCATTCTATATGTATCCTTGGTTCATTCAGCACCTTATCAATTATGAGTTGGACCAGGATAAACTATAATTTGCTCATGTTTTACTGATCCCTCACATGAAGCCTGGCATCTTCAAGACTTTGAAGATGGTGTCCACCAACTTTACTGGAAGATTCACCGATCTCCTTCTAGGTATCCTTGAGCCAATGGCTCATGGTGACATCCCTGCAAGCCCAGTAGGTTATGAACCCCCACCAGACACCACCACTACACTGCCATCCACATCTTCACACCCAATCAAAATCACATACCAAAGATGCCCCAAAAGAACCCTTTATCAATCTACTCTAATTAGTCAAGTCCCCTCTATTTAAACCAAAAAGGCTAGAGTGGAATCCAGGGCTCTCACTCAGTCAGAGGTCCGACCATCCTCCACAATTGAACTTAATATCAGTGTTGAGTCTCCTCAATCTCAACCTGATGAGCCCATTACCCAAGCCATAAGGCCTCAGGGTGAGTCTCAATACTCTCCTGAGTAGCCAAAAAGGGATAGCCATATCATTGGCTCAACTGCTATTGCAGAAAAGCCATTAGGTGCTGACCAAGATCCCGGATCAATAGATATAACCTTTGTATCCTTCAATGACCTTTTGACCCGACCTAATGAGGATATCATGTTTTATCAGGGCCATGATGTTGATCTACCTCACCCCTCTCCAGATCAACTAAGTCCCAAGGAACCTCTGATATCTATCCCATATCAGCAAGACCAAACTGAGGTGAGTCCAACTAGAGTAGAGGTGACTCATGTTGATATAGCTTCCACTATTGAAAGTGTTTTAATAGCCTCTCAGGACAGTGGTAGCATCAGTCATACTGTATCTACGGCAACCTTGCCAACTGATTCCTTAGAAAGAGACATCAGTATGCAAGGGTATCCAGGGTGCCATGAAACCACAACTGGTGATGAGGATGAACATAGTAGGTATGTTATCCTATCGCTCGATGATTCTTCAAAAGAAGATAAGGGTAGTCTGCAACTCACCATCAAAGACCTAATTTCCAAATTCACTAATCTTGAATCAAAGGTTGAGACTTTAGAAAATAGGCCTGCCACTCAACAACTTGACATTGAAAATCTCAAGGCTCAACTAGCTGAGAAACAGATTTAGAAGTCTGTTAGGCATGTACATACTTAGGTTTCTTTGAGTTCTTCCTATAGCTCATCTACTTCTCTAGGTGATGCTACCAAAAAGGGGGAGAATTTAAAGAAACAAAGACATTATGAGGAGATATTTGCTCACACTCATCAGGAGATATCAACTCTAGTGGAACCCCATACTGCCAATTCTTCTTTCTACCCCAAACAGCAACAACTTGTAGCCATCTTTCCTCAACCACCTCCCATTTCAGTTCAAGTGGACCCAAGGATGCTTATCGACCTTAACATATTTTTAACCTAGTTTCTGATAAGCTCCTCACTTGAACAACCCTCACCTGATCTTGTCATTGCTTACTTTGGGGCTGAAGAGCTTCAAAGGTTGACTGAATCGTTTACCTCTGAGGAGGAAGTTGGTCAACCTAAAGTCTCTATTGAACCCAAGATTGATATCGAAGGGGATACACAGACTGAAGGCCCATCAACTGACTCACGAGGGACAGATAGTGCAGTTCATGTTACTTTCAAGGCTGTGAGAACAACTTCCAAAGTGGAAGCTCAAGCTTCGAAAGCACTTCTATTCACTTCCAAAGCTCTGGAAATTACTTCTGAAGTTGAAGTTCAAGCTACAGAAGGAATTATAGAGTTGTCTTCTATGTCTGATGAACTGCTGGTTACAGAAACTATTCTTGATCTAGGTTCTAAAGTCAACAGTGAGGACTTTCTTTCAACCCCTCTCAATCCAGAACCACAAACTCAATCTCCACCACCCCAACCTAAATCCTCAAAACCAGAATCTTTAAAGGTTGAATCTTCCTCTGATCCTAAAGGGAAGAGCTCACTGCTGAAGAGCTTGTAGAGGAGAAAAGGTTGGAGAAGCTAAGAAAGAAAGGAAAAGTTGATACTGAGAAGTTGCTTGCAACAAGCACCAAAGCAGCAGCAGCATCTCGTGAAAGTATCAACAATCAGAAGAGGGTGGAGATCATTGACAGGCTCATCAGCCTAGGAGTAGAAGATGAACAAATGCTTCTTTTCCCACTTGATGAGCTTGTGGAGCTTGAGAAAGAAACCTTGCTGCAGAAAGAAAAAAAAGAGGCAGCAAGGTTAGCCAAAGAGGAGGAGAAAAGGAAAAAGGAGGAGGAAGCAAAGGCTGAGGTCAGGAAGGAAAAGATAGCCTTTCTCTGCAAGAGAGGCTATACAAAGGAGGAGTTGGCCCCTTATGATCATTATATGATCTTGTTTCATTTCCACAAAGGAACTAAGGAGATGAACAAAAAGAGAAAGAAGGCCGCAAGGGAAAGGCTAAGGGAGAAGAAGAAGAAAGAAGAAAAAGCTATACTTGTTTGTTCCAAGAATGTGGGTGATAAGAAATGAATGAAAACCTACCTTAAAGCCCATGGCTTCTGGCAAGAAAGTGGCCCCCATGTCAGAGAAGACCCTACAGTGATATGTCAGCGACATAAAGGCTGACATTCGCTTTGGAAGAAGGCAGGAGATGCCTTGGAAGCAAAGCCCTCTGAAGATAGCACCCAAACCCAAACCACAGCCAACAAAGCCACTTCCCACATCTTCACCCTTCCCTATCAAAATAGAACCAACCATTGAACCCTCAACTCCCAAACCCACACCATCAGCCATTCCCACACCTTCACCCCCTGTCCCTGAACAACCTCCACCTCCATCTATCCTTCAACCCAAAACACAACCCAGAACCCAATCTCAACCCAAACCATCTTCTAAACCTTCCCAGCCCCTATCCTTAGAAGAATTTAAGGAGATCAAAAGGAAGCTCATCAACTTCATAACCTTGAGCAACATCTCTTATGAGGAAGAGTCAATTAAATGGAATTACATTGATGACTCTTCATGTTCCCTCATAAGAGATGCATTCCTTGATCTGCCTAGGGGAACATTGAACCAAGCTCTCCAACTTCTAGCCGTCAACTATGATACTCTTATAGAAAAGGAGAAGAAGTTAAGGAGAAGGTTGGTGACTCTGCTGGACACCAGAAAAGGGAATATGCTGCCAACCAGCCCCTTTGCTCCCAGAAGCTCAATTGTCCAGTAGAGGTTCGATAAATCTACTCAAAGCTTCATAATGCAAAGGGAGAATGTTCAAATAGCCAGACTTGACACATCCGCTCTACTACACTCAAGCAGATTTGATATTGTTGAGTTAGTAGAGAGACAATTCTCCAACCCCTCTAGCTCTTAGATTGCTACTCATATAAGAAATCATCTGTGTAGCATTCATTTCAACGAAATGAAACTATAAGCACAGGCTGAAGTGGAAAGAGCAACCATCAAGGAAAGAACATTCCTACAAATGGTTGAGGGACCAACTTCAGAACCAATAGTTAGATCGGAATATGACTATGGTTCTCATCAACTAACTCTTTTCAAAGGGGCACAACAGAGAAGACATGTCACCCAAAGTGACCAACTGGATCTACTATCCACGAATGACTTGTATAACATCCTCTCCACTGTATCAGGAAGGAAAATAGAGATAGACGATTACCTTCTTTCCCAGGTGCTGAAGACTTTGAGGAGAAGAAACAAGTGAGGTTTTGGTAGCATCAGCCTAGGGGGAGTACTGTTGGATCTAATGAGCCTGGTGCAACCAAAACCACACTTAGATATATTTTAATATGCTAAACAAATAGTCTTCCAAAGAAACAAGCTGCTTTTCCAAAGCTAAGTCAAAGATAATCTCAAGTGTGAAGAACTTCCGAAGGAAGAACTTAGTCTTCCGAGACTAAGTTCTTATTCTTTAGAAGTATGCAACTTAGAAGATCCAAAGACAAAGTCTTCTGAAGAATAAATTCCTGAAGACTTGCAGAAATTCAGAAGAAGTTGATTCTTTTGAAATATAAATGGCCTCGGAAGAATTTATTCTTCCGAAGCCATTTAGGTTCGGAAGAAATAACTATGAACCAGTGGACATAAGTAAGGTCTGTCTAACAGTCCGCTGCCTCTCTAACAAAATGCATGGTGCTATCCCACGCCCATATAGTTGACCTTACTTTATCCACTGTTCAACCATTATCCGCTTAGTACAGTTGTCACTATTAGTTGGTGACAAAAGGTAAGTCATGGACATGTCATGGCTACCTAACCTAAGAAATTATTATTTTATCTTAGATGTCTTACTTATAAACAATGGAGTATTTGTATAGTTGTAATTTCCGGCTAGGTTTCCAAGTATAACTGGCTGTAGATAGTAGTATATATAGTTTGTCTATGTAACTTAGTAACCATGCTTGTAAGAGACTTGTAAAACTGAGTTGAGAAGTAATATATACAAGTAGCTTGAAAACCATTCATGTGCTTTTGTGTTTTCTGTTTGAACTTATTCTATTACTTGTGAACTTGGTTAAGATTCTGCTTCATCAACCCGAGTGACATTAAGTGAGTTTGTGTGATTATCTTGTGTTATTAGACAAACACCGATCCTGCAGATTATTATAGTTTATATTTTTATTGCTTAAACATGTTTATATTTCTTATTTTAAAATAAAAAAATATTCTTTGAATTATTTTCATGAAAATGTTAAAAAGTTGCAAAATTTAGGGTTTTGATAGCTTTAGAAAGATCTTCTCACTAAACATGTGTGAGCTGTTTGAGGGGTCAAGTCAATAAGTTAGAAGATATTATTCACATTGTTAAAAATCTAAGACTATGAATTTAATTATAAAAAAAAATCATCAAAAAAGAATTTGTTATGAGGAAGATATGGATGTACGTACTTGGCCTTGTGAATCTGTTAAAATCCGAAAATTCAAGTTTGATATGTTTAAGTAAAGTTTTGATGATTTCATATTTATTTGATGCTTTGATCCATCTTAAAACTATGATTACTACACTAAAATATTATGTAATCATAGATCCAAGCTAGTTAAGATTGAATTCTTATAAAACAAAATTTAAAAGGTATGATTACGAAAACACGAAAACTTACTTGATAGGGAAAGCTTCTTGGATCTTCAAAAGAGATGCTGTTAGTTGAGATTTTATGCAATGGGAGCTATAGATTGTAGAGTTTGGTGGGAAAACTAATGAGAATAATACCCCTCATTTATAGTTGACAAATTAAGGTTTTAAGTTTTAATTAGGATAGGCTTTCTTAATATATCATCATAAAAATTCATAATTTTTAAGGGGGTATAAGATGAGAACGAAATTTATATGGTATTTTAAGATTAGGATTAGTTTAGTTTGGTAGTTGTTTACTTAGGATAATTACTACTTAATTATTTATTAGATTATTAGACATATATCACTTAAATGATATATATATATATATATATATATATATATATATATATATATATATATATATATATATATATATATATATATATATATTGTTGGATCATATGAGACTGGTGCTATCAAAACAACACTTAGAACATTTTGAAGTACAATTGACAAAGTCTTCCAAAGACAAAGCTGCTCTTCCAAAGACAACTTGAAGATCTTCCGAAGCTTAAGTATGAAGAACTTCTGAAGATAAATTAAGTCTTCCGAGACTAAGTAGTTTTCTTCCAAAGTATATGAAGATCTTCTGAAGGTAGAACCAAATCTTCTGAAGTATACGAAGACCAAGTAGTTCTCCTTCTGAAGCATTCACACTTAGAAGATCCAAGACAAAGTCTTCCGAAAGTCATGAAGACTTGGAGAAGACTCGGAAGAAGTTGATTCTTCGAAAGCATAAATGACCTCGGAAGAACTTATTCTTTTGAAGCCATTTTTCCTTCGGAAGAATCAACTAGGAACCAGTGGACATAAGTATGGGCTGTTTGACATCCACTGACAACTCTGATACATTGCATGACGCTTTCCCACGCCTATGTAGTTGACCATACTTTAATCCATTGTTCACCTTTATTAGTTAGTACAATTACCATACTTAGTTGGTGACAGAAGGAAAGTAATAGACCTGTCTTGACTATCTAATCTAAGATATTATTTTATCTTAGATATTTTACATTTAGCAATGTAGTATTTGTCTAGCGGTAAATTCCAGCTGGTTTTCCAAGTATAACCGGCTGTTGATAGTAGTATATATAGTTTCTCATTGTAACTTAAGTAACATGCTTGTAAGAGTCTTGTGATACTAAGTTGAGAAGTAATATATACAAGTATCTTGAAAACCATTCTCGTGTTCTTTAACTTATTATATTGTCATCAACTTAGTTAGAGATTCTGCTTCATCAACTGAGTGAGACTTAGTGAGTTCGTGAGATAAAACCTTGTGTTGAGAGACCAACACCAATCCTGTAATTGGTATCAGAGCTTTTTAGGCTCTTGATTGTGAGATCTAACCATCCCAAATCACCATCGTTTCTTCATACTTACTCACTTCACTTAAATGGCTCTTAACCAAAAACTTTCTGAGTCTGAGATGGGAACCATGACCAAGGCTCCTATCATCACCCCTGATGATTTTGGAACCTGGTGCAAATGAATTGTAGGTTTTATCAAGTATCAAGACAGCCGCATGTGGAGATCTGTCACTCATGGTCCTTACAAGCCAAAGGTGGCGAACCCGGCTGGTAATGGCGCCATGATTAAGAAAGTTGTTGAAGACTACTCTGATGAAGACTTCAAGAAGATGGACATCAATGCAAAGCGATAACCGTGTTGCTTACTGCTATACCAAACTCCATAATGGCAGGCTTTAAGCAATGCGAGACCGCCAAAGAACTATTTGACTCTTTAAAGCTGATGTACTCTGGTTCTACTGAATCAAAGAAGAACAAGAAAGATATGCTGAAGCAGAA
Source organism: Flaveria sonorensis (assembly GCA_025506505.1). NCBI lineage: Eukaryota > Viridiplantae > Streptophyta > Magnoliopsida > Asterales > Asteraceae > Flaveria > Flaveria sonorensis. The sequence goes on from CM046438.1 coordinate 24,232,867, forward strand.
GTTTGAGAACTTCACTTATGTTGTTGGTGAGACCTTGAGCCAACAATACTTTAGATATATGGACTTGATCACCTCTCTTCAGACTATAGGAGTTGTTCTTGAGAAAAAAGACATAGTCAGAAAATTCATGAGTGCACTTCCTCATGAGTGGACTTTTTACTATGTCTCAATCAAGAGAACTGAAAATCTCAACACTCTTACTATGACTGAACTTTATGGAATCCTTGATGGATACTGTATGGAGATGGAGACTCAAAAGAGCCACCAGATGAACAGACCCTTAAATTCTGCAGTCAACAATGCTCTACATGTGGCTAAAGGATGGAGAACTCCCCAGCCTCAGTTGTACTTGAACTACCCCCAATAATCATCATCCTCTTCTGGGCCATACATCACTTTCCCTGAGACACCCAGGTCTCAACAGGCTCAACACACTCCTTTCCAGGATAGTTGTGTTTTCGTTTCAGGGAGTGAGCACTCTGGAGATTTTCAATACTGTTTTGATGATCTAGAGTGTTTCAGCCCAGATGATGTTGAATATTTGGACATTGTCCAACAAATCGCTCTTTTAACCTACAGAGCAAAGAAGTTCTTTAAAAGAACCAGAAGGCAGTTTCCTCATAACCCAATGAACAGCAAATTCGTGTTTGATAAGAGCAAGGCCAAATGCTACAACTGTAACCAGCTTGGTCACTTTTCTTGGGAATGTAAAGCTCCAAGATCTAATCCTGGAGTAGCTCAAGCCTCTCAACATCCTGCTACCTCAAAGACTGCAACCAAACACATTGAGCCACAAACTATAGCTGTTGCTCAAGAGGTTGACTGGAGCTTTATGGTGCAAGATGTCACCCCTGCTCAAGCTCTCATGGCTGGAACTAAAGACAGCAAGGTATATGAACATCTTTGTACCCAAGCATGTATTGCTAAGTTAAATTGTATCAGGACTACAACATGGAAATTAGATCTAATATTGAGTCCTTAAATATCCTAAAATCTAATTTTAAGAGAGTAGAATCTGACTATAAACTCAAAATAAAAGAGTTAGAGAAAAGTGTGTCCTCTTTAAAACATGAACATACCAACTATAGGACTCAAATAAAAGATCTAATATCCAAGTTGATTGAAGCTCAAGCCCAGCTAGTAATAGCTGAGGCTAAAGTAGAGAAGTATGCTATTCAAGGGCATAACTTCAACACCATTATAGCATCATCCTCCCACTCCAAGGTATGCTATCAAAACAAAAGTGGGTTGGGATCCAATGAAATTGCTCCACCACACTCTCTTGTGTCTATTAGACAACCAAGATGTGGTACTGATGAGCAAGAGGTTCCAACTGTGGACCCACTACCTAGTGAGCTGAAGAATGATGCAATAATAGAAACCACCACAGGGAAGGATAAGGTAGAAAACCTCATCCCCACAGTTGATAAATCGTTTCCAACCAAAACCAGAAAGAACCAGATCAGAGAAGCAAGAAAAACTACCAAAAAGGTGGCTGAGACTAAGATAAAGACAGACCCAAGGCAAAAGGGTGTATTCATCTCAGTTAGATTCCAAGTGGTTGGAAGTTCTGATTCAGGAAAGGAGTATAGTATCAACACTCCTATGCAGCTGAAGGATCAAAAATTAAAAGGAAAGGATGTTGAAGAAGAGAAGAAGTGCAAGAAACAATAGCCCACATGTCCCACCAAGAATAACATTGAGTGCATAATCTATGGTCTGCATAACTACATGGCTAAAGATTGTTACTACAATCCAGCAAGCACACATTATGCAACCAATGTTAAGAAAGAAGGAGTCAAGGATGGTTTCATATTTGGACCTTACCATATGGTCCAAGTGTTAAGGAAAGGAAAGCTTGTTTCCGAAGCCAAGTTTCTTTCGAAAGAAACACATTCTTTTGAAAGGAAAACAGCTTCAGAAGAAAAGCTAAAGAAAAAAAAAAGGAACAAAAAGATTTTATTGAAACCTTCCAAGAAAAAGACTGCTTTAGAAGAAAAGGTGGTGAAGACTTCTTCTGAAAAGAAAGAAGCCTCGGAAGCAAGTCATTCTGCACAAGCCTCCTTAAGCTCATCAACACTGGTCAACCATAGGATGGAATGGAAAACCAGAAAAGATGCTGAAGCCCAAACCTCTTCTTCATAAACTATAATTGAGCCCACATGCATACAATTTGGTTCAGTTATATCATCTACATTGGAAGAACCCAAGACCAACAAGGCTTGGGTTTCCAATAATAACTAATCATTTCACCATATGTGTAGGGACATCCACATGACAAGAATGGAAATGTATGGATTGTTGACAGTGGATGCTCTAGGCACATGACAGGGAACAGATCTCTCCTTTGACAATTTGAACATTTTGATGGAGGTCCTTTTTAGTTTGGAGGGGAAGCCAAAGGATATGTTTCTGGTAAAGGTAGTGTATCCAATGGTGAGTTAAATATTGACAAAGTAAACTTTGTTAAATAGCTTGAACACAATCCCTTGAGTGTTTCTTAATTCTATGATCAAAAGCACCAAATGCTTTTCACAGAACATGAGTACATTATCCTCAAACCTGGGATGAAAAATCCTCAGGAATTGGTGCTTTTTAGATCTCCCAGGAAAGGGGATATGTACAAGCTATATATGAACAATGCTTCTCCACTGGGTGAAGTATCATGCTTTCTTTCCAAAGCTAATGGTGATGAGTCAACTATTTGGCATAAAAGAATGTGCCATGTTAATTTTAAAACCATGAATAAGCTGGTTAAAAATAATTTGGTACATGGTGTACCTAAAAAGGAATTTTTCTGTAAAGATAACTGTGTTGCTTGCCTGAAAGGAAAGCAACACAAGGTTTCTCACAAATCCAAAAAGGTTAACTCCATCACCACTCCATTACACTTATTGCACATGGATCTTTTTGGTCCCACAAGTATAATGAGCATTGGAAGGAAATCATATTGTCTTGTGATTGTTGATGATTTTACAAGATTTACATGGGTATTCTTTTTAAGAACTAAAGATGAATCGGCTGAAACTTTAAAATCTTTTATTCTTAAAATTGAAAATCAAATGGATCACAAGGTAAAAATCATTAGAAATGATCAAGGGACTGAGTTTAAGAATCAAGTTCTTGATTCATTCTGTAACTCAAAAGGGATTACCAGACAAAAAAGTGCTCCTAGAACTACTCAACAGAATGGTGTTGCTGAGAAGAGGAACAGGACACTTATTGAGGCTGCAAGAACTATGTTAGCTGATTCAAAGCTGCCTCTAACTTTCTAGGCAAAGGCATTCGCACTGCATGCTATGTGCAGAATAGGGTTCTTATTGTTAAGCGCCATGGAAAGACGCCTTATGAGTTATAGAACAAGAGGCCACCGTTCATTGGCTTTCTTCGGTCCTTTGGCAGCAGGTGTACCCTACTTAACACAAAAGAAAATTTAGCAAAATTTGCTGAATAGTTAGATGATGCTATCTTTGTTGGATATTCCTTAACCTCTATTGCTTATAGAGTGTATAATATTAAAAATCAACAATTTGAGGAATCATCCAACATTGTTGTTAATGAGCACACTCCTTGTGTTAGAGGGAATGGCCTTGATCATATCTTCAGTCTAGAGTTGTTTCCAAACTATTCTAATCCATCTTGTGAGAATGTTTCAGCTGGAACAGGAACTCAAAGTGACCTTTATGAAGATCAAATGTTTGAGTTACCCAGACCTACTCCCAGTTCTCCATGAGGAATTAAAGAACAAGCTCCCACTATTGAAAGTCCTGAAAGTTTGAACATCTCAGGAAATAATTGAGCTTCAACAAGTTGTCAGCCAATTGAGCCTCAAAACTCATCAGCTGACAACTCCAGCATTCAACACCAAGCTGATGAAGATAGTTATCTGGAGGAACAGTCAACTGTTGATACTACTTCTCAGTAGAATATCATTGATGCTGTCACCCATTTATTCAATCAGTCCACATTGAATGAGTGTGAGACATCGGCTGGTCATGGTGTTCAAAATCCTGAGCAAAACTTCTCAAACATGGATCTATCTATGCAACTAGATGTGATTCCTAGGCTCAGGATACACAATACTCATCTAGCTGAGAACATCATTGGGGATGTCTCAGAAGGTGTGAGAACAAGAAGTCAGACCCATAATAGGAATGTCTGCTTGTACTCATGCTTTCTCTCTTAAATGGAACCAAAGAAGGTGGAAGAAGCCCTTAAGGACAACAATTGGATTGAAGCTATGTAGGAGGAGTTACTTCAATTCAAGAGGTAAAAGGTATGGAACTTGTGTCCATTGCCACCTGGCCAAGTCCCCATTGGCACCAAGTGGGTGTTCATAAATAAGAGCAGTGATAGAGGTTTGATCATTAAGAACAAGGCAAGACTTGTTGCTCAAGGATACACATAGGAGGAAGGCATAGATTATACTAATGCCTTTGCACCTGTTACAAGACTTGAGGCTGTGAGAATCTTCCTTGCTTTTGCAGCATCCAAGAACTTCACTGTCTATCAACTTGATGTCAAATGTGCATTTTTATATGGGGTTATCGATAGAGAAGTCTATGTGTGTTAATCACCTGGATTTGAAGACCCACAACACCCCAACTATGTGTGCAAATTGGATAAGCTCTTTACGGGTTGCATCAAGCACCTAGGTTGTGGTATGAGACCCTGTCTCAGTTTCTTCTTAGGAATGGCTACACCAGAGACACCATAGACAAGACATTGTTCATAAAGAAGTCTGGGAAGGACATGCTGCTCGTTCAAGTCTATGTTGATGACATCATATTTGGTTCTTCAAATGACCAAATATGCAAAGACTTTGAAAGCTTCATGAGGAAGAAGTTTGAGATGAGTTCAATGGGAAAGATGGATTTCTTCTTTGGAATTCAAGTGAAGCAGATGGAAGAATGGTTATTCATTAATCAATCTAAGTATGTCAAGGACAGCTTAGAGAGATTTAAGATGAAAGATTATAAGCCAGCCAAGACACCTATACCCAGAAATCACAATCTTTGTCCTGATTCCAAGGGGGAGGATACTGATCAGCATTAGAATAGGGCGATTATTGGATCTCTGATGTATCTCACTGCAAGTAGACCAGATATCATGTTTGCAGCCTGCATCTATGCAAGATATCAGGCTGCTCCCAAGGTGTCTCACCTAATTGCTTCTAAGAGAATTCTTAGATTCCTTAAAGGAGCTCCCAAACTGGGTCTCTGGTATCCTAAGAATAAGGACTTCAGTCTCTATGGGTACAGTGACAGTGATTATGGTGGCTGCAACATCAACAAGAAATCCACATGCTGAGGATGTCTCTTGGTGGAAGGATTATCTCCTTGCAATGCAAGAAGCAATCATGTGTCTTTACATCAACTGTTGAAGCTGAATACATTATTGCTGCGAGCTACTGTGCTCAACTGCTATGGACTCAAAATCAGATGCTGGACTATGGTTTTAACTTCATGCAGACTCCTATCCATATAGAAAACAAGAGTGCCATTTCTATCACAAAAAATCCAGTCAAGCACTCCAACACAAAACATATCGATATCAGGTATCATTTCATTTGAGATATTCATGAGAAAAATCTAATAAAGCTAGTCAAAGTGAATTCAAATGAACAATATGCAGACTTACCAAAGCCTTTGATGAACAAAGATTTAAATATTTCATTACAGCTATTGGGATGATTAACATTGACTAGTTCTTCTCTTTTGAAAAACTTTTTTAAATATGTCTTGTCTATGTTGTGTAAATACAATCTATGCCCTGTTATAAAATGGCTTTCTTCAAAAACTAAGTGTAAATACTTTTGAAGATAAATTTACCCTCGGAAGAAATCTTTATCCATCTTCCGATGGCAAATTCATCTGCATAAATATTATCTTCCGAAGATTTTTTAGCCTTGGAAGAACAATTGATCATAGATCAAATCTACTTTTGAAGCTTACTAACTTCTGTTCTCTGAAGAGGACTGTACTCTCGAAAGCAAACTTGTCATTTAGACATGGTTTGCTTTCGGAAGTAAAAATGGCTTCGGAAGATAATACTGAGAAACACAATTGTTTTCTTTCAGAAACAATTTTACCTTCGGAAGAAAACCTTTACTGTGTAATGGAAACCTTTGGGCCCCACTCCGTAAAAAGTAAGATTTTATTGATGATTGTCAGAATATTTTAAATGGTTTATCTTACCGCCCCTGTCAAATCGTAACCTAAACTGTCCTTAAACCTTATCGGTTTGATTTTTCCTTTTAACCCCCAATTTAAAATTTTCGACTCTCTTTCTTTACTTTCTTTACCACAGCAAAAGCCCCAAATTACCACCATCTTCTTCACTTCCTTCAATCCAACTGTACCTCTTAACAGTGGCCTTAAATCCCTAACATAATCAGGTCGTTATCATTGATTCTTCAAAAGATGCCGACTTTGCCCCTATCATCGAATTTCTGTCCCAATCGACATACTTCACTGCCGTCACTGTTAACCCCACCATCTACTCTAACCATATGGCCGAATTTTGGGCAAATGGTCGAAGTGAAACACTAAATGGTGAAAGGGTCATCAGATCGAGGATCTGCAGAAAGGAGATCACCATTGTTGAATCAACCATCAGGGAGCATCTGGAGCTTCATAATGAGGGCGCCCCTACTGAATTCCCCAAATCTAAGTTGGAAGAAACTTACACTCAGATGGGATATGGCGGTGATGTGAGTAAGTCTATAGTCTATAAATTTAACTCCTCCTACAATTGGAAGTTCTTGCTGCACATCATCCTGCACTGCCTATCCAACAAATCTGGGGGATGGGATCAAATCCCATATGATTTGGGCTGCCTATTCCATGGGTTGGTAAAGGGCCTACGCTTCAACTACTCAAGATTTGTGCTGAACAACTTAAGAGGCAATCTCACCCGGGATCCATTCTATATGTATCCGCGGTTCATTCAGTACATAATCAACTGTGAGCTGGACCAGGATAGATTACAATGTGCAGACATTCTACTGGTCCATCACATGCAGCCTGGCATCTTCAGAACTTTGAAAAAGGTGTCCACCAACTTCTCTGGAAGATTCACTGATCTTCTTCCAGGTATGCGCTAGCCAACGGCTCCTGGTAACATCCCTGCAAGCCCAGCAGGTGATGAACCCACACCAGACACCACCACTCAAATGCCAATCACTTCTTCCCACCCAATCAAGATTACTTACACAATATGCCCCAAATGAACCCCTGATCAATCTACTCTATTTGATCAGGTCCCCTCTGTTCAAACCAAAAAGGCCTGAGTGGAACTCAGGGCTCCCACTCAGCTAGAGGTCCAACCATCCTCCACCATTGACCTCAATGCCAGCGTTGAGTCTCCTCAGTCTGAAGATGATGAGCCCATAACCCAAGCCTTTAGCCCTCATGGTGAGTCTCAACACTCCCCTAAGTAGCCAAAAAGGGACACCAACATCATCGGGTCATCTGCTCTCGCATAAGAACCCTTAGGTGCTGACCAAGGTCCCAGGTCATTAGATTTAACCTTCCTATCCCTCATTGACCTATCAACCCTACCTGATGAGGACATTATGTTTCATCCAGGCCATGATGTTAATCTACCATACCGCTTTCAAGATCAACTGAGCCCCCCAGGGAACCTCTAATGTCTAGCCCACATCAGCTATACCTAACTAAGGTGAGTCCAACTGGTGTGGAGGTGACTCATGTAGGCTCAGCTGCTACTACTGAGAGTGTTTCACTAACCCCTCAAGACAGTGGTAGCATAAGTGGGACTGAGTCTACGACAACCTTGCCCCTTGATGACTCTGAAAGAGACATTAGCACGCAAGGGTATCCAAGGCACCAAGAAACCATAACTGGTGGTGATGATGAACATACTAGGTATGTTATTTCATCTCCCAATGATTCTTCAAAAGAAGATGAGGGTAGCCTGAAACTCATTATCAGAGACCTGCTATTTAAAGTCTCAAACCTTGAATTAAAGTTTAAGACTTTAGAGGATAGGTCTGCCACTCAGCACTTAAGATTGAAAATCTCAAGGCTCAACTAGCTGAGACATAGATTGAGAAGTATGTTAGGCATGTACATACTCAGGTTTCTTTAAGTTCGTCCTCTAGCTCATCTGCTTCTCAAGATGATGCTACCAAAAAGGGGGAGAATGTACAGAAACAAAGACATGTGGAACCCTGCCTTGCCATCATAACAACTTCCCTTGATGCCATATCTTCTTTTTACCCTACACATCAACACCCTGCAACCATCTTCCCTCAAACAGCTCTAGTTACTATTCAAGTGGACCCAAAAATGCTTATAGACCTCAAAAGATTTTTAACCACATTTCTGATAAGCACATCCATTGAACAACCGTCCCCTAATGTAGCCGTTGCCTACTTTGGAGCTGAGGAGCTTCAAAGGCTGAGTGCACCACCTACCTTTGAAAAGGAAGTTGGTCAACCTAAGGTCTTTATTCAACCTAAGATTAACTTCAAAGGGGATATACAGACTTATGGCTAAGTAACCAATTTGGAAGGGACAGGTAGTGCAGTTCTAACTATTTCGGAAGCAGAAAACCAAGCTACGGAAGGAATAATTGAACTGTCTTCCTCGTCCAATCATCTATTCATCACAGAGGCCATTCTTAACCTAGCCTCTGAGGTAAACAGTAAGGATTTCCTACCAACCCCTCTTTCCCAAATACCACAAGTTCAAAGCCCCTTTCTCCAACCTGAATCCTCTAAACCTGAGTCTCCAAGGGTTGAATCTTCCTTTGATCCTAAGGGGAAGAGGAAGCTCACTGCTGAGGAGCTTTTAGAGGAGGAAAGATTGGAAAATCTCTAAAAGAAAGGAGGAGTGGATACTGGAAAGCTGTTGGCTGCAAGTAGCAAAGCAACAACAGGCGCTCAAGAAAGTATCAACAACAAAAAGAGAGTGGAGGTCATTGACAGGCTCATCAGCCTGGGAGTAGCCAATGAAGAAATTCTTCTACTCCCACTTGATGAGCTTGTAAAGATGGAGATAGCTATCTTGCTGCAAAAGGAAAGAGAGGAAGCAGCAAGGTTGGCCGAAGAAGAGGAGAAGAGGAAAAGGAAGGAGGAGGCTATGGAAAGGGAGAGAATGGAGAGGGTAGCCTTTCTTTGATTTAGAGGCTATTCTCAAGAGGATCTGCACCACATAATTATGATACGATCTTGTTTCTTTTCCATAAAGAAAAAGATCAGATCAACAAAGAAATGAAAAAGGATGCTAGGGAGAAGCTGAGGGAGAAGAAGAAAAAGGAGGAAGAGGCACAACTTGCTGCTGCCAAGAAGGAGGGAGATAACGAATGGATGTAAACTTATCTTAAAGCCTTTGGCTTCTCTGGCAAGCAAGTGGGTCCCATGTCACTAAAGATCCTATAGCGACATGTCAGCAACATCAAGGCTGACATTCGCTTAGGAAGAAGGCAGGAGGTGATTCAAACATCAACTTTTTCAGAAGATGGCACCCAAACCAACACGAACACCCAAACCAACACCAACACCCAAACCAGCATAACCTACACCCATACCTTTTCCCTTCCCCATCAAAACTAAACCAACTACTGAGCCTCACACCTCTAAACCCATACCATCAGCCTTACCTACACCCTCACCCACTGCCTCCCAACAACCACCTCCACTACCTATCCTCAAACCCAAAACACAACCCAGAACCCAATCTCTAACCAAACCATCTTCTGAAACATCTAAGCCCCTGAACTTAGAAGAGTTCAAGGAGATCAAGAAGAAGCTCATCAACTGCACAACACTGAGTGACATCTCTTGCGAAGAAGAGACAATTAAGCTGAAATATATTGATGGCTCTTCTAGTTCCCTCACAAGAGATGCATTCCTTGATCTGCCTAGGGGAACACTGGACCAAGCTCTCCAACTTCTTACAACCAATTCAGATGTTCTAACAGAAGAAGAGAAGAAGTTAAGAAGGAGACTGGTGACTCTGCTGGATACTAGAAAGGGGGACAAGCTTTCATCCAAACCCCTCAATCCTTGAAAATAAATAGTCCAGTGGAGGTTTGATGAACCTTCACATAACTTTACTGTGGAAAGAGAGAATGGTGAAGTAAAAAGGGTTGATACTTCATCTCTATTACACACTAGCAGATTTGACATTACTGAGTTAGCAGAGAAACCATTCTCCAATCCCACCAACTCTCAAGTTGCTGCTCACATCAGAAATCATCTGAGTAGTGTTTATTTGGCTGAGCTTACAAAGAAAGCCAAGACTAAAGAAGAGTTGGAAAAAAGAACAAAGGATGAGGAAGAAGGCATAACTACAAAAGGAAAAACATTCCTTCAGATGGTTGAAGGCTCAACTTCTAATCCTATAGTTAGATGGGAATATGACTACAATTCCCATCAACTAACTCTCTTCAGAGGGACGCAACAAAGGGTGCATGTCATTCAAAACAACAGACTTGATCTATTATCTACGAATGACTTGTACAAGCTCCTCACCACCACATCAGGGAAGAACAAGGAGACAAACAAATATCTTATTTCCCTGGTGTTGAAGACCTTAAGGAGCAGAAGGAAGTGAAGTTTTGGTAGCACCAGTCTAGGAGGTATAAGATGAGAACGAAATTTATATGGTATTTTAAGATTAGAATTAGTTTAGTTTGGTAGTTGTTTATTGAGGATAATTACTACTTAATTACTTATTAGATTATTAGATATATATCACTTAAATGATTAAAATAATAGAATATATATATATATATATATATATATATATATATATATATATATATATATATATATATATATATATATATATATATATATATATTGTTGGATCATATGAGGCTGGTACAATTAAAACAACACTTAGAACATTTGAAGTACAATTGACAAAGTCTTCCAAAGACAAAGCTGGTCTTCCGAAGAAAAGTTGAAGATCTTCTGAAGCTTAAGTATGAAGAACTTCCAAAAGAAAACTATGTCTTCGGAGACTAAGTAATTTTTCTTCCAAAGTATATAAAGATCTTCCGTAGGTAGAACCAAATCTTCTGAAGTATACGAAGACCAAGTAGTTCTCCTTCCAAAGCATTCACACTTAGAAGATCCAAGACAAAGTCTTCCAAAGAATGAAGTCATGAAGACTTGCAGAAGACTCGGAAGAAGTTGATTCTTCCGAAGCATAAATGACCTCAGAAGAACGTATTCTTCCGAAGCCATTTTGCCTTCGGAATAATCAACTAGGAACCGGTGGACATAATTATGGGTTGTGTAACACTGCATGGCGCTTTGCCACGCCCATGTAGTTGACCATACTTTAATCCACTGTTCACCTTTATCAGTTAGTACAGTTACCATACTTAGTTGGTGACAAAAGGTAAGTAATAGACCTGTCATGACTACCTAATCTAAGATATTGTTTTATCTTAGATATTTTACTTCTAGCAATGTAGTATTTGTCTAGCGGTAAATTCCAGCTGGTTTTTCAAGTATAACCAGCTGTAGATAGTAGTATATATAGTTTCTCATTATAACTTAAGTAACACGCTTGTAAGAGTCTTGTGTTACTAAGTTGAGAAGTAATATATACAAGTATCTTGAAAACCATTCTCGTGTTCATTAACTTATTATATTATCATCAACTTAGTTAGAGATTCTGCTTCATCAACCGAGTGAGACTTAGTGAGTTTGTGAGATAAAACCTTGTGTTTAGAGACCAACATCGATCATGCATATATATATATATATACCTATATAATTTTTTTTATTTCCATGTATATATATAATTATATATATTATGTTAAGACAATTCTAAGACTAAATTTAAATAATTAAATTTTATCCTTTTTAATAAAATTATATATGTAACCCTAAGTTACACATATGTAAATTTTCACCCTTATAGTTATATGTATTTCATTTATGTACCAAATTAGCATTGTTTTAAACTTTGATTAATGACACGTCGTTTCCAAGTAACTATTTGTAGCAACGATTTTGGTGTAGAAGATGAACATTGAAGTTGTGGAGCAGGCAAACAACGACGATGATTAGATGGATGCTTGATCAAAAAGTCGTCACACCTTAAAAACTATTTTGGTGTAGAAGATGAACCAAATGAACAATGATTTTGGTGTAAGATAACCAGATGAACAACGATTTTGAAGTTTTGATGTATTGAAGCTTCAAGAGTAACAATGGAGATTAAGCTTGGGAAGGATTTGTAAGGGTGAGTATAATAAGGGTAATTTAGTCCTTTCTTCTTGTAAGGACCAAGTCTTTATGGATTATAATATCAAATGAAAATTAAAAACTCATGTCATGCAAGAAATACAAAGATTCGAGAACTCCAAAACGATGGATACAAATCCTATCACGTGAGAACTTGGAGTTGTTGCACGACAAGGTCATGTCGTTGTGCGAGAACATTTATTAGTGTAAATAGATGTTTTCCTTTGCATTTCATTATATGTGTTTTATTTTGTAAAAATGCTCTGAGGGTGAGAGAGTAGAGAGTTGTGTGATAGACTACCCGAGGGGAGCTCACCTCAGGTGTATAGAGCTTCAACGATATAAACTCAGTTGGTATTGTAATTGTTTCATTAATAATATTCTATTAAATTTGTTTGAAGTTCGTTGATATCACACACACAAACGTCCTTCTTAATTTGATTATCAAGTGTAACAATATGTGGAATCGATCGTGATAAGTTTTTACATTTGGTATCAGAGCAAGGTGTTGCTTTGGATACACGGATATTTATTCAACGATCATCCAGATCTAAAGGTTTTGATCAAGTTTGGACCGGTTTCGAAGTAGAAGAAGGTGAAACGGAGGGTGAACACACATAAAATCAGCTTTGTTACATGCTATATTGATGATGTGCATGATTATGCTCAGTATTTTCAAGTTTAGATGGTGGAAAACAAAGATTTGAGACCTTACCACTGATTCAAACTCAAAAAAGTCGATTTTGGTTGAAGTTTTCACGGGAGTAACCGTATCATGCGAGAACTTTGCAAAATAATAGTATTTTGTGAAAATGTTTTTCATTAGAGAACTTTTCGATGCGAGAACTTTTTTATGAGAGAACTTTCCATGAGAAAATTTTTTTTATGAGAAAACTTTATCATGTACTTAACCATATGATAACTTCTACATCCATGCAAGAATTTTGATTAATCATATTGTTTATGCAAGAACTTGTCTAGATATGAAAACATGTTAGTATTTGAAGATTTTTGAACAAGTGTTTCTGACCAAATCCGGAACATGCTAGATGATTTGATGTTTGGTACTTAAACAGAGGTTTTTGTGATGTTTGATCAACATCAAGATTCTATATTTACAACATTTGATTCGCGTCATTCGTGAATTGAAAGTTGACAATGTGGGCTTACTGATGGGGACAACGATCGAACTGTATAATTAACTGAAGAATCAAGATTGTTTGGTATTCTTGCTCTAAAAATATGGGCTTATTATATCTTAAATAAGATTGAAGAATCTTGTCATCAGATTGAAGAATCGGGTTGTTCAGGAATATAAAATAGAAGTTGGATCTCTCTTCCTAATACATCTTAAGTTGTAAGTAATCAAGATAAAACGATTTTATCTTGATTCAGACGTGATATCTTTTATGAAGCTATACATTAGAATGAGGATATAAATGAGTGAGAAGACTGAAGTGAAAAATACCCGAGGATCAGATAATTTATGAAGATGTGCAGCCGAAGTCAAACATAGCTTGATATCATAATCCACAGGGGGAATTGTAAGAATCTAGCCTTTATGGATTACAATATCAAGTGAAAATCAAAAACTCAAATCATGCAAGAAATACAAAGATACGAGAACTCCAAGATGATTAATACAAATCCTATTATGCGAGAACTTGGAGTTGCCACGCGAGAAGCTCATGCCGTCGCGTGAGAACATTTAATAGTATATATAGATGTTTTTTCTTTGCATTTCATTATGTGTTTTTCGTTTGAAAAAGTGCTCTGAGGGTGAGAGAGTAGAGATTCATGCGATAGACCGCCCAAGGGAAGCTCACCTCGGGTGGATCGAGCTTGAAAGATGTAAACTGCTTTGGTATTGTAATCGTTTGATTAATAATATTCTATTGAGTCTGTTTGAAGTTCGTTGATACTACACACACATCCGTTTTAATTTGATTATCAAGTGTAACAATATGTGGAATTGATCGTGATGAGGTTTTTACACTTCTTATTAAGATTCCAATTCCTTTTTAATACTTACCAACCAAACATCATAAAAAAGTTGGAAAATATTACACTTCTAAATGTCGTTGACTACTAGCTAGAATATTATTTTTTGCCGCAACCAGATGTGAATGTTATATTTGATGCCTTTTGGTCTTTCGAGAAGCTTCGTAATTAATTATGCTTATAAACTATGATATATTATGGGCACTTTATGTATGTGTAAAATTCAAAATTGATACTGTTATGACTTCTTCACAAATTTGTTATGATTGAAATTGATCTTTTTTATGTATGCCAATAGTCGTAGTTACCCCTTACAGCAATTGACCCCTTAGGATGGTGCGGCCTACATACATTTGCAAATACATTTCTAAATGGAAGTGCAGGTTATTTTTGATTCTATATGAAAAGTAAAGAATATGATTGTCTATTGGTAATTTGTATTTTGGTGTTGTTTAAGAACTAATGACTATGAAGATTTATGGATCTATAATTGTTGCATTTTAAAAACCAAACCAAACTCATTGAGAAGTGCGGAGCTCATTTACTAGTTTATGATATATACCAATAGCAATGGTATGATTTATACATGATTGGAGGTTCTCATTTTATTTTACCTTTGCATGTCACGTGATCATTATTGTTTATTCAATTTAAATTTTTCATCATTTATGTAAAAAGTATTTCATCAAAATACATCTATTCATCAATAACTGAAAATCATAATTTTTAAAGATCATATCATACTTATCTAATCATTTTAACATATACAAACAGATCGTGTGAATCTACAAAACAACCCCCTATGTTAACTTTTTACAATAATTGTTGGGCGTGCTATACATACCCCCCACTGATATATTTTTACTTGTCATATTATTCTTCTTAAATATTGAGATAAATACAATTTAACCCTTTTATTTATTTTTTTTTTTTTTGTCTTTTATCAAGAACTTTTATTATAATAATATTAGTTTGTTCTATCTAATTTCCAAAAATTCAAAAGTTTAATTTTATTTAAATTCTCGAGATAACTTACAATATTTTTTTTACAGGAATTACATCTTTATTAATAGATATTTTATTATTCTTTTATAGAAAATATCTTTTAAAAATTAATATGATAGAACTTTAGTATAATAAGACAATTAAGCTCCGACATAATAGTATATATTTATTTAAACCCAATAATATAATAACAAAAAGATATTATGCAACAATATAATGGTTTTTTTTTGATATTGAAAACCATGAAGATTATTATATATTATAGTTGTAATTTGTTTAAAGCTGATTGCGTATAATAAGCTTGCTTTATTCAATTTTTGATTTTTGATTTTTTTTATTTTTTATTTTTTGTTTTTTTTGTTTTTTATTAAATAAATGCTTTTTTAATAATATTTACATAATATGTACGATTTTTAACGGGTTCTTTTTTTTCAAAAGTTCAGACGTTATTGTCATGATTTTTTTATGGTTTCGTTTTCTAATATAAACATAGGATGTTATCACGCCACTAACACGGTAGGCTTATTTTTCTACAAGTTTTGACATGAACTTTTTTAGCCCGTTCATTTTTTATATAGCCTTTATACGATTATCACTGCATTTGTTTTAATACTTAAATTCACTTAAAGGATTTATATTCTTTTATTGTCTTGCATAAAAGGATTTTTTTAATTTGTATATGGAAAATAGAGAAAATAAATACATTATATTAGTATTTTTTATACGCATGATAAAATACGAAACCACATTAATTTGTTATAAGATAAATTATACCAACAATAATAAATAAGATTAACCAACACAAAAAGGATAATTATATCTAACAAGCTCGATGATGTTTAGGAGGTCAATTAAAAAAACATTATGAAAGGAAATATATCCATCTATCTCCACTCCGAGATAATAGCAACTTCGTAAGCAATAATATCCACTTTCGTATCATATTCAAATATAAATCTACTCTTCCCCCACACACGGCTCAAGTTATAAAATATATATAAGCAGTGATCTCCCTCAAAATCGATCATACTGAAAAATGGGTTGTGAGTTTTTGAGGATTAAGGGCGTTCTTGATCAGATTCAAGAAACCGAAGACGAAAGAAATATGATTGCGGAGGTTTTAAGGATCAAAGCCATTCTTGATGACACTGGATACAAACCTGAATGGGTATTGTGCGACTTATTAAAGAAGCTTAAACAAATGGTGGTCTCTATGAAAGTTCTTGAGGCAACCATGATCGGAAAATCTGTTAGCAGAGTTGGACATGATCACGCGGTGTCGTCGAAGGATGTTAGGCGGATTGTGAGGATGCTCATCGTATCATGGAGACGTGTGGTTGACGAGTGGATGATTGCCAATGATGATCATTTGGCTGTTTTTCAAGAAGAAGAACAAGGTGGTGGATCAAGCATGAATCGACAGAAAGAGAAGCAAGAGAGCAAACATCCACCAACAAATCTATGTAATGTTCGCACTGAAAAGGGTAAAGCGATGGTTGAAGTAAGAAAGAGGAAGCCTGAAGAACCCATGTTACAGCGTAAGAAACGATGCTTCTTTCATGATGACAAGAAGAAGCAATCAACGGTTGTGGAGGAAGGTCGTATGCGTTGTGCTTATGTTAAAACAGAGAAGTTGCAAAATCCGAATCTTCCAGTGACCTTCGACGTGGAAGAGAAAGTTGAAGCCGCAAAAAGAAAGCTGCAAGAAGGCTACAAGGAGGCAGAAAACCGCAAGAGACAGCGAAGAACACAAGTGATTGAGGTGCATGATGTGTTGAGGCTGGGCTTGGCTCATAAAGACCAGCGCAGCAGGTTTCGAAACCACACGATCAAGCCTTGTGTTGCCTTAGTACGCTGATCGAATGCCGTCTGCAACTCTTTATAATTTTAGAACGCGTTTGTTAACTAGGAAGTTTTGTGTGTTTTCTATAATTCATTCGATTCCAAACACATGATCTCAGGCAGCATGAATCCTTTTTTTTAATTAATAGTTTTTAATGTCATGTTACAAGGTGCATATATGAATGACAATTTGCACCATATAGTTTAGGGATATAAACAACATCTTCAGTTGTATCCTACAGATCAATTCATTAATTAGATCTACCATAATTAAGGGTTCTAGAATTCAACTATTGAAGCTATCGAACAAATCCTAGAACCAAGAAGATAGATCTCTAGAGCTACATGCATGCACACGTAAAACTACCAACTTGATTCTTTGAAACACCACGTAACCATCATTCAGATTTATATCTAGGTTAGATCTATAAAAAAGTACGAGAAATTCATACCTTTCAGCTTGTAATAGTCTTCATTGAGATTTTAGGGTTTTGTTTACAAAAAGAAGTGCTTAGTTTTACATCTTGCGGGTCTCCCTTCCCTATTATAGTCGAGATTTTAGGGTTTATCTTATCTTCTTTAAATCGTAAACTTCTATTTGTTATCTTTTTACACTTTAAGAAAAGTTTCAATTGTTACATTCGAGACGTATAATATTAATTATATATACATTTATTTGAATATTTGATATAAACTTCATAGAAGTTTTAGTTATGAAATATTTAATTGAATATATAATTGTGCAACGATTGGAACGATTCACGGTGTCATTGGCACACGATACTAGGTTGAGACACACCAAAGAAACC
Source organism: Flaveria sonorensis (assembly GCA_025506505.1). NCBI lineage: Eukaryota > Viridiplantae > Streptophyta > Magnoliopsida > Asterales > Asteraceae > Flaveria > Flaveria sonorensis. Next base: position 24,250,756 of record CM046438.1, read on the forward strand.
TCAGCTACAAAAGTACCATTTTCACCAACATTGCCACATTTGAACAACTCCTTCACCATCATCCTTCTACAAACCCTAGAAAGAGAAAGAGGGAGAGGTGGCAATCACCACCCCCATCGTTGACTATTTCGGACTCCGGTGAAACCAATGGCAGTAGGATCACAACTTGCCATGACCAACTACCCCGTTTGCTCCTTGAAAACCTGATCTCACTTGTAACAATATCACGTCTTATTAGAAGACCCAAATTTATGGGTGGGTTTTCGGTGGCTAAAGTCTACCTGGTGTTAGGAATTCTAGTGCTCGATTATCAGTAGCCACATCTCGATGGCCATGTCCTGGATAGTTTACGAGCTTTGAAAATTATGACGCATGGTTCTAGGTTAAGAACGAAGGTGATGGAAATGTTTAAAGGAGAAAGTCACCTTTCTCGTATGGTTCTTGCAACCCTGAACAACCGCACAATGGTAGTGGTGAATATCCACTTCGAGGTAGACGCGTAGAGGGCTCGTGGTAATTTCTAATGACCGTAGATAGCCGTGATGGCAATGACGGTAGGGGTTTTTAACAAGGTTCTACATAGCATGATGTTGGGTGATGAAATAAGCAAGGCCATCAACATATCCTGATGACATAGGCAAGGCCGTCAACATAGCCAAAGGATAATATGAAAAACCCAGGAACCTTGCGAGAAACCATCACATGACTCACATGACGTATCTAGAGCAACAAGGAAAGAACAAAATTCAGATGTCCTTGCCATGGTAGGCGAGGAATCGTAATTACAATAACATGTTAAGCACATACTCCCAATACAGTTTTCTTTGGAAGAAACACAAGACCAGATAAGAGATACATTGAAAGGATCATAACTAGAAAGGAATGGCTTGTAATAGATTCTAAAAAGGTCGGCAGTTAACTTTTTAAGCTAATAGGGAAAGTCAAACCAATTGCTAATAAGTCTGACGATCATGGAAAAAGCAAGACTGATAAAACAGTTAAAGGAAGTCAAACTTTTGTATACAAAAAGGATCACTCGAAAATCAAGTTTGACGATCAAGGAAGTCAAACTTTTGTATATAAATAATGTACTTGGTATCCCAATAAGATCATCCAATCCCAAAGCATTTTTCTCCCCCATTACTCTCCACACTATATGAAAAACCGTCATTTGATTCTCACGCTAGAGGTGGATCACAAGGGTTCCTCCCCTACTGTGAGTTTAATTTGTTTTCCTCTTAGCAGGTCTTCTCTAGTAGTCATATCCAGCGGTGGTGTTTTTCTCGTGTAATAACAAGTGACACCCACAGTGGGGCACGCTCTACAGTTGTTGAAGCATAGCCTTGTTTTACGTCTCAGTTTTTTTTAAACTCTCCCTCTTTTGGAAGTTACTGTAAGGAATATGTCCGTGATGACACCCCAGTCCAGGAGGGATTTCGCCTTCCAGCCCAGCCTGAATTTGCACCGATCATTGCAGATATGATCCTGCTAACTCCAAAAGGGATTAGGGAAAGTTTTTCTCAACTCCAAAATATAATCAATGATTATGTTCATGAGGAGAAGCTTAGAGGGGTAAGGGTACATTTGGACTATGATGATTAGCCTACGTCACCCGAACACCTGCCCCTCACCCAGCCCTAGTCGAACACTATCACTAGATCCAAGGAGCAGAAGTCTTACGTACAAAAATCTCTGTTATCCCCACATTACAAGTGTTCTCATATCCTCTCGTGTCTGGGGGAGATTTCACACACCCCTTAGTGACGGGAGGTGCCATGTACATTTACACTGGTCATACTACTAGACCAAACTCATAGCTCGTTAACATAGGATAAAAGCTCATGCTCTTACCAACCTCAAATGTTGTCATAGAACAATCAATAGGGACCTATCATGCCTTTATGTGGGAGACCCCTAATTTCCAATACCGTAGCCCATAAGACATCCCTCTGCCTTTTATCCCTACCCCTACCCGCTAGGGTCATACAAGTCTATGACCATGCCCAACCCACCGTAGTTCAGTCTCCTCGAAGTATAAATAATGTACTTGGTATCCTGATAAGATCATCCAATCCCAAAGAATTTTTCTCCTCCATTACTTTCCACACTATCTGAAAAACCATCATTTGATTCTCACGCTAGAGGTGTATCGCAAGGGTTCCTCCCCTATTGTGAACCTAATGATTTGTTTTCCTCTTAGCAGGTCTTCTCTAGTAGTCATATCCAGCGGTGGTGTTCTTCTCGTCTAATAACAAGTGACGCCAACAGTGGGGAACGCTCTACAGTTGTTGAAGCATATCCTTGTTTTACGTCTCAGTTTTTTCTAAACTCTCCTTCTTTTGGAAGTTACTCTAGGGAATATGTCCGTGATGACGCCCTAATCCATGAGGGATTTCCCCTTCCAGCCCAGCCTGAATCTACACCGATCATTGGAGATATGATCCAGCTAACTCCAAAAGGGATTAGGGAAAGTTTTTCTCAACTCCAAAAAATAATCAATGATTATGTTCATGAGGAAAAGCTTAGAGGGGTAAGGGTATATTTGGCCTATGATGAGTAGCCTACGTCACCCGGACACCTGCCCTTCACCCACCCCTAGTCGAACACTGTCACTAGATCCAAGGAGCAGAAGTCTTTCGTACAAAAATCTCTGTTATCCCCACATTACAAGTGTTCTCATATCCTCTCGTGTCTGGGGGAGATTTCACACACCCCTTAGTGACGGGAGGTGCCATGTACATTTACACTGGTCATACTACTAGACCAAACTCATAGCTCGTTAACATAGGATAAAAGCTCACGCTCTTACCGACCTCAAACATTGTTATAGAACAATCAATAGGGACTGTCATAGAACAATCAATAGGGACCTATCATGCCTTTATAAGGGATACCCCTAATTTCTAATACCATAGCCCATGGTGCATCCCTCTGCCTTTTATCCCTACCCCTACCCGCTAGGGTCATACCAGTCTATGACCATGCCCAACCCACCATAGTTCACCTTTTGTCAACTAACACAACCCATCACACAACCCATTAGGAACATTAAGCCCGACGATGATCTGTCTAGAATCTACATACCAAACTCACACACCAAATTCTCACGATTAATCGTAAAATTTAAGTTCTCGCTAAAAACGAAGATGCCTAGCAACGTCAAAAGTTATGATCATCTAGAATTGTTCTCTGCTGCTACCAAAGTGGAACAATCGTCTATGCCAGTTTGGTGCCTCATGTTTGTATAAACCATTGTAGGACCAACTTGACTGTGGTTTAATAACCTGCAATCAGGTAACATTGATTCTGTTAAAGAACTTAACAAAAGTCTTCTCAACTATTTCATGCAGTAGAAGAGATATAGTAAGAACCCGATAGAGTTGCATCATATAGAGCAGAAAGAAGATGAAGATTAGAGAGCTTTAATGGAGCGATATAACTTTTATCGTTATGAACAATTCATCTAATCTACTAGTAATGTTTGTGAGTACTGAATATGATAATGTTTATGTTTTATTTGAATCAAATGTTGTTTTTGTTTACCTAATGGTGATGTTTACTTTAGTTAGTATAATCAAAAGCATTCCACTGGTGTGAGAATTGTTAATTAACTAGTGGTGACAATCTAATTTGTTAGTGTAATTAGAGAATGTCCTGTTAGTATGATTATCTAATGTTGATTTGATTAACACATGTTATTATGAATCATGTCTATATGATTATCATTCTCATACTGAAACCCAAGTTCGTGTAGGTAAGATTTATCTTGAGCCAGGAAGTGATACTTCTTTATTAAGTAAAGTAACTATTTTATTGTTATCTAGTTTAATATATAAGTAAGGAATCTTAATAATGATACAACTTATCATGTTTTTTATGTTTAATGTATTACATTCAAGAAAGTTTCATAGCCAATCACAAACTCCATACTGATTCGACACTCTTACTTGTCATAGCTAGTCTAAGGTAATTAGGATCAATTAATCTTCTATTTTTTATCACGCCTTCAACACCGATCAAATTTTGGCGTCGTTGCCGGGGAGTTTGAGCCCTTGGCTATTTAAGTTTTATTGTTTTGTAGTAGTCTCTTTAGCTATATAAATTCCACAAATATTATTTAGTTGTTGTCTATCTTTCTTTTTTCTCAATTTCGTAGGGTGTGTTGTTTTTGTTTGTGCAGGTAAACAAGAGGTTCATGCGTATAAGGTTCTCAAACTGATCATCACCTCTATCATTTGAAATGGTCTTTGCTTTTCTAGCTTACTAGAATCTTAATTAGTTTGATATCACCATGGATGGAGTTCGTCATGCATGTATGTGTCGTGAGGGCCTTGTTCACTAACAGACATGCCAATTATTCTTGCAAATATAGGAAGAGTTTGAGAAACATAAGGATAGTATCATTAATAACTATGGAATCTACTCATACCATGAACCAAGTTCATCATACTCTCACTGATATTATAATTCAGTACTTGATTATGGAGGTATGTATTATCAATCCTCAAGTCAATCAATGAGTTCGTTCCATCATGCTTATAAATCTAAGGATGAAGAGAGTGTTCGAGAGGACACACTTTGTTCAAAGATTGACCAAGTTCTTAAGCTACTTCCATTTTCAAGTTCATTTAGAGTGGAGTTGTTTAGCAACAAGCTTGATATGATACAGAACAAAATGAAAAGAACAGATAAATCACTTTTATCTATTGTTGTCCATATTCAATGGTTGCTTTCTTCACAAGTTAGGGAAGAGGATATGCATGATAGTACTACACCAATCCATTTAATCATGGAAGACCAATATGTTGCACCAATCATGATTGAGAAAACACAAAAAAAGAGGATATGGATCTACTAAAGCATGAAGTTGTATGTTTATACTACAATGAAGACACAAAAATTATTGAAGAATCAATGACTAACATTCATCTACTTTATCGTAACCAACCTCATATATTTATTTTTCCTAGTGATAATGTTGGGGAGAATAGTTTGATCTCAAAGAGTAAGAAGGTGGTGACATAAGACATTTGGCAAATCATTAAGAAAGGGCCCCGTAAGCACTCAAATGACTCATGATTTTGGGATATAGAATATTAATTCGGCATGTCAACTACTGAGCATATCTGGGAACGCGGTAGGAAAATTTTCAATTTGACCACTAAGACAAAAAAGTCAGGTATGGTCTAGCTAAACACCTATAACGTAGCGCTACACAGGAGGCAACTTGTTTATATGTTTGTTTATTTGTTTGTGTATTTGCATGCCTGCGTTTTTAGTTGTGTTTTTAGTTTCATATTTTGTTTATTTTTGGGCACACATCAAGTCAAATACTATGGGTCATTCATTTCATTGTTCATCACTAAGTTGGGGAATCTCATGAGTAATGTTTCAGTTATACATCATCTTGATGTGTCTTGGGGACAATGCACATTTAATTTGGCGAAAGGGGCTAAGTCAATTGAATTTATGTTCATCACAACAAAAAGATTTAAAAAAAAACAAATCGAAAAGGTAGAAAATTTTTTTGGATTGAACAATGTGAAATAATACGTCTTAAGCTTCGGTGATCAGCCGAGTCTATGGCAGACCTGAAAAGTGCTACTACATATGCCCCTGATCTACGGTTAAAAAGAACACACTTGTTACACTGAGGAAGGAAGTACAACAACCGTTATGGTCATCCACCATAGTCTACGGTGGGATTGGTTACCCATGACATCACGTGATCCAGCATTGCATGCCAAAAAATCAGATCAAGGTTCAACAACTAAGCTTTATGACATTAGGTCACTTCATTAAGAGTTAATGGAGTCCTTTTTTCTTTGGACCACCTTCTAGTTCACGTTGAGAAGATCATTCAGTGATTATTTTGATCAGGTGATGTAATAGTTCTCTTCGTTCTATTGTACTAATATGAATGATTTATGTTTTGCATTTGTTATGTTTTATTTAATTTTTTTAGGTAGGGCCACCTTAGATTAAATGCATGTATGTTAGACTTTTGGTTCTTAATATGTCTTTTGGTTAAAATAGTCATTGGTGTAAGCTATTCAAGTAAAATCAAATTGATAAAACATTCCTTGAATTACGAATTATATATATATATATATATATATATATATATATATATATATATATATATATATATATATATATATGGGAAGTGATAGGTAGTTGACATATTAATATTTATACATGGATTGGATCTTTAGGGAGGGAAATGCAAATGATTTTTGATGTGTTGGTAGGCTCAAGCCAAGAACCCCAATGTCCTTGGTGTAAATTAACTAATACATAAATTAAATATATAAACAGTGAAATAAAGAAAAAAAAATCCTTATGCTGTTATTAAGCATGAATGGATATATATATATATATAAAGAAAAGAAAAAAAGAAAAAAAATCACTACGCATTGTTATTCAGGATCAGAAATCAAAATAGGGTGTTTAAATTCCCAAAAATATATAGTATGATCCCCTAATATATGCTTAAGGTACCTTAATTCTCATGGTGTCATTATTAGAGATGCATGTCCAAGTCAAGTTGTGATTTGGTGAGTCATTGAAAAACCTTAAGGTTGGATAGGTTTTACTATGTATATTAACTGTGGGGATAATTAAACCATTATGGTAAATATAAAATAAAATCACGAGCACAAGGCATTGGTAGAACTGAAAGGGGTATGGGTTTAAGAAGGACAATATACCAACAATTATTGTTAAAGCATTAGTACTTTTCCTTAGCGAAATGAGGTGTGAAAAAAAGGTTAACATGTTAATTATGATCTCATTACATTTTGTTTTCGGGAGGAAAAAGTATTAAGTTGGGGAATGTGTGATTACTTCAAAGAGTTAACAAAGCACCGTAAAAAAAAACTTGATAGCTCTATTGTAAGGGAGTCGGGACGTTTTTGAATGGTCACCATGTGACATGACAGGATTTCCATGACAGTGGAGCAAAAAAGAGAGGCTTGGCATAGGATAGAAACGCAGTCGTACGTGTTGAGGTTAACTAGTAGAAGCAGGCATTGTAAGAGAAGTGAAATATCACACTTGTCTCGCAAACTCAGTAATGGTCATGAAGTCAAATGGAAGCTAGCAAATGAGTACTGAGTTCAAATACAAAAAAAAACATGTCCAAAAACTGCTACCCACTGCCATAGATCAACTTTATGGTCATTCCATGGTAGGGTTTGATTTGAAATGTTTTTAGATGCCTATAAAGGCTAATATCAGACTCAGATAACATGCGACAATGCAAAAAAAATAGCTTTTTATATGGCTTAGGGTATCTTCTGCTACAAAAAGATGCCATTTGGTCTAAAAACATTAGGGCAAGTTACCAAGGAATAATTGATGGCACCTTTAGCGCTCAACTAGGCTAGAACATGGAAGCATATGTTGATGATGTGGTGATCAAAAGCCCAGATGAAGAAGCAATAATAGCAAATATAATTTAGACATTTAAGAACTTATGAAAGATTGAGAAGTGTTAATTTGGTTTAAAAAAAGGCAAGTTCCTTGGACACTTAGTTAGAAAACATGACATAAAGACCAGCCTGGATAAGGTTTGGGCCACACAGCAAATGAAGTCGCCAAAGTCTTAAAAAAGGTGTAGAGCCTCAATGGCAGGTTTTGCGACCCTACATTAGTGTTTATCCAAGTCTGTAGAGGGCTCCCTGGCGTTTTTCAAAACCTTGAAGAGTTGCACGGCCAAGAAATATTTTTAGTGGCCCGTTGAGCAGAGGAGACATTTTAGAGTATGAAGGAAGACTACCTCTCCAACATTCTAGCAGTAGTATCCCCTGCATCTAAGGAACCTTTGGATGTATTTGGTTGTGAGAAATGAAGCAGTCAGTGCGGTCATAATTGTAGAGAGGAAAGAGTTTCAATTACCCATTTACTTCATCAGCAAAGACCTTAAGGAGGCAAATATAAGGTACTTGATGCTCAAAAAAATTGTACTAGCACTCATGTACATAGCAAGAAGGTTAAGATGATAATTCCAGGCACAACCCATGCACATTCTTACTAATCTACGTATCCGAGAAGTCTTGTCAAAGCTGCAGGTATCAGGGTTGTTGGAAAAATGGGTCGTAGAATTGGAGAACATGGCCTAATCTATTTCCCAATCATGACAGTAAAGGGATAAGTATTAGCAGATTTCCTACTTGAAGCTCCTCTCTCCAAGATTAAAAACGTAAACATCAAAAAACAACAAGGAAACCCATGGGAATGGAATTTGTATAAGATGGCATTTCAAGTGGCTTAAGAGCTAGCCTAGTGTTAATTAATCCGGAGGGGATATATATGACATACACAATGCGTCTGCACTTTCTAAGCACCAACAATGATGTAGAATATGCGGCTTTCCTTGTTGGGTCAACGGTCACACACTTGTGAGTGTTCGTAGATTCATTACAGGTTGCCAGTCGGGTCAACGGTCAATACAAAAAAAAAAACCAGCTATGAAGTTATACCTCACCTTGATAAAGCAAGTAAAAGCCAAGTTCAAGGAGTGTATGATAACCCAAGTCTCAAGAACTCAGAATAAGAAAGCGGATGCCTTGTCAAACTAGCTTCTCTAGCATTCACCCACTTGACAAAAAAGGTCCTTGTGGAGGTCTTAAAAAAGCTCCATTCAAGGGCAAGTAGTGCATGATGTAGTTAGTGAGGAAGACCTTACTGGAAATGAAGACGAGGCAAGGTGTTTGTAGTTAAAGTCCATTGGATACATTCTTGAAAAGGGAAGACTCTACAAGAAAGCATACCTCTCCCCTTATTTTTGTGTTGTGTGGAGCCATCACAAACCAACTATATTATGAGGGAGGTTCGCATGGGAATCTGCAGTGCACACGCAGGGCCATGAATATTTATGGCAAACATCAAGAATATAGTGTATTATTGGCCTAACGTGCATAAAGACGAGTAGGAACATATACAATGATTCAAGGCCTGTTAATTACACGCATGGGTTGGAAAAATGTTAAAATATAAGCTAGTCACCATTTCATCAGCATGGCCATTTTACAAATGGGGCATGAATATCGTGGATCCATTTCCCGAAGTTGCTGGAGGGTCAAATTTATACTCGTGGCCATGGATTACTTCACTAAGTGGCTAGAGGTAAAACCATTAGCATCTATAACAGGCAAGCAGGTCAACAAATTCTTTTAGGAAACCGTCATTTGTAGGTACAACCTCCATGGAGAAATAATAACATTCAATGGAAGACAATTTCCGAAGAAACCTTTAATTGGGTGGTGCAAGGAGCTACATATCAAGCAAAACTTCACATCATTAGCACATTCGTAGGCAAATGATCAAGTAGAATGAACGAATCGAAGCATAGTACATGGTTTGAAGACATGGTTGGGGAGGCAAGGAAAAGCATGGTTGGAAGAGCTACTAAATATTCTATGGGCACTAGGGACAAATGAAAAAATCAGCATAGGGAAAACCCCATTCAGTTTGGTTTTCATGTCAGAGGCCATGATTCCAATAAAGATAGGTATGATGTCAACAAGAATAGGCAACTGCAAAAAAGGGACCAACGATGCTGAAATCCTTCTCAATTTAACTCTGCTAGAAGTAAGCATCGCATAAGCACAATACAAAGCACAACGGGAAAAGTACTGTAACACTTGGGTGCGAAAGGAATCTTTCCATCCTGGTGACCTAGTTCTTTGGAAGAATTATGCTAGTCTCTAAGAAGACAAGGGTAAGATGGGACCTAAATAGAAAGGCATAGAGGCTCATAAAGGAAAATCATACAAGCTCAAGGACATGAAATGTCGGGCGATACCAAGACACTTGAACACCATGAACCTTCAAAGGTTCTACGTGTAGAGCTTGATGCATGAAGAAACAAGTCCAAGTAGCGGCGCTTTTACAAGGGTCACGATGATAACGCCTTTAGGAAACAATGTTCAGTATGATAGGAACTAGGAATCATGAAGTAGGTTGTACCAATTTTTGTTGAAATGAATGTTATCATCAACCCCTCATTGTAATCTTCCTTGTAGAAATGATAAAATGTGTATTAAGTTTTCTACTAACATGAAACAATATTATCCTTCAAAATGCCTAACCATGACTTCTTAAGCAAAGTAGTGATTTAAAAGCTTTACACTGCCAAACCCCCACAAGTTGCATCCTTGACATGCTTGTGTAAAGGCTGAGAACCTAATACAGTTCGCTCTGTGAGATCCGGCCATGACCTACACATCTACTAACTTTGCAAAAAATTTACAAAGACATACAAACACCCTTATAAACAGGCAAAGTTAATCCATTCGGCATACAAAAATACAACTGAAAAAATCTAGGTTGTGTAAAAGATAAAATCATACAACCTTGTCATATAAAGAACACAACGATTGCCTAACAGACAAGCTTCTTGACTCACGAACAAACAAAAATACCATAGCCATGCATTCTCAAAGATTAATAAAAGTATGGCCAATAAAACCATCAATAATAGCAAAATTTAAGAAAAAAGTACAAAAGTTCAAACGGTCACAAAACAGGGGACAAAAGATTCAAGCCATACATATGTGCTCATCACAAAGTTCTTAGTCGGTATAGCAACATAGCAAAACAAACTATTTCATAACTACATATTTATCGTCAACTGATTTTTCAACCTACAAATCATCACCAACATTCTGCTCCATTGTTCCATAACCAACAGCAGGCTTTCTCACAACTTGTAGCTCGTTAGATTTCCCTACCAACACGACTTTGTCTTCGCAAAGCATACCAGCCGTTGTTGCCTTTTTCCCGCTAGTATCAAGGCCTGCGTAAGACAACCTTGCCATAAACACTTATATAAATATACAAATCATAAAAAAACCATCAAAAATATAAATCAAGTCTGGACGATAATAGTTAGTGTCTTTAATGCTTTCACCTATAGAATGGCATCGAAATCCAGCATTCAGCCCTACCAATAACCTAAGGTGATGGGCTGCTTTCTGAACAAGGGCCAAGGAGGTCAGATACTCAAAACTCTAGCGCAAGTTGCAAACCACATATGAAAAGCCTTTACTGACGAGCCACTTTCTCTCCCCTATAATAACCTTTAAAATTTTCCTAAACCTATGTTATGTGTACCTGTTAGGCCATAGCATCCTTCATCTTTGCTTCATTCTTTAAACTACTCCTTGGAAAGCATGGCCGCTTGACCTTCGGCAAGGTAGCCATGCAACTTGCCAATTCAGCCTTAGATAAGGTATAGAATCCGCAAGACATCGTTCCCAGGCCCTAGCATCCTTAAGTTCGTTAGCAAGAATATCCTTTTTTGAAGTTAATTTCTTCACCTCCTCCTATAAAGAAGCTATAACCCGAGCGTTGTTATACAGTTTTTTCCATATAATTGACATTTTAGTCCGTACATGGTCACGAAAGGCCACACCAGCCTTCCACCTAGTTTCTGTGGCAAACATGTATGCACCAAGTTCAGCCAAAGAAAAATTGATCTTACCTTCAATGGTGAAATCATCAAGAACATTAGTCCTAATCCTCTAGGTAATGGTGGAAAATATCTTATAATTTTTCTACCCATAATGGCATCATAGAACATGTGTTTGATCAGAATGTCAAAGTCAAGGATGACTTTAAGCTTAGCCACATCATGAACCAAGTAGTTCCTACCTTTAGGGAATATAGTATGTGTAAATGATCCCTCACCGGCATCCAAATCCCTAACCTTCTCATGACGAAAAGATAGAGCCTTCACCATAGAGATAGGGTCAGGTCTAGAAGATAGAAGTTGGAGGCCATCATCATTCCCCACTGACTTCGAGGGTTGAATGAGGTTATATTTCATAGATTAAGTGCATGTTTTATAGTTTTCTCCTTGATTGGTTGGTCATCTTTTTTCCTTTTACTAAGATTCTTCGTAGTGAGCACTTAAAACCTAGTCTCTGCCAGGACATGAGGATGAGGATCCAAATCATTAGACATGGATGAAAAGACACTCAGATATCCCCCTTGATATAAGCATTGTTAGCCCGAAGGACAATGACATCATCCTCGTTCTCCATAACAGGTCAAGACACGACCTCCATATCCACTTGGATTCAAGCTCAATTAACGATAACATGCTCATATCGTAAAAACATCAAAAGTAGAAATAAAGTGAGAAAAGTAAAAATCACATATTAAGAATAGAAGAAACATATAAACTCCAAGGCGTTTAAACGAGGGGAGGGTATCCAACGAATCCCAATCAGGACTTAACCCAGAAAATACTAACAAGGACGAATCCAAGTAGGATTATTAGCTAGGGTTTGTGGTGGTTGTTGATAAACAACAGAATATGGTGAATGTAGTCAACAAGAGTACCCCGCGGCTCTCAAATCTTAAAGTGAGTTACCTTGCTTACCAATAATGGTGACAATTGAGAGAGGATCAATTGATAGTACTCCAAAACATTCAAAAAGAAGACCGAGAGCAGGAGCCACAAATTCAAATACTCAAAGAATCGAGTGTAAAGAGCAAAGGAATCAGAAGGGTTATTAAGAATCAATTGGTTAGAATCAAGGAGACAAGGAACAAGCTCAAAACTAATCTTGTAACATGCGCAAAACGAAGCGAACTCCATCTCCGTCATCTTCAACTTCCTAGAAAGCATATCATGGCAACCCGCTATAATAAAAGAAAAAGAAGAGGCGAAAGAGAAGAGAGAGAAGAACCTGGTAATTTTCGCATGAGACGGTCCAAAAATAAGAAAAGAAAATATCAATAGGGTATTAACGGGGAGAGATGGGTGCGTATTTCAAGTGAAAGAGGAGAAAAGACGCCTATCATTCACATAAAACTATCAACATAACTAAAAGAGAATATGAGAAAGCAAGGAACCTTGTGAGAAACCATCATATGACTCATATGACGAAAGTAGAGAAACAAGCAAAGAACGAACTTCAAATGCCCTTACCATAATAGGCAAGGACACGTGATCATAATAATACATTAAACACATACTCCCTTCTCACTTGTGTTTCCATATTATGATTAGCTGGGTCAGATGGATTTGCTCGATATAAAAGTTAGTAGAACTTTGATTGCCGAGATTCAGAAAGAAAAAGTTTTGAAGGTGGTGCATTGGAAGATCTATTTGAAGAGTTTGTTAGTTGTGATCTATTTGAAGGATTACATGAACCCACTCATGATATTGGTAATAATGTTGTTGGTGAATAACTATCAGTTAATGTTGAAATAATGTTGAGGTTTCAAAAACCCCGGTTTACCCATATATACGATAATGATGCACAATGAGGAGGATTGGAATCCTACCACAACATATTTGAGCTTTTTGATGATCTCTGACATCCATGGTTCAGTACCGAGTGATCCAACACTACAATGAAGTTTTACACATCACACATGTGCTCATATATGGTCATATCTCATCATAACAAGAGTTTAAACTTACTAAAGCAAACCGAGCTCCCAATCATCGTTTTTAAGTCAAATCAACCATGGTGAATGTAACCATGCGTCCTAACAGTCATGCCGAGCCTTCCAACATGCCAAGATCGTAGAGAGAGAGAGGGTGTCGAATTTACAAAGAGAGTAGACCAAGAGTGAGAGTATAAAATGGGTGAAAATCGGGTTTTTAGAGCTTTAATACCCGATTTGCCCGACTGGCTCCATAGCGGACCGCTATCCCTTGGCGGTCCGCTACATCCTCAAAATGGCATATTTGAATCTTGAAAATGGATTATTCGCATCTCGAAATGGAACATTCCTCGCGGAGCGTTACGGCTAACTATGGCAGTTCACGACCACCTTAGCGGAACATTACTATGATCTTTGGCGGTTCGCTATGAGACCTTGCAACCGGGACCCAAATCATTTTAACATATATACTTATCTAGTCATTTTAAACATTATACTTATCTAATCATTTTAAAATATATATGAACAGATCATGTAAATATTTACAATCATTTTAACATATATACTTAGCTAATATTTTATCAATATACTTATCCAATCATTTTAACATATATATAAACAATATACTTACAAAGAAAGACAATATACATATCTAAATCATTTTAATATATATATATATATATATATATATATATATATATATATATATATATATATATATATATATATATATATATATAGATAGATAGATATATATATTTATCTAATCTTTTTAACAATATACTTATCTAATCATTTGAACATATATATCAACGGATCATTTTAAACAATATGTATAAGTAAAACAATATAATTATCTAATCATTTTAACATATGGATCATCTAAATCTACAAACAACCCTCTACTTTAACTCTTCACAATAATTGTTTACATGATAAATGTTATCATCAAACAACTCATATATTTTATTGTCTTGAATAAAAGAACTTTATTAATTCGTAATGTGGAAAAAAGAGAACATAAGTACATTATATTACTATTTTCTATTAGCATGATAAAAATACGAAACCATATTAATTTGTTATATATAGACTCAACCAAATAAAAGGAAATATTAAAAAACCTTAAAAGTGATTTTCAATCTTCCTACGTTGTATGTAAATTGATAATATATATGAAATTTGAACGGTAATCATTAACTGTTAGGTTTATTTCCATATTATTGAACAAGATAAATTAAACCAACAATAAAAAATAAGATTAACCAATACAAAAAGGATAATTATATCTAACATGCTCGATTATGTTTAGGAGGTCAATCAAAAAAACATTATGAAAGGAAATATATCCATCTATCTCCACTCCCAGATAATAGCAACTTCGTAAGCAATAATATCCACTTTCGTATCATATTCAAATATAAATCTACTCTTCCACTACACACGGCTCAAGTTATAAAATATATATAAGCAGTGATCTCCCTCAAAATCGATCGTACTGAAAAATGGGTTGTGAGTTTTTGAGGATTAAGGGCGTTCTTGATCAGATTCAAGAAACCGAAGACGAAAGAAATATGATTGCGGAGGTTTTAAGGATCAAAGCCATTCTTGATGACACTGGATACAAACCTGAATGGGTATTGTGCGACTTGTTAAAGAAGCTTAAACAAATGGTGGTCTCTATGAAAGTTCTTGAGGCAACCATGATCGGAAAATCTGTTAGCAAAGTTGGACATGATCACGCGGTGTCGTCGAAGGATGTTAGGCGGATTGCGAGGATGCTCATCGTATCATGGAGACGTGTGGTTGACGAGTGGATGATTGCCAATGATGATCATTTGTCTGTTTTTCAAGAAGAAGAACAAGGTGGTGGATCAAGCATGAATCGACAGAAAGAGAAGCAAGAGAGCAAACATCCACCAACAAATCTATGTAATGTTCAAACAGAAAAGGGTAAAGCGATGGTTGAAGTAAGAAAGAGGAAGCCCGAAGAACCCATGTTACAGCGTAAGAAACGATGCTTCTTTCATGATGACAAGAAGAAGCAATCAACGGTTGTGGAGGAAGGTCGTATGCGTTGTGCTTCTGTTAAAACAGAGAAGTTGCAAAATCCGAATCTTCCAGTGACCTTCGACGTGGAAGAGAAAGTTGAAGCCGCAAAAAGAAAGCTGCAAGAAGGCTACAAGGAGGCAGAAAACCGCAAGAGACAGCGAAGAACACAAGTGATTGAGGTGCATGACGTGTTGAGGCTGGGCTTGGCTCATGAAGACCAGCGCAGCAGGTTTCGAAACCACACGATCAAGCCTTGTGTTGCCTTAGTACGTTGATCGAATGCCGTCTGCAACTCTTTATAATTTTAGAACGCATTTGTTAACTAGGAAGTTTTGTGTGTTTTCTATAATTCATTCAATTCCAAACACATGATCTCAGGCAGCATGAATCTTTATTTTTAATTAATAGGTTTTGATGTCTTGTTACAAGGTGCATATATGATTGACAATTTGCACCATATAGTTTAGGGATATAACCAACATCTTCAGTTGTATCCTACAGATCAATCAATTAATTAGATCTACCATAATTAAGGTAGTAATCTTTCTCCCTTATGCAAAAGAATTTAAATTTAAAGGAATTCAATTAATTTGTCACGAGGAATTGGAATTTTGAAGAAATAGAATTTATTAAAGGAATTATAATTTAAGCAAATTTAGATGATAAAACAATCACAAAGGCAGTGAATAAAAGGCCTGTTTTGAACTTTTAAATGTATAATAAAACTATTGGATGCACAAAAATAAAAAACATGAATAACTTAGACTGTATATACCCCGGCTTAAAAAGTTTAGCCTAAATCCCCACTTACACTCCTCCTCGTGGCCTCTCCCACACTTCTTGCATGCCTCTTCCTTCCCTGTTATCATTTTCCGATCATCGACTCTCAACATCTTACCTCCAGCCACAAATCCACCATCATTATCCCGCCTCCCATTCCCATTCCTAACATTATCCCGCTTCTTCTCCACATCCACCATCGCCACCGCCTCTCGCTCGTCATACAGTTTCCCTGCTAGATCGACCACCGACCTAAACGTACCTGGCCGAGTGGCGATCAGATGTCTGCGGATATCTGCTGGCAGACCTTGAATCTACCTCTTGATCTTTTGTGACACAGGTGTCACTTGATCTGGAACCTGCCTTGTCATCTCGTTGAACTTCGTCGTGTATTGCTGGTGTGTCATGGTTCCCGCCTCCAACTGCAGGAACTCCCTCTCGACCTTATCGAGCTCTCTATGAGGACAAACCTCCTCAATCACCAACTTCTTCAGCTCACTCCACCTCATCCTCCCAATCGCCCTACTACCCTCGGCCTGGACAACGTTGTCCCACCAACATAAGGCCGAATCCACAAACGAGTGGGTAGCAAACTTCACCTTCTGATCCCCTCGACACTCACTGATATCAAGTACCGCCTCCATCTCTCTCACCCATCGATGAGCAGCAGTAGCACTCCCATTCCCATCAAATGTCAAGGGCTTGCATCTTTGGAATGCCCCATAGTTACACCCCTTTGTAGCTTCCTGCACTGCCTCCTCCTCCTCGTCATCACTGGGGGAAACCATTTCAGTATCCGGTTTCTCCATCTCCCCTAAACCTCCTCCTTCGCCCCCTCGCCTAGCGGTTTTCCTCTTCTCCTCTTTCTCCTTCTTCTCATCCTCCCTCACAGCTCTAATACCCTCGGTCACCACAGACGGCAGAATCGTCTGCATGACCTAATGTACTTTTTCAGCTACTGCCTCCTTCATTGAGGCCCTCAGATTAGCACTCTCATCCCCACCGTCATGGTGATGAGGTTCGGGCTCTTCAGGAGCCGTTTCAGCAGTCTTAGCCCTGTTCCTTATGGCACGCGGTCCAGCACCACGACCACCACGTACTCCACCTCGGGAAGCCTTCGAAGATCTACCACCAGCCATCTCTAAGCACTATAAGATTCAAATACCAACACGGTCATTCAAGGTAATTGGTCAGATTATGTCAAGTATAGTAAGTCTCTAATTACAATGGCCAGTTGTGATTAGCCACTTACTTTACTCTTCATTCCCTAAGCATCCCCTATCCTGACTAAATCAGTATTCAAATCTATTAAAGTCACATAAACCACATAACACGCGCACATAATTCCTTTTCATTAACTTACATAAAACCTTTACCTGCAGGCATGTAGCTACTAGAACTGGCATCCCTTCTCTTTTCGTCCCATTTTTAGATTAAGTTTAAGTTTGGAAAATATTTTACCTAATTCTCTTAAACTTTGGCTCTGATACCAACTTGTAAGGCCCCGTTCCCCGAACTCTTACAGTTGGACAACCATCGTATAAAACATATCAAACTCATCATTTTGCACTGGAAATTTAACTTTTCATTAACAATTAAAACATGTCAAATCATCATATCCTTTTTTTTACATTCCAAAAATGTATTAATACGAAAACATTCTCCAAAATATGGATGCAAGACTTGAACCATCCCCAGTAGCTTATGCATCCATGCCTGCACCTCCTCAGTATCAACAAATACCTGCTAACTATTATGCATACAAAATTCAGCGACGCTGAGTGAGTTCTAGTTTTAATAATAAAATACTTTACTTTCATTTAAAACATTTTCCTTACTTTCGTACGTGATCATACATTATACGTACATCTAGATAATATCATTATTATATTCCATCATCATTCGTTTCGTACTTTCTTTCATTATTATCTTTCACCTTATCTAGATCCTGCCATATGCTATACCCCCACGTCATACCGAAGTTGGTACTATGCCCGAGGCTTACAAGTAAACCCCCACGTCATGCCAAAGCTGACACAGTATCGGGGTGCGTGACAAGGATCCTATCTTAACTCATATGCTACACCCCCGACTCATGCTAAAAAGCTGGTACTGTGCCGGGGTTTATAAATAAACCCCCGACTCATGCTAAAAAGCCAACACAGCACCGGGGTGAGCAACAAAGATCTCATAGCTCATTACTTCCATTTTCATTATTCGTTATCTTTCACTTTCGTTATATAATACTTTACTTATGTACTCATACATATCACGCCATGTAAAGGCACATAATAACCACAGTCGACAAGCATATAACATCAACAGGCATAAACCATCATAACACATCAGAACTTAACACTACATTCTACTTCTCAAAATTCCAGAAAATCCTAAGTGCCCAAAGAAATGCGGATGAACATAAACCAATGCGGCTGAATGTTCAGCAAATGCGGACAAGCAAATGCAGATGAAAGCCTAAGAAAATATTCTAAGTGCCTAAAGATACGCTGGTTAACCAAATGTGGATGAACATGTGCAAATGCGGATGAACAAGTCCAAATACGGATGATCAAAATACTTAACTATGTAACATAAAACCAATGCGGTTGAATGCTCAGCAAATGCGGATGAAGACCAACAAATGCGGATAAATACATACAAATGCGGATGAATAAAAACGAATGTGGATGAACATTCAACAAATGCGGATGAACAAAAGACTTATGCGAGTGAACAAGTCTAAATGCGGATGATCACCCAACAAATACAGATGATCGTTACCCACCTGCAATGCAACTTATGCCATAACCAGTTCCCAATCATCATTCTAATATAACATTAGCACAGATCTATCATGCTACACACTTAGAACATACTAAACATCATACACAACTTAGAAATCATCTAAAAACATACATCAACAACATTCAGTCGCACATCATGTTAAAATTCATAGTTTGGTTTAGAAATCTTCTGTCTAGTATACATAACAGCCCCAAACACATAGAAAACCAGTAAAAGAGGGGGTCTGGAACTCACCTTCAACAGCTTTCGAGTAGAACACCTTAAACCCGAGAACCCACTTGAAGTTCCAGCACCTAAAACACACAAAACGAGCACTAAACACCAGAAACTCTATCCAGAAGCTGAAACCCAACTAAAAACCGAGAAGAATTACCTTAAAATCTCACCTTTAAGCAGATCTTCCTCCTGCTCTCTCTAGAAACCGATGGAAGCTTCTTCTTCTATTCTTGTAGCCGAAAGCAGATGTAGGGAAATGGGGGTGTGGGCGGCCATCCCCTTCTTTTTGAACCCACTAGAGGCAAGTTTGCCACTTGCACACTTTAACCCCATTTACTTTTGAAAAATGTTATCTTTCCCCTTTTTCTCTTCTTTTCCTTTTTTTTTTATAAATTTTTGGGTGTTACAACAACTGACACATAATAGGGCCAATAAAGTCCTAAACTAAAGAACAAGGCCTAGATAAGACCCATTGCACAAGTCTGATTCAAATAAAGCGTTTAACTTTGATTAATTGATGGATACAAGATTCGGCAGAACTTATAACAAGTACAAACTAAACGTGCAAACTAATAATAAATCTAGATCCATATAGCCAGAGTTCCCTACTGAACATGAAAATTACACAATTTCACCATCAATCAGCTTAAAATATCATAACCAAACATAACAATGTCACCATTACGTGTGAAATCATAGTTTTGATAAATATACAACATCTAAGTATACATGTCAATCTCAAGAGTATAATAAAAGATTAAAATAAGGGTTTTAGAATTCAACTATTGAAGCTATCAAACAAATTCTAGAAACAAGAAGATCAATCTCTAGAGCTACATGCACACATGTAAAGAACACCTAATATAAAGATGCACACTCCTCCATGTGAAATAATCCACCAATCCACGTATGATGTGTGATGAGACAATACAGCCGAATTGACAGAAAAGATAATTTATTGGAAAATCCACTCTGATTCTCTATCAACCAATAATGTGGGACCATTCACATGGTTAAAGCTAAACTGTTTGAAATTCAGGGGAAACATGGAACCGGTCACTATACCGGGGGGCGAGACATGACCGCGACTTAAGATTCAAGTACCGTTGAAAAGACTAAAGGAATGGGGGGAACAAAGAGAAGCAGATGGTATCATTAGCCAATGCCTGTGATTCTAGAACAAAAGAATTCTACGTTAGTAGAGGATAGGATGCAACAGAGGTTGTACTTTCTCCCCGAATCGGATTTTTTGAGGAACGTATCGAGAGTAAAGATCATCAATTCCTAATGAAATGGATGCGGCAACCAACTTTATTCTTTGAAACACCACGTAAACATCATTTGAATATATATCTTGCTTAGATCTATAAAAAAATGTATGAGAAATTCATCCCTTTCAGCTTGTGATAGTCCTCATTGAGATTTTAGGGTTGCCAGTGATTATGAGTTGAGAAAAGAGAAAATGGTATTGTTTATTCATATATTTAAGAAATATTGTTCAACCTTATAAATTTTTTAATATGTTTTAAAGTAGTTATGAGTAGAGAAGAGAGAAAAAATAATGATAAATATATAAAAATATTATTTAATTTAAAAAGAAAGAAAAATTAAAGATTTTTGTTGTAATTATAAGGATAAAAATAAAGAATAGGATGTGAATGCTCTAAGGCTATAATGCTCAAAGACATAAGATGATAATTAAAGTATGACACCAATTAAATAATCAGCCCTGTCCAAAAGACATAGATTTTCGATGTCTTCAATATTGATATATATCTTGACTCCAAAAACAAATCATGCCACCAATAAACCATAAAGAACCCTACTAGCCACATGAAGTTGAACAAACCCCATTTGAAATCAAAAAATAAAAATCCAAAACTTACTTGAAGTTTCTAGCAAAATAACATATATTGCTCATAAGAAAGGAAGAAAGATAGTATGAAACTTACAAAAATCACATGTTGTTAACCACTAGGAGGCGGCAAGTACGACCAATAGCGAGATCTGGACAGAGAGAGAAAAAGTGGGTTTTCTTTACGGCAAGACGTGCGTAGGAAGACAACCAATAGAGAGAGGACCGATAGGAGTATTTCGTTTAGGCGGCATGGAAAGAATAGCTGAGCTGAAGGTTTGAATTGAGGGTTAGATATTTGCAAGCAATGGTTTCGCTAAGTTGTTGGAGTTTGCTAAGCTTGCAGAAAGTTTGTGACGATAAATAAGACTTTGTCGCAAATTGGTTGCATTTTGCGACAATTTTCCAACAAACGTATTTTGTTTTTTGCTTTTCAAGTTCTAAATGTGGTTGTTTCCGCTCTATCTTCAATTCGATTAACGGATCATCACTTGATTCGGTAGAACTTATAATGAGTACAAACTACCATGACCAACTACCTCGTTTGCTCCTTGAAAACCCGATCTTACTTGTAAAAGGACAAAAATCTCAACATCTTATTTGAAAAACCAAATTTATGGGTGGGTTTCAGTGGCTAAAGTCAACCTTGTGTTAGGAATTCTAGTGGTCAGTAGTCGATAGCCACATCTTGATGGCCGCGTACTGGATAGTTTACGAGCTTTGAGAAGTATGACGCATGATTCTAGGTTAAGAACGTAGGTGATGGAAATGTTTAAAGGAAAAAGACACTTTTCTAGTATGGTTCTTGCAACCCTGAACAACCACACAAGGGTAGTGGTTATTGTCCATTTCGAGATAGACGCGTAGAGGGCTTGTGGTAATTTCTAACGATTGTAGATAGCTGTAATGGCAGCGATGGTAGTGGTTTTTAACTAAGTTCTTGACAGCATGGAGTTAGGTGATGACGTAAGCAAGGCCATCAACATAGCCTGATGACGTAGGCAAGGCCGTAAACATAGCCATAAGGTAATCTGAAAAACCCAGGAGCCTTGAGAGAAACCATCACATGACTCACATGACATAAGTAGAGAAAAAATGAAAGAACAAACTTCAGATGTCCTTATCACGGTAGGTGAGGACTCGTAAGTACAATAACATGTTAAGCACATACTCCCAATGCACTTTTCTTTGGAAGAAACACAAGATCAGATAAGAGATAACTTGAAAGGATCATGAGTAGAAGGAATGGCTCCTAATAGACTCCAAAAAGGTGGTTCGTTACCTTCTTACCCTAATAGGGAAAGTCAAACCTACTTCTAATAAGTTAGACAATCATGGAAAAAGCAAGACTAATAAAACAGTTAAAGGAAGTCAAACTTTTACATACAAGAAGGATCACTCAAATTTCAAGGTAAGGACATGCAGACAAGGAAGATTAGTTCACCTGAAATGGAAAGATCAAAACAGGATGTGATAATCTATTTCAGTCTCCTCCAAGTATAAATAATGTACTTGGTATCCCGATAAGATCATCCAATCCAAAAGCATTTTTCTCCTCCATTACTCTCCTTCCTATTTAAAAATCATTCATTTGATTCTCACACCGGAGGTGGATCGCAGGGGTTCCTCCCCTACAGTGAGCCTAATTATTTGTTTTCCTGTTAGCAGGTCTTCTCTAGTAGTCATATCCAGTGGTGGTGTTTTTCTCGTGTAGTAACAAGTGACGCCCATTGTGCGGCACACTCTAAAGTTGTTGAAGCGTAGCCATGTTTTATGTTTTGGTTTTTTCTAAACTCTCCCTCGTTTGGAAGTTTCTCTAGGGAATATGTTCGTGATGACACCCCAGCCCATGAGGGATTTCCCCTTCTAATGCAGCCTGAATCTACACCGATCATAGATGAGTAGCCTACATCACCCGGACACCAACCCCTCACCCACCCCTAGTCGAGCACTTTAACTAGATCCAAGGAGCAGAAGTCTTTCGTAAAAATCCCCTGTTATCCCCACAGTACCAGTGTTCTCATATCCTCTCGTATCATTTCACACACCCCTTAGTGACGGGAGGTGCCATTGACAATTACACTGATCAGACTACCGGAGCATACTCATAGCTCGTTAACATAGGATATAAGTTCATGCTCCCACCAACCTCAAACATTGCTATAGAACAATCAATAGGGACCTATCATGCCTTTACGAGGGAGACCCCTAATTTCCCATACCGTAGCCCATAAGGCATCCCTCTGCCTTTTATCCCTACCTTACTACTAGGGTCATACCAGTCTTTGCCCATGCCCAACCCACCATAGTTCACCTTCAGTCAACTACCACAACCTATCACACAACCCATTAAGCCGGAGAATGAACTGTCTAGAATCTACATACCAAACTCAGACACAAAAAACAAAGACGTCCAACAATGTTAAAAACAGCCTGGGAGAACATGATGATCATCTAGAATTGTTCTCAGGTGCTGCCAAAGTAGAACAATGGTCTATGCCAATTTGGTGCCATATGTTTGTATAAACCATGGTAGGACCAACTCTACTGTGGTTCAACAACCTGCAATCAGGTAGCATTGATTCTTTTGAAGAACCCAACCAAAGTTTTCTTAATTATTTCATGCAGTAGAAGAGATATAGTAAGAACCCGATAGAATTGCATCACATAGAGAAGGAAGAAGATAAAGAATAGAGAGCTTTCATGGAGCGATATAACTTTTATCATTATGAACAATTCCTCTCATCTACTAGTAATGTTTGTGAGTTCTGAATATCATAATGTTTATATGTTATTTAAATCAAATGTTGTCTTTGTTTACCTGATGGTGATGTTTACTTTAGTTAGTATAATCAAAAGCAGTTCCATGGTGTAAGAATCGTTAATTAACTTGCAAGAAAGCATATCATGGCAACCCACCATAACAAAAGAAGAAGAAGAGGCGAAAGAGAAGAGAGAGAAGAACCTAGTAATTTGCCTATGAGATGGTCCAAAAATAAGAAGAAAAAATATCAGAAGGGTATTAACGGGGAGAGATGGGTGCGTATTTCAAGTGAGAGAGGAGAAAAGACACCCATCATTCACATCAAGTTGTCAAAATAACTAAAAGAGAATATGAGAAAGCAAGGAACCTTGTGAGAAACCATCACATGACTCACATGATATAAGTAGAGCAACAAGCAAAGAACGAACTTCAAATGTCCTTACCTTAGTAGGCAAGGACATGTGATCATAATAATACATTAAACACATACTCCCTTCTCACTTGTGTTTCCATATTGTGATTGGTTGGGTCAGATGGATTTGCTCGAGATAAAAGTTAGTACAACTTAGATTGCTGACATTCAAAAAGTGAAAGTTTTGAAGATGGTGCATTGGAAGATCTATTTGAAGAGTTTGTTAGTTGTGATCTGTCTGAATGATTGTATGAACCCACTCATGATATTGGTAACAATGTTGCTGGTGAATAACTGTCAATTAATGTTGAAATAATGTTGAGGTTTCCAAAACCCCGGTTTATCCTTATATGCGATAATGATGAACAATGAGGAGGTTTGGAACCTACCACAACATATTAGAGCTTTTTGATGATCACTGACGTCCATGGTTCAGTACCTAGTGATCCAACACTACAATGAAGTTTCACACGTCACACATTTGCTCATATGTTGTCATATCTCATCTTAACAAGAGTTTAAAATTACTAAAGCAAACAGCGCTCCCAATCGTCGTTTTTAAGTCAAATCAACCATGGTGAATGCAACCACGCGTCCCAACAGTCATACCGAGCGTTCCAACATGCCAAGATCATAGAGATAGAGGGTGTCGAATTTACAAAAAGAGTAGAGCAAGAGTGAGAGTGTAAAATGGGTAGAAATCGGGTTTTTAGAGCTTTAATACCCAATTTGCCCGACTGGCTCCATAGCGGACCGCTATCCCTTGGCGGTCCGCTACATCCTCAAAATGGCATATTTGAATCTTGAAAATGGAATATTCGCATCTCGAAATCAAACATTCCTCGCGGAGCGTTACAGCTAACTGTGGCAGTTCACGACCACCTTAGCGGAGCATTACTATGATCTTTGGTTGTACGCTATGAGACCTTGTAACCGGGACCCAAATCATTTTAACATATATATACTTATCCAGTCATTTTAAACATTATACTTATCTAATTATTTTGTAATATATATAAACAGATCATGTAAATATATATAATCATTTTAACATATATACTTAGCTAATCATTTTAGTAATATACTTATCCAATCATTTTAACATATATATAAACAATATACTTACAAGAAAGACAATGTACTTATCTAAATCGTTTTAATATATATGTTTATCTAATCATTTTAACAATATACTTATCTAATCATTTTAACATACGGATCATCTAAATCTACAAACAACCCTTTACTTTAACTCTTCTCAATAATTGTTTACATGATAAATGTTATCATCAAACAATTCATATATTTTATTGTCTTGAATAAAATAACTTTATTAATTCATAATGCGGAAAAAAGAGAACATAAGTACATTATATTACCATTTTCTATAAGCATGATAAAAATACGAAACCATATTAATTTGATATATATATATAGACTCAACCAAATAAAAGGAATTCTATATATAGTAAAAGCAGGTTTTCGGCGTGAACAGCTTTTTTTCCTCACTTTTATTGTTTAAATCTAATATATATTAACTTCCTGCTCGATGACACATATTATACTTTGGTTTACTGGTTTTGGCTTCTGTCGGTTATATGGGCTTCCGTGGTTCAAACCTTCGGAGGCGTTGTTTTTTTTTTTTTGGGTTCCAGGCCGGTTGTTTGGTTAGTGCAGTTGTGTACGTGGCGTGTTTTTGGAGCTCCCGCGTGCCTGCTTTTGAAGATTATCTACTTTGTCATCCGATGATCCATGCAATTTGGAATCGGTCGCAGCTTCGAGGTTAGCTACTTTCTCTCTGATCTTCGACTTGATTTTTTTGTTGATTTGTGTGTGGATTGTCAGTTTCTACCGAATTTTTTCCGGCCGTTCACCCTCTCTGAACTTCTGCTTCAATTTCTGGTTGATTTGTGTGCTTGGTTTTTGTGCGAATTTGAAATGCCATTCGATTTGGGTTTAGGTCTCTTGATTATGCCTGCCTAATTTGTGACCCATTTTGTGGTGGTGTTCGATTTCGGCCGCAAGGGAATGCGGCTGCAGTATATGCATGATATAACAGAGGGTCGGAAATAGCACCAATTATGCACCTTGATGATAAAGACTAATATCTTAACCAAACATGCTATGTCCACTATTGTATAGTGACAGTAGTATTAGAAGAGGCGTGTAAGTAAGCTTGCGTCTTCCTGTTGGTGGAGAGGCGTATAAGAAGTTGTGATGCCTACAGTTTATTCAGTCCCAGTAATCTTCATATTTCTTTACCTTAATTTGTCTGATCTTGAACTCTTCAAAATATCTAAAATTATTTGATCTTTAATACTGATTTCACTTGGATAGAGAATTCAGCACACCCCTCTCAATTGTTGAATGGTTTTAGTGACCATTCCCTGCATTTGTAAATGTAGACTTTGTATATTGTGTTCTTGAACTTCCATCGACACCTCTATGATGATGTGAATAAAAAAATCCATTGCCAAAATTCATGGAATATTCTAATTCCTTAGATGGTTTCCATGTTGTTTGTTGAATGTTTTTGGTTACGGGTTAATTTGTCAGCGGTTATTGTTGTATTGGCATCGTCTTTTGACCTGCTTATCTCATCCCTTAGATGGTTTCCATGTTGTTTGTTGAATGTTGAGTTTCATGTTGTCATGTGATTGATTTCTTTTTTTTTTTACTCTTTTCAGACTTCAAATGCTTTGTGTTAGTTGATGCTCCTGCAGGCCATTTTTATTTGGTTAAGGTTAGTTTTGTATGCTTCAGGTTATGTTGTGCTATACTAAATATTTTGCTCTTATGCACAGTTTTGGTTGGTGGTCATCAGATACGCTGTATGGTGCCTTAGTACCTTCCATGTTGTTTTGCAGGCTTCGACTGCTGTACGTGACTTGCTGTTGTTGCAGTCGGCTTTTGCTAACTGTAAGTGAGTTTTCCTTGCTTTAGATTATGTTTTATTATATTAGCTGTTTCGTTTTGATGCACTGTTGCAGTTTGCACTTATTAGTTGCATTTTAGTTTCTTTTAATAGCTTTAACATATACTAGGCATAAAAATCGAGTTTGATCATAAAACAGTGTTAGTACCAAATAATCATAAGAAAGCTTTTAATAATTTACACATAAAGAAGAACAGACTGTTTTAGGTAGCGTGCAAATTCCTGTGTTTACGAGTATTTTCAAATGAATGCAAGTAGAGTGTCAGGGAAGCGAACCCGAGACATACCAGTGTCGTTTGACGTTGATTATGCAACATGTTTAGATTCCTCTATGGGTTCTACATCCGCACGACAAAATCATCAGCGAATGTCTACTCTTTCTCTTGCATCGAATGAGAGTGATACAGGAGCTGTGGAATCTACCTGTAGTCTTGGAGAGTCATCACGGACCTCCACGGTTGATTTTTATCCATATTTGGATGTAGGTGCTGCTATCCATATCTGTCATGCGTGTGGTGCACAGTTTTGGCTTTTTGAACAAGTCGGATTTTTGTCCGCCAATCACCTTCCGAAATACAATCAGTGTTGTAAAAGCGGTCGGATTAATATAACTTCGCCTAATCCTCCGCGCACTTTTGTTAAAGATTTGTACACACGTGCTGATTTCTTGGATAATATTCGTGCGTATAATTCCATGTTTTCGATGACATCTTTCGGCGCAAGTATAGATGAAACGATTAATTATGCGCGTGGTCCTTACGTGTTTAGAATAGAGGGCCAAATATGTCATTGGATTGGCAGTTTATGTCCTTCATCTAACCAGAATCCTAGATTCCTGCAAATGTATGTTTATGACTCTCAAAATGAAGTTACAAATAGGCTTCGCCACTTTAATGCTTCTGAGCGTTCGTCGTTACAGCCGATGGTTGTCGAGCTACTGATTTCTATTTTGAATGAATTGAATGCGCTTGTGAAGCTTTTTCGTGTCGCACGTGATCTTTTCAACAAGCCTAACGTCCCTACCTTCTACGTTCGGTTGTATCATTCGCCGAATGAACGTTCGTATAATCCCCCGGCCCCAGATACTATAGGGGCAATAGTGTATGAGAATTCCCCAGAGGCGACTGATTTCGACATAATCATACGTTGCAAGGATGATGTTCCGCAACGAATTAATAAGCTTCATCCTCTTTACATGGCCCTTCAGTATCCTTTGTTGTTTCTATATGGGGAGCCTAGATGGTCCCCTGATCTCCGTTTGATGTCTACTGACTCGAGTTACGATCGAAAGCTAACAATGAATATGTATTATAGTTATCTAATTCATGATCGTACCGGAGTTTACTCTTTACTACTGCGAGGTGGTAGGCTTTTCCAACAGTTCTTAGTTGACGCCTATGTTTGCATCGAGCAATACCGATTAGATTACATAAGAATGAACCAAAATCAATTTAGAACTGAATTTTTACAAGGCGTACATGATGCGGTAGAAAGAGGTGATACCGAAGGTCATGCGGTCGGAAAACGTGTGTTTTTTCCCTCTTCTTTTACAGGCGGTCCTCGGTACATGTACAAACACTACCAAGATGCATTAGCAATCTGTCGTGTCCATGGAAACCCTCAGTATTTTATAACATTTACCTGCAACGTTAATTGGCCTGAGGTCAGTCGTTTTTTACGTTCATGCCAACCATTGAAAGCGCAAGATAGGCCTGATATCATTTCAAGAATATTCCGCATGAAAGTCAAAGCACTTCTTGGTTTTTTACGCACTGAAGAACCGTTTGGAAAAGTAGCAGCAGGTGCCAAGATATTTTTTATTTTCTTTTTATCCCCATTTGTTACGATATACCTTCTAAATGTTTCTTCTTGATATTCCAGATTTGTATACTATAGAGTTCCAAAAAAGAGGCCTCCTACATTACCACTTATTATTATGGGTCACAGAACCTTTCAGAATCCACAATCCTACTGATGTTGACCGATATATTTCAGCTGAAATATCAGATCGTATAGATGAACCGCGGTTGTATAGAATTGTTACGGATTCGATGTTACACGGCCCTTGTGGTCTTTCTAGACCTTCTTCTGTGTGCATGGTTGGTGGAAGTTGCTCGAAAAGGTTTCCAAAACCATACGAATCAACCACGCGTTTCGATGACAACGGAGATGTTCATTATAGGCGAAGATTAGACGGACATACAACTCTTAAGGGTGGTGTACGTCTTGACAATTCTTACGTTGTGCCGTACAACACGGCGTTATGTTTGCGTTTTCAAGCACATATTAATGTCGAGTATTGCGGTTGGAATATGGTCATAAAGTATTTGTTCAAATACATTTCAAAAGGTGCAGACCAAATTAGATTTTCTATTGGTTCTCTTCCTGTGGATTCTGGTGACAGATTAAATAGTGCCACAACCAAGCGAGATGAGGTTAAAAACTATGTGGACGGCGCTTTATTTGCCCACATGAAGCATGTTGGCGTATTTTAGACTTTCCCATTCATCACAGTAACCCGCCTATCCAAGTACTAGCTGTTCATTTGAAAAACATGCAGAATGTCACATTCAGAGATTCATAACAACTGCAACAGATTGCTGAAGATCCATCTTACAAAAAGACAACTTTAACTGAATGGCTGAATACAAATGCTTCTGATATTAATGGCAGACATTTACATTATGTGGACTTTCTTTCTGAATACAGATAGGACAAAACAAAAAAACAATGGTTTCGTAGAGTTAGACAAGGAACATCTATCATTGGTAGACTGATATACATTCATCCAACCTGCGGTGAGCCTTTTTACTTACGTATGCTATTGCTACACCGAACTGGCTGCGAGAATTTTACTGATATAAGGACGGTCTCCAATGTCGTATGCAACACGTATAGAGAGGCGTGCGAAAAGCTTGGCTTGCTCAATGATGACAATGAGTGGTGTTTTGCATTCGATGAAGCCTCTGTATGGGCAACCGCAGTAGAACTAAGGTCATTGTTTACCCACATGTTGCTATTTTGTGAGGTATCAAATCCAATGAATCTCTGGGTTAGTAAGTGGCGTAGTATGTCAGACGATGTGCCTAGACTTCTAGGGTTGTTTCAACACAATAATGAGGTTCATCTTGACGATGAAGATTTGCAGC
Organism: Flaveria sonorensis; assembly: GCA_025506505.1. Lineage (NCBI taxonomy): Eukaryota > Viridiplantae > Streptophyta > Magnoliopsida > Asterales > Asteraceae > Flaveria > Flaveria sonorensis. Next base: position 24,281,131 of record CM046438.1, read on the forward strand.
AATATGTCTTGTATGAGATTGAATTACTCTTGAATTCGAGTGCAAACCCATCAACCCTGGCTGACTTTGGTTTGCCAATTCCACGAGCCGATTTATTAGAGAAGCTAAGGAATAGGCTTTTAATGGAAGAAAGGAATTACGATAAAGAACTTCTTGCCCGACAACACGAAATGCAGAAAAAAAAGCTGTGTTCCAAGCAACTTACAATATATGAGTCGGTTGTCACCTCAATTGAGGCATCCAAACAGGTTTTAATGTTTGTTTATGGTCATGGCGGGACCGGTAAGACATTTCTATGGACAACGATAATAAACGCCCTGCGTAGTAAAGGGAAGATTGTTTTAGCCTTTGCAGCCTCAGGTATCGCATCGTTGCTCCTCCCTTCAGGAAGAACTGCTCATTCACGGTTCAAAATACCAATAGATTTGTCAGAAGACACAATTTGCCACGTAAAAAAGAACACCCAACTTGGACAACTTTTGGTAGAAACATCTCTTATAATCTGGGATGAAGCCCCGATGAATGATCGTAAGTGTTTTGAGGCATTAGATAGAACCCTCAAAGATCTACTTGGAAACAATTATCAACCATTCGGAGGCAAATCAATTTTACTGGGCGGCGATTTCAGGCAAACATTACCGATCAAACGCAAAGCCTCTAAATCTCAAATAATTGCCGCCGCATTACCAAAGTCAGTATTATGGAAACATTTTAGAGTCGTTAAGCTAACAGAAAACATGCGGCTCCAGCATGCAAGGCAAACTTCGGTTGATGTGTCTGAGATAGCTCAATTTTCCTCATGGCTACTACAGGTTGGTGACGGTTCAATTGGAACGCCAGATAAAGACAGCCCTGACGACACGCGTGTAATTGAGATACCATAAAAGTATTTGATTTTAGATTGTGATAATCCCTTGAATGCTCTCATACAATTTATCTATGATGATGCTACTCTCCGTCAACCAACAACAGCAAATCTTTCAGAAAAGGCAATTGTTTGTCCTAAAAATGATACAACAGACCTCATAAATTCAATGGTGCTCGATATGTCTCCTGGTGACTGTACTACATATTTGAGCAACGATTCTATTGTTCCCCATTCAACAAACGGAGATGACACTGAAATCTTGTATCTAACAGAATACTTACATGAGCTCAATTTTAGTGGACTACCTCCCCATAAGTTACAATTGAAAGTCAAATCTCCAATAATCCTTTTGAGAAATATAAATCAAGTAGCTGGCCTTTGTAACAGAACTAGATTAATTGTTACGCAGCTACTCCCAAGAGTTATAGAGGAACAAGTTATAACAGGAATAGCTACAGGTCACAAAGTCTGCATTCCTCGTATCGTTTTGATCCATACAGATAAGGAATTACCATTTATTTTCAAAAGAAAGCAATTTCCTATAAAGGTCTGCTATGCAATGACAATTAATAAAAGTCAAGGTCAATCTTTAAATAGAATTGGCGTATATTTGCCTCAGCCAGTTTTCGGGCACGGACAATTATATGTAGCGTTCTCTAGATCAACATCACCACATGCCTTAAAAATCTACATTGAACCAAATGAACATAACCCTTTGAATAGGACAAAAAACATTGTTTATTCAGATTTCTTACGTGAGATAAACTGTTAAATATTTATTCCAGATGTCAACGCAAAAAATATCATATCTAACACCGACATGCAAGACGGAGTGTCTACATGTGAGAATTGTCAGAAAATGGTTGCTATATAGACGACCAGAAATCCACTTTCTCTTCTTGGATTCACAAGTAAGTAGCGATTATTCTATACTCGCTGTAAATATGTACCATAAAAATCATGTTTGAAAAAATTTAGAATATAGGTAGATAGTCATGTTAACATTCAAATACAATAATCAATCTTTTGTTTTATTTTATTAATCATTTCTTGATTTGTTTCGTTATTGTCAATGTATTTTCCAAGATTTTTTATTGTTAATACTAACCCGCTAAGATTTACAGGGTGACGCCATCGAAGCAGTAACTGACAGCCAAAGCAGTTCCTACTTTGACAACCTAATCAGACCTGGATTTTGCTACTCAGTGACAGGATATGTGTGTGTTGAAGCTAGATCCACAGGTTTGGTTGTCAATCGCAAGGTATCAATCCTTTTCGGTAGAGCAACAGCTGTAATTCCAATAGAAGACGAAGATTTGCCATGGTATTACTTCGATTTCGCACCATACTCTGCTTTGCAAGAATGTTACGATGACGGAAACAAACTTCTCACAGGTACACATGCTAATGACTTTTCTTCTTTAAAATTATGTTTACACCAAAGACACCCACCCTTAAGTATTCTTTCAATTTCTCGTATACTTCATTAGAGCCCATGCTTAACTATTCTTATAATTTCTCGTAGACTTCATAGGGCGTGTTGTTGACATCACAGAAGTTCCAAACAGAAGCAAAAGCAGGTTGGTTCGCATTACACTGCAAAACATGAAAGGTACAAACAACATCTGACACGTAACATATGATGACAACAACCATCATGCTTACAAATTCATACTTATTGACACACAGTGGCAGGCTTATTGATGTTGCACTGTGGGAGGAGATAGCTATTGGCTTTAACCAAGAGGCTGCTACAACCGGCGACGACCCTGTTATTGTTGCTGTCACATCACTCAAAGTGACTACTTTCTTAGGTAATGTCCGCTTTATTTACCATACAATATATTTCATGTATTTGTAAATCTGAAGAAAAAAAAAACGATTGCTATTAAGATGCCCTGCAACTGTCGTCAACATCCGCCTCCCAAACATACATCAACCCAGCAATACCACAACTTGGGTCTCTTATCCAAAAGTAAGCACAAACCTAACACTTCCACTAAACAATAACAAATTAAAAGAAAATATATACTGATAGCTTTTATATGAGCCAGGTTTAAACACATGCCAACAACTGACATGCCATCATCACCAATAAGGAATGCCTACGCTGAAAGAAACGTGATTCTCCTGTCTGAGGCAATTACGAAACTCGCTGATACAAATAAGGTAACCTTCTAGGTCCATTACTGCTCCGTCAAACTTCAATACATTAACAAATCATCACTATACCTAAACATAAACTCAATAAATAAAATTTCGTCTTATTATTTTCCAAACATGCCCATACTATACCTCCAAGAAGAAACAGAAAACCGAAAGCCACACTAATACAAATAATAACAGGTTGGCACATGCATGGTTTTGGCTGAAATACAAGAGATACACTTTGGCAAAGGACAAGACTGGTATTACAATTCATGCATCAAATGTCCCAACAATGTATACCTCAATGGCCACCTGTTCTCCTGCCTTAGACATGGATTAAGAGACGAACATTCATACAGGTTTGAACTCCTAATATACCTACAACTACTAAAAAAACAATCCTTACATATTTTAATTTCCATAGGTACCGCTTTACTGCAACGCTTGCTGATGCTGACATAACCTCTTCTGCAATCTTCTTCGATAGCATAGTCACATCACTCATAGGAAAAACTTGCTATGATATGGTCACACAGCAAAACAATCAAGACCCTACCACTTTGCCAGTTAAACTGCAAGAACTAAAAGGCAAAACCTTCATCTTTGAAATCCAAAGAAGAGTAGATGCATACGGACCACCACTCAATGTCAACAAAGCATACAAGCCACCAACATCATCTCCAACATCCACCGTCCCGTCTGAAAAGGAAGCCTCGTCCTCAAGTGTACCCCCTGCCACACCTTCCGCCAAGACACCAAAAAGGAAACAAGCTGCAGAAAGTGAAGACACGCCTGCACAACAGAAGCACAAAGCCAAGGAAGACTAACCTGGAACTGGATTTAGAACATGCAACCCCTTTTGAAACATGCCTTTATGAACTATTACTTTTGTAGACGACATGATCAGGCATGATGTAAATAACAACTTTCTTTTGTAAATGCACCTACGTGCAAAACACAATTTCATGTAAACAAACCTACGTCCAACCGATGGCTTTTTCTAGAAAATCGTATTTTAGGGTGTTATGTACAAATGATAGCAGCCATCTATATCTAACAAACTTATTTTAGGCTTTTTTGCATTGATTTCTTGCATTCATCAATAGCCAACGACAGGAACGGCAACTGATGGTGATTGTTGGCGAGTGCTTGACAGGTTAGTATCTTTTATTTGTTTGTTACATCATCATTTTAATTTTCACTAATTTGTTGCATTGTTTTAATGCGACAGGTAAGCGCAGCAGTTGCTACACAAATTTTATTGCATCTGTTTGAGGTAAAGGGTGTGATACATTTTGGAATAGCTGCTTTTCTACCTTTGACTTGCTTAAAGGCCACATACTTAACACAAACTGTGTTCTATCTGATTTCATTGTGACTTTTCTGGTAACATATTCTTATTTTAAAAAAACACATACTGATATTGTATAAATCTTTGATGCATCAAATATATGTTCAGAGGTATGAGAATGGGCCTGAAGATCCATTGCCATTTGAGGGAGGTTTCACACGATTCCTTCATCTCATCCATTTGGATATATTTTGATAAATGGAGTGCACTTCACAGGTTCATTTTTCTTCTCTTTATTAATTAACTATACTTTACTTTAATTTGTTCATTATGTTATGTTGCTATTTCGATTATAGATTTGTGTTAATCTCTATGATTTATGCATCCATCCCTTTGATGAAGGTTTTTTAGATTACTTTTGATTCATTTGGTTCACATAAATGACACACTTAGTATCATGAGATGTTATTCTGTCCATCTTTATATTCTTATGAGATGTTTGATATAATCCACAGAATGCTTATAAAATGTACCGGTGATATTTTTTATCAATGAATTTGCATCACTTTTATAGGTGAAATAATTGCCAGCTCTAACGTAATTCTATGGCTAGATTATGTAATAGTGAGCTTCAGTATTAGTACTAGATGTTGTTAGATTAGATGGAGGGTACATTACTTAACCAAGAGGGTATCCCCTTGGGGATACTAAATTACCTGCTGTGAAAAATACCCAAAGCATCGTATAAATTTTAGTTATTTTTTATATATTTTAAAACAATTTATAATCTGTTGTAGCTCTGTTATATGGATTGCACATGTGTTAAATGGAAATCTTCTTTGAAATGTACTAAGATTTATTGTTGTGTGAAGGCTTATTTAAGACCATATTGTTGGTTCATGCATAGGCTATATATGAAGCATTATATACAAGCTTATAGTTGGTTTCATTGATTATAATTGGTTGCTGTAGAGATTATGTGAAGCATTACTTATGAGCTTATTGTTGGTTGCATTGGTGTTTCCCGAATTTGCAACGTCGAGTGGAAGCGACACAGATGGTTTTCCATGGTCATACAAATCTTCCAGTTCTTGAAATGGCTTTTCTGATTTTCGTTTTACCTGCTTTGTAACAAGTGGAAATCTGTTAATATTAGGTACGGTTCCTAGTCAATGTATCAATTGTTATCAGGTCAAATCTGCAGCAACCATCCGGTAAGACTTGATTTGATGCATATCGTTGCAAACCCGCGCAAAGCGCGGTCTCAAACTAGTTATTATACAACCTTAAAAGTGATTTTCAATCTTCCTACGTTGTATGTAAATTGATAATATATATGAAATTTGAACGGTAATCATTAACTGTTAGGTTTATTTCGATATTAATGAACAAGATAAATTAAACCAACAATTAAAAATAAGATTAACCAATACAAAAAGGATAACTATCTCGATTATGTTTAGGAGGTCAATTAAAAAAACATTATGAAAGGAAATGTATCCATCTATCTCCACTCCGAGATAATAGCAACTTCGTAAGCAATAATATCCACTTTCGTATCATATTCAAATATAAATCTATTCTTCCACCACACACGGCTCAAGTTATAAAATATATATAAGCAGTGATCTCCCTCAAAATCAATCATACAGAAAAATGGATTGTGAGTTTTTGAGGATTAAGGGCGTTCTTGATCAGATTCAAGAAACCGAAGACGAAAGAAATATGATTGCGGAGGTTTTAAGGATCAAAGCCATTCTTGATGACACTGGATACAAACCTGAATGGGTATTGTGCGACTTGTTAAAGAAGCTTAAACAAATGGTGGTCTCTATGAAAGTTCTTGAGGCAACCATGATCGGAAAATCTGTTAGCAGAGTTGGACATGATCACGCGGTGTCGTCGAAGGATGTTAGGCGGATTGCGAGGATGCTCATCGTATCATGGAGACGTGTGGTTGACGAGTGGATGATTGCCAATGATGATCATTTGTCTGTTTTTCAAGAAGAAGAACAAGGTGGTGGATCAAGCATGAATCGACAGAAAGAGAAGCAAGAGAGCAAACATCCACCAACAAATCTATGTAATGTTCAAACAGAAAAGGGTAAAGCGATGGTTGAAGTAAGAAAGAGGAAGCCCGAAGAACCCATGTTACAGCGTAAGAAACGATGCTTCTTTCATGATGACAAGAAGAAGCAATCAACGGTTGTGGAGGAAGGTCGTATGCGTTGTGCTTCTGTTAAAACAGAGAAGTTGCAAAATCCGAATCTTCCAGTGACCTTCGACGTGGAAGAGAAAGTTGAAGCCGCAAAAAGAAAGCTGCAAGAAGGCTACAAGGAGGCAGAAAACCGCAAGAGACAGCGAAGAACACAAGTGATTGAGGTGCATGACGTGTTGAGGCTGGGCTTGGCTCATGAAGACCAGCGCAGCAGGTTTCGAAACCACACGATCAAGCCTTGTGTTGCCTTAGTACGTTGATCGAATGCCGTCTGCAACTCTTTATAATTTTAGAACGCATTTGTTAACTAGGAAGTTTTGTGTGTTTTCTATAATTCATTCAATTCCAAACACATGATCTCAGGCAGCATGAATCTTTATTTTTAATTAATAGGTTTTGATGTCTTGTTACAAGGTGCATATATGATTGACAATTTGCACCATATAGTTTAGGGATATAACCAACATCTTCAGTTGTATCCTACAGATCAATCAATTAATTAGATCTACCATAATTAAGGTAGTAATCTTTCTCCCTTATGCAAAAGAATTTAAATTTAAAGGAATTCAATTAATTTGTCACGAGGAATTGGAATTTTGAAGAAATAGAATTTATTAAAGGAATTATAATTTAAGCAAATTTAGATGATAAAACAATCACAAAGGCAGTGAATAAAAGGCCTGTTTTGAACTTTTAAATGTATAATAAAACTATTGGATGCACAAAAATAAAAAACATGAATAACTTAGACTGTATATACCCCGGCTTAAAAAGTTTAGCCTAAATCCCCACTTACACTCCTCCTCGTGGCCTCTCCCACACTTCTTGCATGCCTCTTCCTTCCCTGTTATCATTTTCCGATCATCGACTCTCAACATCTTACCTCCAGCCACAAATCCACCATCATTATCCCGCCTCCCATTCCCATTCCTAACATTATCCCGCTTCTTCTCCACATCCACCATCGCCACCGCCTCTCGCTCGTCATACAGTTTCCCTGCTAGATCGACCACCGACCTAAACGTACCTGGCCGAGTGGCGATCAGATGTCTGCGGATATCTGCTGGCAGACCTTGAATCTACCTCTTGATCTTTTGTGACACAGGTGTCACTTGATCTGGAACCTGCCTTGTCATCTCGTTGAACTTCGTCGTGTATTGCTGGTGTGTCATGGTTCCCGCCTCCAACTGCAGGAACTCCCTCTCGACCTTATCGAGCTCTCTATGAGGACAAACCTCCTCAATCACCAACTTCTTCAGCTCACTCCACCTCATCCTCCCAATCGCCCTACTACCCTCGGCCTGGACAACGTTGTCCCACCAACATAAGGCCGAATCCACAAACGAGTGGGTAGCAAACTTCACCTTCTGATCCCCTCGACACTCACTGATATCAAGTACCGCCTCCATCTCTCTCACCCATCGATGAGCAGCAGTAGCACTCCCATTCCCATCAAATGTCAAGGGCTTGCATCTTTGGAATGCCCCATAGTTACACCCCTTTGTAGCTTCCTGCACTGCCTCCTCCTCCTCGTCATCACTGGGGGAAACCATTTCAGTATCCGGTTTCTCCATCTCCCCTAAACCTCCTCCTTCGCCCCCTCGCCTAGCGGTTTTCCTCTTCTCCTCTTTCTCCTTCTTCTCATCCTCCCTCACAGCTCTAATACCCTCGGTCACCACAGACGGCAGAATCGTCTGCATGACCTAATGTACTTTTTCAGCTACTGCCTCCTTCATTGAGGCCCTCAGATTAGCACTCTCATCCCCACCGTCATGGTGATGAGGTTCGGGCTCTTCAGGAGCCGTTTCAGCAGTCTTAGCCCTGTTCCTTATGGCACGCGGTCCAGCACCACGACCACCACGTACTCCACCTCGGGAAGCCTTCGAAGATCTACCACCAGCCATCTCTAAGCACTATAAGATTCAAATACCAACACGGTCATTCAAGGTAATTGGTCAGATTATGTCAAGTATAGTAAGTCTCTAATTACAATGGCCAGTTGTGATTAGCCACTTACTTTACTCTTCATTCCCTAAGCATCCCCTATCCTGACTAAATCAGTATTCAAATCTATTAAAGTCACATAAACCACATAACACGCGCACATAATTCCTTTTCATTAACTTACATAAAACCTTTACCTGCAGGCATGTAGCTACTAGAACTGGCATCCCTTCTCTTTTCGTCCCATTTTTAGATTAAGTTTAAGTTTGGAAAATATTTTACCTAATTCTCTTAAACTTTGGCTCTGATACCAACTTGTAAGGCCCCGTTCCCCGAACTCTTACAGTTGGACAACCATCGTATAAAACATATCAAACTCATCATTTTGCACTGGAAATTTAACTTTTCATTAACAATTAAAACATGTCAAATCATCATATCCTTTTTTTTACATTCCAAAAATGTATTAATACGAAAACATTCTCCAAAATATGGATGCAAGACTTGAACCATCCCCAGTAGCTTATGCATCCATGCCTGCACCTCCTCAGTATCAACAAATACCTGCTAACTATTATGCATACAAAATTCAGCGACGCTGAGTGAGTTCTAGTTTTAATAATAAAATACTTTACTTTCATTTAAAACATTTTCCTTACTTTCGTACGTGATCATACATTATACGTACATCTAGATAATATCATCATTATATTCCATCATCATTCGTTTCGTACTTTCTTTCATTATTATCTTTCACCTTATCTAGATCCTGCCATATGCTATACCCCCACGTCATACCGAAGTTGGTACTATGCCCGAGGCTTACAAGTAAACCCCCACGTCATGCCAAAGCTGACACAGTATCGGGGTGCGTGACAAGGATCCTATCTTAACTCATATGCTACACCCCCGACTCATGCTAAAAAGCTGGTACTGTGCCGGGGTTTATAAATAAACCCCCGACTCATGCTAAAAAGCCAACACAGCACCGGGGTGAGCAACAAAGATCTCATAGCTCATTACTTCCATTTTCATTATTCGTTATCTTTCACTTTCGTTATATAATACTTTACTTATGTACTCATACATATCACGCCATGTAAAGGCACATAATAACCACAGTCGACAAGCATATAACATCAACAGGCATAAACCATCATAACACATCAGAACTTAACACTACATTCTACTTCTCAAAATTCCAGAAAATCCTAAGTGCCCAAAGAAATGCGGATGAACATAAACCAATGCGGCTGAATGTTCAGCAAATGCGGACAAGCAAATGCAGATGAAAGCCTAAGAAAATATTCTAAGTGCCTAAAGATACGCTGGTTAACCAAATGTGGATGAACATGTGCAAATGCGGATGAACAAGTCCAAATACGGATGATCAAAATACTTAACTATGTAACATAAAACCAATGCGGTTGAATGCTCAGCAAATGCGGATGAAGACCAACAAATGCGGATAAATACATACAAATGCGGATGAATAAAAACGAATGTGGATGAACATTCAACAAATGCGGATGAACAAAAGACTTATGCGAGTGAACAAGTCTAAATGCGGATGATCACCCAACAAATACAGATGATCGTTACCCACCTGCAATGCAACTTATGCCATAACCAGTTCCCAATCATCATTCTAATATAACATTAGCACAGATCTATCATGCTACACACTTAGAACATACTAAACATCATACACAACTTAGAAATCATCTAAAAACATACATCAACAACATTCAGTCGCACATCATGTTAAAATTCATAGTTTGGTTTAGAAATCTTCTGTCTAGTATACATAACAGCCCCAAACACATAGAAAACCAGTAAAAGAGGGGGTCTGGAACTCACCTTCAACAGCTTTCGAGTAGAACACCTTAAACCCGAGAACCCACTTGAAGTTCCAGCACCTAAAACACACAAAACGAGCACTAAACACCAGAAACTCTATCCAGAAGCTGAAACCCAACTAAAAACCGAGAAGAATTACCTTAAAATCTCACCTTTAAGCAGATCTTCCTCCTGCTCTCTCTAGAAACCGATGGAAGCTTCTTCTTCTATTCTTGTAGCCGAAAGCAGATGTAGGGAAATGGGGGTGTGGGCGGCCATCCCCTTCTTTTTGAACCCACTAGAGGCAAGTTTGCCACTTGCACACTTTAACCCCATTTACTTTTGAAAAATGTTATCTTTCCCCTTTTTCTCTTCTTTTCCTTTTCTTTTTTATAAATTTTTGGGTGTTACAACAACTGACACATAATAGGGCCAATAAAGTCCTAAACTAAAGAACAAGGCCTAGATAAGACCCATTGCACAAGTCTGATTCAAATAAAGCGTTTAACTTTGATTAATTGATGGATACAAGATTCGGCAGAACTTATAACAAGTACAAACTAAACGTGCAAACTAATAATAAATCTAGATCCATATAGCCAGAGTTCCCTACTGAACATGAAAATTACACAATTTCACCATCAATCAGCTTAAAATATCATAACCAAACATAACAATGTCACCATTACGTGTGAAATCATAGTTTTGATAAATATACAACATCTAAGTATACATGTCAATCTCAAGAGTATAATAAAAGATTAAAATAAGGGTTTTAGAATTCAACTATTGAAGCTATCAAACAAATTCTAGAAACAAGAAGATCAATCTCTAGAGCTACATGCACACATGTAAAGAACACCTAATATAAAGATGCACACTCCTCCATGTGAAATAATCCACCAATCCACGTATGATGTGTGATGAGACAATACAGCCGAATTGACAGAAAAGATAATTTATTGGAAAATCCACTCTGATTCTCTATCAACCAATAATGTGGGACCATTCACATGGTTAAAGCTAAACTGTTTGAAATTCAGGGGAAACATGGAACCGGTCACTATACCGGGGGGCGAGACATGACCGCGACTTAAGATTCAAGTACCGTTGGAAAGACTAAAGGAATGGGGGGAACAAAGAGAAGCAGATGGTATCATTAGCCAATGCCTGTGATTCTAGAACAAAAGAATTCTACGTTAGTAGAGGATAGGATGCAACAGAGGTTGTACTTTCTCCCCGAATCGGATTTTTTGAGGAACGTATCGAGAGTAAAGATCATCAATTCCTAATGAAATGGATGCGGCAACCAACTTTATTCTTTGAAACACCACGTAAACATCATTTGAATATATATCTTGCTTAGATCTATAAAAAAATGTATGAGAAATTCATCCCTTTCAGCTTGTGATAGTCCTCATTGAGATTTTAGGGTTGCCAGCGATTATGAGTTGAGAAAAGAGAAAATGGTATTGTTTATTCATATATTTAAGAAATATTGTTCAACCTTATAAATTTTTTAATATGTTTTAAAGTAGTTATGAGTAGAGAAGAGAGAAAAAATAATGATAAATATATAAAAATATTATTTAATTTAAAAAGAAAGAAAAATTAAAGATTTTTGTTGTAATTATAAGGATAAAATAAAGAATAGGATGTGAATGCTCTAAGGCTATAATGCTCAAAGACATAAGATGATAATTAAAGTATGACACCAATTAAATAATCAGCCCTGTCCAAAAGACATAGATTTTCGATGTCTTCAATATTGATATATATCTTGACTCCAAAAACAAATCATGCCACCAATAAACCATAAAGAACCCTACTAGCCACATGAAGTTGAACAAACCCCATTTGAAATCAAAAAATAAAAATCCAAAACTTACTTGAAGTTTCTAGCAAAATAACATATATTGCTCATAAGAAAGGAAGAAAGATAGTATGAAACTTACAAAAATCACATGTTGTTAACCACTAGGAGGCGGCAAGTACGACCAATAGCGAGATCTGGACAGAGAGAGAAAAAGTGGGTTTTCTTTACGGCAAGACGTGCGTAGGAAGACAACCAATAGAGAGAGGACCGATAGGAGTATTTCGTTTAGGCGGCATGGAAAGAATAGCTGAGCTGAAGGTTTGAATTGAGGGTTAGATATTTGCAAGCAATGGTTTCGCTAAGTTGTTGGAGTTTGCTAAGCTTGCAGAAAGTTTGTGACGATAAATAAGACTTTGTCGCAAATTGGTTGCATTTTGCGACAATTTTCCAACAAACGTATTTTGTTTTTTGTTTTTCAAGTTCTAAATGTGGTTGTTTCCGCTCTATCTTCAATTCGATTAACGGATCATCACTTGATTCGGTAGAACTTATAATGAGTACAAACTACCATGACCAACTACCTCGTTTGCTCCTTGAAAACCCGATCTTACTTGTAAAAGGACAAAAATCTCAACATCTTATTTGAAAAACCAAATTTATGGGTGGGTTTCAGTGGCTAAAGTCAACCTTGTGTTAGGAATTCTAGTGGTCAGTAGTCGATAGCCACATCTTGATGGCCGCGTACTGGATAGTTTACGAGCTTTGAGAAGTATGACGCATGATTCTAGGTTAAGAACGTAGGTGATGGAAATGTTTAAAGGAAAAAGACACTTTTCTAGTATGGTTCTTGCAACCCTGAACAACCACACAAGGGTAGTGGTTATTGTCCATTTCGAGATAGACGCGTAGAGGGCTTGTGGTAATTTCTAACGATTGTAGATAGTTGTAATGGCAGCGATGGTAGTGGTTTTTAACTAAGTTCTTGACAGCATGGAGTTAGGTGATGACGTAAGCAAGGCCATCAACATAGCCTGATGACGTAGGCAAGGCCGTAAACATAGCCATAAGGTAATCTGAAAAACCCAGGAGCCTTGAGAGAAACCATCACATGACTCACATGACATAAGTAGAGAAAAAATGAAAGAACAAACTTCAGATGTCCTTATCACGGTAGGTGAGGACTCGTAAGTACAATAACATGTTAAGCACATACTCCCAATGCACTTTTCTTTGGAAGAAACACAAGATCAGATAAGAGATAACTTGAAAGGATCATGAGTAGAAGGAATGGCTCCTAATAGACTCCAAAAAGGTGGTTCGTTACCTTCTTACCCTAATAGGGAAAGTCAAACCTACTTCTAATAAGTTAGACAATCATGGAAAAAGCAAGACTAATAAAACAGTTAAAGGAAGTCAAACTTTTACATACAAGAAGGATCACTCAAATTTCAAGGTAAGGACATGCAGACAAGGAAGATTAGTTCACCTGAAATGGAAAGATCAAAACAGGATGTGATAATCTATTTCAGTCTCCTCCAAGTATAAATAATGTACTTGGTATCCCGATAAGATCATCCAATCCAAAAGCATTTTTCTCCTCCATTACTCTCCTTCCTATTTAAAATCATTCATTTGATTCTCACACCGGAGGTGGATCGCAGGGGTTCCTCCCCTACAGTGAGCCTAATTATTTGTTTTCCTGTTAGCAGGTCTTCTCTAGTAGTCATATCCAGTGGTGGTGTTTTTCTCGTGTAGTAACAAGTGACGCCCATTGTGCGGCACACTCTAAAGTTGTTGAAGCGTAGCCATGTTTTATGTTTTGGTTTTTTCTAAACTCTCCCTCGTTTGGAAGTTTCTCTAGGGAATATGTTCGTGATGACACCCCAGCCCATGAGGGATTTCCCCTTCTAATGCAGCCTGAATCTACACCGATCATAGATGAGTAGCCTACATCACCCGGACACCAACCCCTCACCCACCCCTAGTCGAGCACTTTAACTAGATCCAAGGAGCAGAAGTCTTTCGTAAAAATCCCCTGTTATCCCCACAGTACCAGTGTTCTCATATCCTCTCGTATCATTTCACACACCCCTTAGTGACGGGAGGTGCCATTGACAATTACACTGATCAGACTACCGGAGCATACTCATAGCTCGTTAACATAGGATATAAGTTCATGCTCCCACCAACCTCAAACATTGCTATAGAACAATCAATAGGGACCTATCATGCCTTTACGAGGGAGACCCCTAATTTCCCATACCGTAGCCCATAAGGCATCCCTCTGCCTTTTATCCCTACCTTACCTACTAGGGTCATACCAGTCTTTGCCCATGCCCAACCCACCATAGTTCACCTTCAGTCAACTACCACAACCTATAACACAACCCATTGGGAACATTAAGCCGGAGAATGATCTGTCTAGAATCTACATACCAAACTCAGACACAAAAAACAAAGACGTCTAACAACGTTAAAAGTTATGACAGCCTGGGAGAACATGATGATCATCTAGAGTTGTTCTCAGGTGCTGCCAAAGTAGAACAATGGTCTATGCTAATTTGGTGCCATATGTTTGTATAAACCATGGTAGGACCAACTCTACTGTGGTTCAACAACCTGTAATCAGGTAGCATTGATTCTTTTAAAGAACCCAACCAAAGTTTTCTTAACTATTTCATGCAGTAGAAGAGATATAGTAAGAACCCGATAGAATTGCATCACATAGAGAAGGAAGAAGATAAAGAATAGAGAGCTTTCATGGAGCGATATAACTTTTATCATTATGAACAATTCCTCTCATCTACTAGTAATGTTTGTGAGTTTTGAATATCATAATGTTTATATGTTATTTAAATCAAATGTTGTCTTTGTTTACCTGATGGTGATGTTTACTTTAGTTAGTATAATCAAAAGCAGTTCCATGGTGTAAGAATCGTTAATTAACTTGCAAGAAAGCATATCATGGCAACCCACCATAACAAAAGAAGAAGAAGAGGCGAAAGAGAAGAGGGAGAAGAACCTAGTAATTTAGATATGAGATGGTCCAAAAATAAGAAGAAAAAATATCAGAAGGGCATTAACGGGGAGAGATGGGTGCGTATTTCAAGCGAGAGAGGAGAAAAGACACCCATCATTCACATCAAGTTGTCAACATAACTAAAAGAGAATATGAGAAAGCAAGGAACCTTGTGAGAAACCATCACATGACTCACATGATATAAGTAGAGCAACAAGCAAAGAACGAACTTCAAATGTCCTTACCATAGTAGGCAAGGACACGTGATCACAATAATACATTAAACACATACTCCCTTCTCACTTGTGTTTCCATATTGTGATTGGTTGGGTCAGTTGGATTTGCTCGAGATAAAAGTTAGTACAACTTAGATTGCTGACATTCAGAATGTGAAAGTTTTGAAGATGGTGCATTGGAAGATCTATTTGAAGAGTTTGTTAGTTGAGATCTGTTTGAATGATTGTATGAACCCACTCATGATATTGGTAACAATGTTGCTGGTGAATAACTGTCAATTAATGTTGAGGTTTCCAAAACCCTGGTTTTTCCTTATATGCGATAATGATGAACAATGAGGAGGTTTGGAACCTACCACAACATATTAGAGCTTTTTGATGATCATTGACGTCCATGGTTCAGTACCTAGTGATCCAACACTACAATGAAGTTTCACACGTCACACATGTGCTCATATGTGGTCATATCTCATCTTAACAAGAGTTTAAACTTACTAAAGCAAACCGCGCTCCTAATCATCGTTTTTAAGTCAAATCAACCATGGTGAATGCAACCACGCGTCCAAACAGTCATGCCGAGCGTTCCAACATGCCAAGATCATAGAGATAGAGGGTGTCGAATTTACAGAGAGAGTAGAGCAAGAGTGAGAGTGTAAAATGGGTGGAAATCGGGTTTTTAGAGCTTTAATACCCAATTTGCCCGACTGGCACCATAGCGGACCGCTATCCCTTGGCGGTCCGCTACATCCTCAAAATGGCATATTTGAATCTTGAAAATGGAATATTCGCATCTCGAAATCGAACATTCCTCGCGGAGCGTTACAGCTAACTGTGGCAGTTCACGACCACCGTAGCGAAGCATTACTATGATCTTTGGCTGTACGCTATGAGACCTTGTAACCGGGACCCAAATCATTTTAACATATATATACTTAACCAGTCATTTTAAACATTATACTTATCTAATCATTTTGAAATACATATAAACAGATCATGTAAATATATATAATCATTTTAACATATATACTTAGCTAATCATTTTAGCAATATACTTATCCAATCATTTTAACATATATATAAACAATATACTTACAAGAAAGACAATGTACTTATCTAAATCGTTTTAATATATATATATATATATATATATATATATATATATATATATATATATATATATATATATATATTTATCTAATCATTTTAACATATACTTATTAATCATTTGAACATATATAAACGGATCATTTTAAACAATATACTTATAAGTAAAACAATTTACTTATCTAATCATTTTAACATACGGATCATCTAAATCTACAAACAACCCTCTACTTTAACTCTTCACAATAATTGTTTACATGATAAATGTTATCATCAAACAATTCATATTTTATTGTCTTGAATAAAATAACTTTATTAATTCATAATGCGGAAAAAAGAGAACATAGTACATTATATTACCATTTTCTATAAGCATGATAAAATACGAAACCATGTTAATTTGTTATATATATAGACTCAACCAAATAAAAGGAATTATTATAAAACCTTAAAAGTGATTTTCAATCTTCCTACGTGTATGTAAATTATAATATATATGAAATTTGAACGGTAATCATTAAATGTTAGGTTTATTCGATATTAATGAACAAGATAAATTAAACCAACAATTAAAAATAAGATTAACCAATACAAAAAGGATAATTATCTCGATTATGTTTAGGAGGTCGATTAAAAAAACATTATGAAAGGAAATATATCCATCTATCTCCACTCCGAGATAATAGCAACTTCGTAAGCAATAATATCCACTTTCGTATCATATTCAAATATAAATCTACTCTTCCACCACACACGGCTCAAGTTATAAAATATATATAAGCAGTGATCTCCCTCAAAATCAATCATACAGAAAAATGGATTGTGAGTTTTTGAGGATTAAGGGCGTTCTTGATCAGATTCAAGAAACCGAAGACGAAAGAAATATGATTGCGGAGGTTTTAAGGATCAAAGCCATTCTTGATGACACTGGATACAAACCTGAATGGGTATTGTGCGACTTGTTAAAGAAGCTTAAACAAATGGTGGTCTCTATGAAAGTTCTTGAGGCAACCATGATCGGAAAATCTGTTAGCAGACTGGACATGATCACGCGGTGTCGTCGAAGGATGTTAGGCGGATTGCGAGGATGCTCATCGTATCATGGAAACGTGTGGTTGACGAGTGGATGATTGCCAATGATGATCATTTGTCTGTTTTTCAAGAAGAAGAACAAGGTTGTGGATCAAGCATGAATCGACAGAAAGAGAAGCAAGAGAGCAAACATCCACCAACAAATCTATGTAATGTTCGCACTGAAAAGGGTAAAGCGATGGTTGAAGTAAGAAAGAGGAAGCCCGAAGAACCCATGTTACAGCGTAAGAAACGATGCTTCTTTCATGATGACAAGAAGAAGCAATCAACGGTTGTGGAGGAAGGTCGTATGCGTTGTGCTTCTGTTAAAACAGAGAAGTTGCAAAATCCGAATCTTCCAGTGACCTTCGACGTGGA
Organism: Flaveria sonorensis; assembly: GCA_025506505.1. NCBI lineage: Eukaryota > Viridiplantae > Streptophyta > Magnoliopsida > Asterales > Asteraceae > Flaveria > Flaveria sonorensis. Next base: position 24,299,063 of record CM046438.1, read on the forward strand.
AGAGAAAGTTGAAGCCGCAAAAAGAAAGCTGCAAGAAGGCTACAAGGAGGCAGAAAACCGCAAGAGACAGAGAAGAACACAAGTGATTGAGGTGCATGACGTGTTGAGGCTGGGCTTGGCTCATGAAGACCAGCGCAGCAGGTTTAGAAACCAAACGATCAAGCCTTGTGTTGCCTTAGTACGTTGATCGAAAGCCGTCTGCAACTCTTTATAATTTTAGAACGCGTTTGTTAACTAGGAAGTTTTGTGTGTTTTCTACAATTCATTCAATTCCAAACACATGATCTCAGGCAGCATAAATCCTTATTTTTAATTAATAGGTTTTAATGTCTTGTTACAAGGTGCATATATGATTGACAATTTGAACCATATAGTTTAGGGATATAACCAACATCTTCAGTTGTATCCTACAGATCAATCAATTAATTAGATCTACCATAATTAAGGGTTCTAGAATTCAACTATTGAAGCTATCGAACAAATCCTAGAACCAAGAAGATAGATCTCTAGAGCTACATGCATGCACACGTAAAATTACCAACTTGATTCTTTGAAACACCACGTAACCATCATTCAGATTTATATTTAGGTTAGATCTATAAAAAAGTACGAGAAATTCATACTTTTCAGCTTGTAATAGTCTTCATTGAGGTTTTAGGGTCTTGTTTACAAAAAGAAGTGCTTGGTTTTACATCTTGCGGCGTCTCCCTTCTCTTTTATAGTCGAGATTTTAGGGTTTTGTTTACAAAAACATGGTATCTTATCTTCTTTTAAATTGTAAACTTCTATTTGTTATCTTTTTACACTTTAAGGAAAGTTTCGATTGTTACATTCGAGATGTATAATATTAATTATATATACATTTATTTGAATATTTGATATAAATTCATAGAGGTTTTAGTTATGAAATATTTAATTGAATATATAATTGTGCAACGAATTCGAGCGATTCACGGTGTCATTGGCACACGATACTAGGTTGAGACACACCAAAGAAACCTCAGCTACAAAAGTACCATTTTCACCAACATTGCTCATTTGAACAACTCCTTCACCATCATCCTTCTACAAACCCTAGAAGGAGAAAGAGGGAGAGGTGGCAATCACCACCCCCATCCTTGACTATTTCGAACATCGGTGAAACCAATGGCAGCAGGACCACAACGTGCTATGACCAACTAACCCGTTTGCTCCTTGAAAACCCGATCTTACTTGTAACAATCTCACGTCTTATTTGAAGACCCAAATTTATGTGTAGGTTTTCGGTGGCTAAACTCTACCTGGTGTCAGGAATTCTAGTGCTCGGTTGTCGATCGATGGCCATGTCCTGGATAGTTTACGAGCTTTGAAAATTATGACGCATGGTTCTAGGTTAAGAACAAAGGTGATGGAAATGTTTAAAGGTGAAAGTCGCTTTTCTCGTATGGTTCTTGCAACCCTGAAAAACCGCATAATGGTAATGGTGATTGCCCACTTCGAGGTAGACGCGTAGAGGGCTCGTGGTAATTTTTAACGACTGTAGATATCCGTGATGGCAACGACGGTAGTGGTTTTTAATCAGGTTCTTCACAAAATGGTGTTGGGTGATGAAATAAACAAGGCCATCAATATAGCCTGATGACGTAGGCAAGGCCGTCAACATAGCCAAAAGATAATATGAAATACCCAGGAACCTTGTGAGAAACTATCACATGACTCATATGATGTATCTAGAGCAACAAGGAAAGAACAAACTTTAGATGTCCTTGCCAGAGTGGGTGAGGTATCGTAATTACAATAACATGTTAAGCACATACTCCCAATACACTTTTCTTTGGAAGAAACACAAGACCAGATAAGAGATACATTGAAAGGATCATAAGTAGAAAGGAATGGATCCTAATAGACTCCAAAAAGGTGGACAGTTACCTTTTTACCCTAATAGGGAAAGTCAAACCTACTTCTAATAAGTCAGACAATCATGGAAAAAGCAAGACTGATAAAACAGTTAAAGAAAGTCAAACTTTTACATACAAAAAGGATCACTCAAATATCAAGGTAAAGACATGCAGACAAGGAAGATTAGTTCACCTGAAATGGAAAGATCAAAACACGACGTGACAATCTATTTCAGTCTCCTTGAAGTATAAATAATGTACTTGGTATCCTGATAAGATCATCCAATCCCAAAGCATTTTTCTCCTCCATTACTCTCCACACTATCTGAAAAACCGTCATTTGATTCTCACGCTAGAGGTGTATCGCAAGGGTTCCTCCCCTATTGTGAGCCTAATGATTTGTTTTTCCTCTTAGCAGGTCTTCTCTAGTAGTCATATCCAGCGGTGGTGTTCTTCTCGTCTAATAACAAGTGACGCCAACAGTGGGGAACGCTCTAAAGTTGTTGAAGCATATCCTTGTTTTACGTCTCAGTTTTTTCGAAACTCTTCTTCTTTTGGAAGTTACTCTAGGGAATATGTCCATGATGACACCCTAATCCAGGAGGAATTTCCCTTTCCAGCCCAGCCTGAATCTACACTGATCATTGGAGATATGATCCAGCTAACTCCAAAAGGGATTAGGGAAAGTTTTTCTCAACTCCAAAAAATAATCAATGATTATGTTCATGAGGAAAAGCTTAGATGGGTAAGGGTATATTTGGCCTATGATGAGTAGCCTACGTCACCCGGACACCTGCCCTTCACCCACCCCTAGTCGAACACTGTCACTAGATCCAAGGAGCAGAAGTCTTTCATACAAAAATCTCTGTTATCCCCACATTACAAGTGTTCTCATATCCTCTCGTGTCTGGGGGAGATTTCACACACCCCTTAGTGACGGGAGGTGCCATGTACATTTACACTGGTCATACTACTAGACCAAACTCATAGCTTGTTAACATAGGATAAAAGCTCATGCTCTTACCAACCTCAAACGTTGTCGTAGAACAATCAATAGGGACCTATCATGCCTTTATGTGGGAGACCCCTAATTTCCAATACCATAGCCCATAATACATCCCTCTGCCTTTTATCCCTACCCCTACGTGCTAGGGTCATACCAGTCTATGACCATGCCCAACCCACCGTAGTTCACCTTTAGTCAACTTCCACATGGATTGGATCTTTAGGGAGGAAATGATAGGAAGTTGACATATTAATACTTATACATGGATTGGATCTTTAGGGAGGAAAATGCAAATGCTTTTTGATGTGTTGGTAGGCTCAAGCCAAGAACCCTGATGTCCTTGGTGTAAATGAACTAATACATAAATTAAATATATAAACAGTGAAATAAAGAAAAAATCCTTATGCTGGTATTAAGCATGAATGGATATATATATATATAAAGGGAAAAGAAAAAAAGAAAAACAATCACTGCGCGTGGTTATTCAGGATCAGAAAATCAAAATAGGGTGCTTAAATTCCCAAATATATATAGTATGATCCCCATAATATATTCTTACGGTACCTTAATTCTCATGGTGTCATTATTAGAGATGCATGGCCAAGTCAAGTTGTGGTTTGGTGAGTCCTTAAAAAACCTTAAGGTTGGGTACGTTTTACTATGTATATTAATCGTGGGGATAATTAAACCATTATGGTAAATATAAAATAAAGTCACGAGCACAAGGCATTGGTAGAACTGAAAGGGGTATGGGATTAAGAAGGAAAATATACCAACAATTATTGTTAAAGCACTAGTACTTTTCCTTATTGAAATGAGGTGTGACAAGAGGTTAACATGTTAATTATGATCTTATTACATTTCTTTTTCGGGATGAAATAGTGTTAAGTTAGGGAATGTGTGACCACTTGCAAATAGTTAACAAAGCAACGTAAAAAAGAATTGATAGCTCTATTGTGAGGCAGTGAGGATGTTTTTGAATGGTCACCATGCAACATGACAGGATTTCCATGACAGTGGAGCAAAAAAGAGAGGCTTGGCACAGGATAGAAACACAGTCATACGTGTTAACGTCAACTAGTAGAAGCAGGCATTGTAAGAGAAGTGAAATATCACACTTGTCTCGCGAACTCAGTAATGGTCAGCAAGTCAAATGGAAGCTAGCAAATGTGTACTGAGTTCAAATACCAAAAAAAACATGTCCAAAAACAGCTACCCACTGCCATAGATCGACTTTATGGTCAATTCCATAGTAGGGTTTGTTTTGAAATGTTTTTAGATTCCTATAAAGGCTAATATCAGACCCAGATAACACGCAACGATTTAAAAAAAACAGCTTTTTATACGGCTCAAGGTATCTTTTACTACAAAAAGATGCCATTTTGTCTAAAAACATTAGGGCAAGTTACCAATGCATAATTGATGGGACCTTCAGCACTCAACCAGGCCAGAACATGGAAGCATATGTTGATGATGTGGTGATCAAAATCCTGGATGAAGAAGCAATGATAACAGATATACTTTAGACATTTAAGAACTTACAAAAGATATAGATGAAGCTAAATCTAGTGAAGTGTTAATTCGGTTTAAAAGAAGGCATGTTCCTTGGACACTTAGTTAGAAAACAAGAATAAAGACTAGCCTAGATAAGGTTTAGGCCATACAGCAAATGAAGTCCCCAAAGTCTTAAAAAAGGTGTAGAGCCTCAATGGCAAGTTTGCGACCCTACATTAGTGTTTATCCAAGTCTGTAGAGAACTCCCTGCCATTTTTCAAAACCTTGAAGAGTTGCACGGCCAAGAAATATTTTTAGTGGCCCGCTGAGCAGAGGAGGCAATTTAGAGTATGTAGGAAGACTACCTCTCCAACATTCTAGCAGTAGTATCCCCTGCATCTAAGGAACCCTTTAGTTGTATTTGGTTATGAGAAATGAAGCAGTTAGTGTGGTCATAATTATAGAGAGGAAAGAGTTTTAATTACCCATTTACTTCATCAGCAAAGACCTTAAGGAGGAAAATATAAGGAACTCGATGCTCAAAAAAATTGTACTAGCACTCGTGCACGTAGCAAGAAGGTTTTGACAATAATTCCTGGCACACCCCATACACATTCTTACTAATCTACGTATCTGAGAAGTCTTGTCAAAGATGGAGGTATCAAGGACGTTGGAAAATGGGTCGTAGAATTAGAGAACATGGCCTAAACTATTTCCTAATCATGACAGTAAAGGGATAAGTATTAGCAGATTTCCTACTTGAAGCTCCTCTCTCCTAGATTAAAAAAGTAAGCATCAAAAAACAACAAGGAAACCCATGGGAATGGCATTTTTATAAGATAGCATTTCAAGTGGCTCAGGAGCTAGCCTAGTGTTAATTAATCCGGAGGGGATATATATAACGTACACACTGCGTCTGCACTTTCTAAGATCCAACAATGATGCATAATATGCGGCTTTCCTTGTTAGGTTAACGGTCACACACTTATGAGTGTTCGTAGATTCATTACAGGTTGCCAGTCGGGTCAACAATCAATACGAAACAAAAAGAACCAACTATGATGTTATACCTCACCTTGACAAAGCAAGTAAAAGCCAAGTTTAAGTAGTGTATGATAACCCAGGTCTCAAGAACTCAGAATAAGAAAGTGGATGCCTTGTCAAACTAGCTTCTCTAGCATTCGCCCAGTTGACAAAAAAGGTCTTTGTGGACGTTTAAAAAAAAGCTCCATTCAAGGGCAAGAAGTGCATGATGTAGTTAGTGAGGAAGACCTTAGCGGATGACACCTTTACTCAATTACTTGTTAACATAAATTCTACTGGAAACAATGATGAGGCAAGGCGTTTACAGTAAAGTCCATTAGATACGTTCTTGAAAAGGGAAGACTCTATAAGAAAGCATACCTCTCCCCTTCTTTTATGTTGTGTGGACCCATCACAAACCAACTATATTATGGGGGGTTCGCATCGGAATCTGCAGTGCACACGCAGGGCCATGAATATTTGTGGCAAAAATCAAGACTATAGGGTATTATTGGCCTAACGTGCATAAAGATGTGTAGGAAGATATACAATGATTCAAGGCCTATCAATTACACGCACGGGTTGGGAAAATGTTAAAAATAAGCTAGTCACCATTTCATCAGCATGGCCATTTTACAATTGGGGCATGAATATCGTGGATCCATTTCCCAAAGTTACTGGAAGGCTCAAATTTATACTCGTGGCCATGGATTACTTCACTAAGTGGCTAGAGGTAAAACCATTAGTATATATAACAGGCAAGCAGGTCATCAAATTCTTTTGGGAAACCATCATTTGTAGGTACAACCTCCGTGGAGAAATAATAACATTCAATGGAAGACAATTTTCCGAGAAACCCTTAATGGGGTGGTGCAAGGAGGTACATATCAAGCAAAACTTCACATCATTAGCACATTTGTAGACAAACGATCAAGTAGAAAGGATGAATCGAAGCATAGTACATGGTGTGAAGACAAGGCTGGGGAGGCAAGGAAAAGCATGGTTGGAAGAGCTACTAAATTTTCTATGGGCACTTGGAACGAATGAAAAAACTAGCATGGGGAAATGCCCATTCAGTTTGGTTTTCAGGTCAGAGGCCATGATTCCAATTGAGATAGGTATGATGTCAACAAGAAGAGGCAACTACAACTAAGGGACCAACGATGCTGAAATCCTTCTCAATTAAACTCTGCTAAAAGAAGTTAGAGACCAAGTAAGCATCGCATAAGCACAATGCAAAGCACAACGGGAAAAGTACTGTAACACTTGGGTGCGAAAGGAATCCTTCCATCCTGGTGACCTAGTTCTTTGGAAGAATTAGGCTAGTCTTTAAGAAGACGAGGGTAAGATGGGACCCAAATAGGAAGGACCGTATCAAGTCATAGGGGCTCATAAAGGAAGATCATACAAGCTCAAGTACATGAAATGTCGGCCGATACCAAGACACTTGAACACCATAAACCTTCAAAGGTTCTATGTGTAGAGCTTGATGCATGAAGAACAAGTCCAAGTAGCAGTGCTTTTGCAAGGGTCATGATGATAACGCCTTTAGGAAACAATGTTCACTATGAAAGGAACTAGGAATCATGAAGTAGGTTGTACCAACTTTTGTTGAAATGAATGTGATCATCTACCCCTCATTGTAATCTTCTTTGTAGAAATGATAAATGTGTATTAAGTTTTCTACTAACATGGAAACAATATTATCCTTCAAAATGCCTAACCATGACTTCTTAAACAAAGTAGCGATTTAAAACCTTTACACTGCCAAACCCCACAAGTTTCATCCTTGACCTGCTTATGTAAACGCTAAGCACCTAATACAATTCCTTCCGTGAGATCCGGCCTTGACCTACACACGTACTAACTTTGCAAAAAAATACAAAGACATACAAACACCCTTATAAACAGGCAAAGTTAATCCATTAGGCATACAAAAATGCAACTCAGAAAATCTAGGTTGTGTAAAAGATAAAATCATACAACCTTGTCATATAAAGAACACAACGATTGCCTAACAGGCAAGCTTGTTGACTCAATAACAAACAAAAATACCACAGCCATGCATTTGCAAAGATTAAAAATGTATGGCCACTAAAACCATCAATAATAGCATATTTAAGAAAAAAGTATAGAAGTTCAAACGGTCACAAAATAGGGAACTAAAGATTCAAGAACCATACATATGTGCCCATCAAAAAGTTCTTAGTTGGTATAGCAACAAAGCAAGCCAAACTATTACATAACTACATATTTATTATCAGCTGATTTTTCAACCTACAATTCATCACCAGCATCCTGCTCTATTGTTCCATCACCAACAGCAGGCTTCCTCACAACTAGTAGCTCGCTAGATTTCCCTACCAACACGACTTTGTCTTCACAAAGCCCACCAGCCGTTGTTGCCTTTTTCCCGCTAGTATCAAGACTTGCGTAGGACAACCTTGCCATAAACACTTATATAAATATACAAATCATAAGAAAACCATCAGAAATATAAATCAAGTCTAGACGATAATAGTCAGTGTCTTTAATGCTTTCACCCATAGAATGGCATCAAAATCCAGCATTCAGCCCAACCAATAACTTAAGGTGATGGGCTGCTTTCTGAACAAAGGACAAGGAGGTTAGATACTCAAAACTCTAGTGCAAGTTTCGAACCACATATGAAAAGCCTTTACTGACGAGCCACTTTTTCTCCCCTATAATAACCTCTAAGCTTTTCCTAAACCTATATTGTGTACCTGTTAGGCCATAGCATCGTTCATTTCTGCTTCATTCTTTAAACAGCTCCTTGGAAAGTAGGGACGCTTGACCTTCGGCAAGGTAGCCTTGCAACTTGCCAATTCAGCCTTAGATAAGGTATACAATCCGCAGGACCACGTTCCCAGGCCCTAGCATCCACAAGTTCCTTAGCAAGAATATCCTTTTTAGAAGTTAATTTCTTCACCTCCTCCTATATAGAAGCTATAACCCGAGTGTTGTTATATAACTTTTTCCTTATAATTGACATTTTAGTCCGTGCATGGTCACGAAAGGCCATGGTAGCCTTCCACCTAGTTTCCGTGGCAAACATGTATGCACCAAGTTCAGCCAAAGAAACATTCATCTTACCTTCAATGGTGAAATCATCAAGAACGCTAGTCCTAATCCTCTAGGTAAGGGTGGAAAATAGTTACTATAAATTTTCTGCCCATAATGGGATCATAGAACTTGTCTTTGTTTAGAATGTCAAAGACAAGGATGACGTTAAGCGCCACATCACGAACCAAATAGTTCTTATTACTAGGGAATACAGGATGTGTAAATGATCCCTCACCAGCATCCAAATCCCTAACCTTCTCATGACCAAAAGATTGAGCCTTTCCCATAGAGATAGGGTCAGGTCTAGAAGATAGAAGATTGAGCCTATCATCATTCCCCACTGACTCCGAGGGTTGAATGAGATCATATTTCATATATCAAGTGCATGTTTTATAGTTTTCTCCTTGATAGGTGGGTCATCTTTTTTCCTTTTACCAAGATTCTCCGTAGTGAGCACTTAAAACCTAGTCTCTACCAGGATATGAGGATGATGATCCCAATCATTAGACATGGATGAAAAGACACTGAGATAATCCCCCTTGATATAAGCATTGTTAGCCCGAAGGACAATGACATCATCCTCGTTCTCCATAACAGGTCAAGACACGACCTCCATATCCACTTAGATTCAAGCTCAATTAACGATAACATGCTCATATCGCAAAAACATCAAAAATAGAAATCATGTCAGAAAAATAAAAATCACATATTAAGAAAAGAAAAAACATATCAACTCCAACGCGTTTAAACGAGGAGAGGGTATCCCACGAATCCCAATCAGAACTTAACCCAGAAAATACTAACGCACCCTCAAGGTAAGGATGAATCCAAGTAGGATTATTAGCTAGGGTTTGTGCTGGTTATTGATAAACAACAGAATACGGAGATGTAGTCAACAAGAATACCCCGCGGCTCTAGAATCTTATAGTGAGCTACCTTGCTTACCATAAATGGCGCCAATTGAGAGAGGCTCAATTGATAATACTCCAAAGCATTCAAAAAGAAGACCGAGAGCAGGAGCCACAAATTCAAATACTCAAAGAATCGAATGTAAAGAGCAAAGGAATCAGAAGGGTTGTTAAGAATCAATTGGTTAGAATTAAGGAGACGAGGAACAAGCTTAGAACTGATCTTGTAACATGCGTAAAACAAAGAGAACTCCGTCCCTGTCATCTTACAAAGAAAACTCCGTCCCCGTCATCTTCAACTTGCAAGAAAGCACATCTTGGCAACCTGCAATAACAAAAGAAGAAGAAGAGGCGAAAGAGAAGAGAGAGAAGAACCTAGTAATTTGTGCATGAGACGGTCCAAAAATAAGAAGAAAAATTATCAGAAGGGTATTAACGGGGAGAGATGGTTGCGTATTTCAAGTGAAAGAGGAGAAAAGACACCCATCATTCAGATCAAATTGTCAACATAACTAAAAGAGAATATGAGAAAGCAAGAAACCTTGTGAGAAACCATCACATGACTCACATGACGTAAGTAGAGCAACAAGCAAAGAACGAACTTCAAATGTCCTTACCGTAGTAGGCAAGGACACGTGATCATAATAATACATTAAACGCATACTCCCTTCTCACTTATGTTTCCATATTATGATTGGTTGGGTCAGATGGATTTGCTAAATATAAAAGTTAGTACAACTTTGATTGCTGAGATTCAGAAAGAGAAAGTTTTGAAGATGGTGCTTTGGAAGATCTATTTGAAGAGTTTGTTAGTTGTGATCTGTTTGAAGGATTGTATGAACCCACTCATGATATTGGTAATAATGTTGCTGGAGAATAACTATCAGTTAATGTTGAAATAATGTTGAGGTTTCCAAAACCCCGGTTTACCCTTATATGCTATAATGATGCACAATAAGGAGGTTTGGAATCTTACCACAACATATTTGAGCTTTTTGATGATCTCTGACGTCCATGGTTCATTACCGAGTGATCCAACACTACAATGAAGTTTCACATGTCACACATGTGCTCATATGTGGTCATATCTCATCTTAACAAGTGTTTAAACTTACTTAAGCAAACCGAGCTCCCAATCGTCGTTTTTAAGTCAAATCAACCATGGTGAATGCAACCACGCGTCCCAACAGTCATGCCGTGCCTTCCAACATGCCAAGATCGTACAGAGAGTCAAAAGCGGCATCGGGATAAGGAGCGAACGGAGAGTAGACCAAGAGTGAGAGTGTAAAATGGGTGAGAATCTGGTTTTTAAAGCTTTAATACCCAATTTGCCCGACTCGCTCCATAGCGGACCGTTATCCCTTGGCGGTTCGCTACATCCTCAAAATGACATATTCAAATCTTGAAAATGGAATATTCGCATCTTGAAATGGAACATTCCTCGCGGAGCGTTACGGCTAACTGTGGCAGTTCACGACCACCTTAGCGGAGCATTACTATGATCTTTGGCGGTTAGCTATGAGACCTTGCAACAGGGACCCAAATCATTTTAACATATATATACTTATCTAGTCATTTTAAACATTATACTTATCTATTCATTTTGAAATATATATGAACAGATCATGTAAATATTTATAATCATTTTAACATATATACTTAGCTAATATTTTAGCAATATACTTATCCAATATTTTAACATATATATAAACAATATACTTACAAGAAAGACAATATACTTATCTAAATCATTTTAATATATATATATATATATATATATATATATATATATATATATATATATATATATATATTTGTCTAATCTTTTTAACTAAATACTTATCTAATCATTTGAACATATATACAATGGGATCATTTTAAACAATTTGTATAAGTAATACAATATATTTATCTAATCATTTTAACATGCGGATCATCTAAATCTACAAACAACCCTCTACTTTAACTCTTCACAATAATTGTTTACATGACATATATTTTATTGTCTTGAATAAAAGAACTTTATTAATTCATAATGCGGAAAAAAGAGAACATAAGTACATTATATTACCATATTCTATAAGCATGATAAAAATACGAAACTATATTAATTTGTTATATATATATAGACTCAACCAAATAAAAGGAATTATTAAAAAACCTTAAAAGTGATTTTCAATCTCCTACGTTGTATGTAAATTGATAATATATAAGAAATTTGAACGGTAATCATTAACTGTTAGGTTTATTTTGATATTAATGAAGAAGATAAATTAAACCAACAAAAAAAAAAAAAAGATTAACCAATCAAAAAGGATAATTATATCTAACAAGCTTGATTATGTTTAGGAGGTCAATTAAAAAAACATTATGAAAGGAAATATATCCATCTAGCTCCACTCCGAGATAATAGCAACTTCGTAAGCAATAATATCCACTTTCGTATCATATTCAAATATAAATCTACTCTTCCACCACACACGGCTCAAGTTATAAAATATATATAAGCAGTGATCTCCCTCAAAATCGATCATACTGAAAAATGGGTTGTGAGTTTTTGAGGATTAAGGGCGTTCTTGATCAGATTCAAGAAACCGAAGACGAAAGAAATATGATTGCGGAGGTTTTAAGGATCAAAGCCATTCTTGATGACACTGGATACAAACCTGAATGGGTACTGTGCGACTTGTTAAAGAAGCTTAAACAAATGGTGGTCTCTATGAAAGTTCTTGAGGCAACCATGATCGGAAAATCTGTTAGCAGAGTTGGACATGATCACGCGGTGTCGTCGAAGGATGTTAGGCGGATTGCGAGGATGCTCATCGTATCATGGAGACATGTGGTTGACGAATGGATGATTGCCAATGATGATCATTTGTCTGTTTTTCAAGAAGAAGAACAAGGTGGTGGATCAAGCATGAATCGACAGAAAGAGAAGCAAGAGAGCAAACATCCACCAACAAATCTATGTAATGTTCGCACTGAAAAGGGTAAAGCGATGGTTGAAGTAAGAAAGAGGAAGCCCGTAGAACCCATGTTACAGCGTAAGAAACGATGCTTCTTTCATGATGACAAGAAGAAGCAATCAACGGTTGTGGAGGAAGGTCGTATGCGTTGTGCTTCTGTTAAAACAGAGAAGTTGCAAAATCCGAATCTTCCAGTGACCTTCGACGTGGAAGAGAAAGTTGAAGCCGCAAAAAGAAAGTTGCAAGAAGGCTACAAGGAGGCAGAAAACCGCAAGAGACAGCGAAGAACACAAGTGATTGAGGTGCATGACGTGTTGCGGCTGGGCTTGGCTCATGAAGACCAGCGCAGCAGGTTTAGAAACCACACGATCAAGCCTTGTGTTGCCTTAGTACGTTGATCGAATGCCGTCTGCAACTCTTTATAATTTTAGAACGCGTTTGTTAACTAGGAAGTTTTGTGTGTTTTCTATAATTCATTCAATTCCAAACACATGATCCCAGGCAGCATGAATCCTTATTTTTAATTAATAGGTTTTAATGTCTTGTTACAAGGTGCGTATATGATTGACAATTTGCACCATATAGCTTAGGGATATAACCAACATCTTCAGTTGTATCCTACAGATCAATCAGTTAATTAGATCTACCATAATTAAGGTAGTAATCTTTCTCCCTGATTCAAAAGAATTTAAAAGGAATTCAATTAATTTGTCACGAGGAATTGGAATTTTGAAGAAATAGAATTTATTAAAGGAATTATAATTTAAGCAAATTTAGATGATAAAACAATCATAAAAGCAGTGAATAAAAGCCGGCCTGTTTTGAACTTTTAAATGTATAATAAAACTGTTGGATGCATAAAAATCAAAAAACATGAATAACTTAGACTGTATATACCCCGGCTTAAAAAGTTTAGCCTAAAGCACAACCGAAACATATTAGGGCCAATAATGTCCCAAACCAAAGAACAAGGCCTAGATAAGACCCATTACACAAGCCTGATTCAAATAAAGTATTTAACTTCAATTCGATTAGCGGTCGTTATTTGATTCGATAGAACTTATAATGAGTATAAACTAAACATGCTAACTAATAATAAATCTAGATCCATATAGCTAGGGTTCACTACTAAACATGACATTTACACCATTTCACCATCAATCATGTTAAAATATCATAACCAAACATAAAAATGTCACCTTTACGTGTGAAATCATAGTTTTGATAAATATACAAGAGTAAGTATACATGTTAGTCCTAAGATTATAATAAAACATTTAAATAAGGGTTCTAGAATTCAACTATTGAAGCTCTTGAACAAATCCTAGAAACGGAAAGATAGATCTCTAGAGATTCATGCATGCACATGTAAACTTACCAACTTTAGTCTTTGAAACATCACGTAAACATCATTCGAATATATATATATAGCTTAGATCTATGAAAAAGTATGAAAAATTCATACCTTTCAATTTGTGATAGTCTTCATTGAGATTTTAGGGTTTTGTTTACAAAAAGAACTGCTTAGTTTTACATCTAAGGGCGTCTCCCTTCCCTTTAGTAGTCGATATTTTAGGGTTTTGTTTACAAAAACATGGTCCCTTATCTTCTTTTAAATCGTAAACTTCTATTTGTTATATTTTTACACTTTAACGAAAGTTTTGATTGTTACATTTGAGATGTATAATAGTAATTATATATTTTTATTTGAATATTTGATATGATCTTCATAGAAGTTTAGTTATGAAATATTTCTTTAAATATATAATGGTGCAACGAATTGAAATGATTCACGGTGTCATTGACACACGATACTAGGTTGAGACACACCAAAGAAACCTCAGGTATAAAAGTACCATTTTCACCAACATTGCCTAATTTGAACAACTCTTTTACCATCATCCTTCTACAAACCCTAAAAAGAGAAAAGGGAGAAGTGGCAATTTCCACCCCCATCATTGACTATTTCGGACCCTAGTGAAACCAATGGCAGCAGCACCAGAACTTGCCATGACCAACTACCCCATTTGCTCCTTAAAAACCCGATCTCATTTGTAACGGGACAAAAATCTCACCGCCCTATTTGAAGAACCAAATTTATGGGTGGGTTTTCGTTCGCTACAGTCTACCTGGTGTTAGGAATTCTAGTGCTCGGTTGTTCAAAGTAGCCACATCTTGATGGCCACGTCCTAGATAGTATACGAGCTTTGAGAAGTATGACGCATGGTTCTAGATTAAGAACGAAGGTGATGGAAATGTTTAAAGGAGAAAGTCACTTTTTCTCTTAGGGTTCTTGAAACCCTAAACAACCACACAAGGGTAATGGTGGTTCTCCACTATGATTTAGACACATAAAGAGCTCGTGGTAATTTCCAATTGTTACATTTGAGATGTATAATAGTAATTATATATTATTTTATTTGAATATTTATATAATCTTCGAAATATATAATTGAATATATAATGGTGCAATGAATTGGAACGATTCACGGTGTCATTGACACACGATACTAGGTTGAGACACACGAAAGTCTTGCAAGCATGAATGAACTTCGTATCATGTTACTGTTATCGAATATGAAAATATCTTAAGTGTCCTTTAGTGCAGATAAAAGTAACGTGCGGGTGACTTAACGAAGTGCGGATAGCTACATCTATAAATACGACTAAGTACGGGCCTATATAAATGGACAACAACTGATGCGGATGAATACTACCTAACGCGGATGAACAAGATATTAGAATGTGGTTAAGTATATGCTGATCCCGGTAATAAGGTCCACTACGGGTAATATTACTAATATGGACGAGTTTAGTGGCCAATACGGGTGATAATATTCAATACGGATGGGTTCACGATCTATGCTGGTGAGTAAAGGTCAATGTTGGTGAACTAGATGTCAATGCGGGTATCAGTCTTTAATGCAGATGGGTTAGAGGTCGATGTGGTTGATAGTCTTCATCACAATTGGGATAAGACTCAATGCGGATGAACTAATGATCAATGTGGTTGAGTAAGGTTCATTGCAGATGATTAATGATAGAATATAAACTAAGCAGTTTTAATATGGCTAACAATACCTGATGCGGATGTTCATTTCTCAACTTCAGTTTTCAAACTTAACATTTTTACTCCATTTTCGACTAAATCATGCTCCTAACATTAGATATAGGCCCTATATAGCTAGGGTTCATTACTAAGCATGACATGTACACAATTTCACCATCCATCATATTAAATATCATAACCGAACATAAATGTGTCTTATTTACGTGTGAAATCATAGTTATGATAAATATATAAGATGTAAATATACATATTAGCCTTAAGAGTATGATAAAATATTTAAATAAGGGGTTCTAGATTCACCTCTTGAGGCTCTCAAACAAACCCTAGTAACCTAACAAACCTAAGAAATTGCGAATCTCGGATGGCATCTTCCAAAAAGTCCATTTCATTACTGTGACATCCGGCATTTTCAGGTTAACTCCGTTATATCAGTTAAGTCATGCATACATGTGACGTAATGAAACACAAGTTTCTCCCTAAACATTGGTAACCTAACAAATAAATAATATTAATTTAAATAATATTATGTGGTTTAATACGTGATTATGTGAAATCGATGTGTTACATGTTTATTTTGATGACTTTTGTTTTATCATGTAGGGATTGAACCTAAAGACTCGGGAAATCAAAAAGTAGATTTTGAAGAACAAGACAAGTCATGCGAGAACTTTGATCCGCGCGAGAAGATAGTTCTCGTACGTGACCTTTTGGTTTTAGTATAAATATGTTCCTTTTGATCTCTTTGTAATTAATCCTGATAGTGAGCAAAATGTTCATCGGAATCCTTTATTAGAGAGCATTAATATTGAAAGTTATTTACTTGTTGCTTGTTTCTACTTCATTTCGTACATTTTATTGTTCTAATTAAATTACTGTGAGTGATTTCATTTCACATCTTCTTCACGAAATCGATCTACATTGAAAACATGATACTTACAATTGGTATTAGAGCCATGAGTGCTATATATCGATTGGATTAGAATTTGAAGCGTTTTTAATAGTATCTGAGTTACTAATTCGGTTTATTCTTGAAGATTGACTTGGTTTCTACTATTGTGATGAATTTGGATGTGCTTAAGATCTATAACAAGAAAAACGAGTTCATATGAAGAAATGAAGATAATTTCATGGTTTAAATGGACTTAATTGAATTAATTAGGATCAAATTTGAACTTAATTTATTAATTTGAAGCTTCATTACCTAATTTTTTTTTTCAAATTGGCGATTAGATTGAAGTTGAAAAGATCAAAATTGCACTAATTTGATTCTGCGAAAACTCACTAATCGCAGACGAGAAGTTCTCTATTCGCAGAACCAATGATGTTACGGTTGATCAAATACGGACCATATATTCCTGTGTAGTCAAATGACAAGGGAAAATTGGTTCCAAAACCTGACACTTATGGAATGAGGAAGACATGAAAAAGCTAGAACTTGATGATAAAGCCTATGTTGTAATCACTATGGCTCTAACTACTAAAATTGCTCAGAAATTCAAGGAATTTAGAGGAGCCAAAGTGTTATGGGAAGCCATGGAAGAACATATTATAGAAAACAAGGATATGAGAGAAAGCCGGAAAGATATGTTGAATTAAGAGTTAAACATGTTTAATCATGTGCTTGGTGAGACATTGGAGACACGGATGTCAAGATTTGTAAAACTGATCACAAAGATGAAAAGTGCAGGACTAACTTTGGAAAACATAGCTGTCAATAAAAAGCTATTAAACTCACTGCCATATAGTTGGAACAACAACTGCACTTCCATAAAGGGAACCAAAGATCTGTTCACCATATCTCTTAGTGATATCTTATGAAATCGATGAAGCAAAGGGCTGCTAACCACTTGAACTCAATAGGAGATGAAGCAACTGCTTTGCAAAGATGACAAGTAATCCTAATTACTATATGAGTTACTCATAATTTTGTCAGCAACAATAGTTAGGAAGCCCTGTCATTCCCACTATCCAAGAAACATTTGTCCCTCATTTCTAAGTTCCTAATCCAAATCAATTCACTCACATGCAATCTCAACACATATCCTCTCAACCTCAAGCTCACTCATACCCATCCATTCAGCCTTTACCTCAGACTCAACAAGCTTACGTAGCAACCTCTACCCCATCTAAAAAAACCATTCAAATTGCTAAAGAGCATCTTGCCTTGTTTACAACTTTTATGTATAACTATGAAGCATTTATGGCTGGAAGATTAAGTGCACCAAACATACTGGTTGATAACTTATAGTATGTTAACCTAGATGATGTTAAAATGAATGACATTAAATACCAAATGACTATGGTGGTATACATGGAAAGAACTTTGCAAGATAAACGGGTCGGAAAATGTTCGGGGTGAACAATTCAAGTAATTTTGGGTTTGACAAGACTAGTTTAAAATGCTATAATTATGACAAACCTAGACATTTTGCTAAGGAATGCACTGAACCAAAGATTAATCAGAACAAAGGTGACAAGAAAATGGTGAGAGTTGAAGCTGAAGCCAAAATGATAAAGCACTTCCAAAAACAAAGCTCTTGAATCTCTGACTAATGGAGATTATAACTGGTCTGTGGTCTGATCAAATAGAGATACTAGATCTCAAACTATCCACAACTTTATTCGCAAAGATCAAAGTCAGTGAAGAAGAAGAAGTTGAACAAAATATATTTGGCAGAGTTTGTGTCAATTGATCTACTTGAAGGAGTTTTTCTAAAGCTGAGATAAACAAGGATGATGAGAGTGTTACTACTGAGCACGCTGTTGAGACTACTCCAGCACTAGCAAAGAAGACTGAGGCTGTTGAGAATATCACTGAAGAAAAAGCCATCGAGAATACTCCGGCTACATAAGAGAAGGAAAGATTAACTTCCATTGCTATTGAGAAGACTCCAACACCTGGTTATACTCAAGATGATAATGCTGTCAAGAGTACTCGAGCAACATCGACAGGAAAAAAAATTGGTGAAAGAAAGGAAGTGATGAAAGTATTAACTTCCATTGCTATTGATTATACATGCTTACCTTCATCAGTTACCACAACAGATGAAGCTATGAACTATCGTTTGGGATTTCAACTAAATATGTGATTTAAAACCATCAGTAAACATTCCTTGACCGTTGATCCACTCATAAAAACTGAAATTAAACTTAACGATGTTAATCTTTGTGAAGAAAGTGTGAAGAGTGATGGGTTGGTGGAAGATTGGCATAGTGATGATAAAATAGATTTTCATGATAATAATAAAAAAAACTGTACTAAAAATTCATCTTCTTGGAATTCATCACTATCAATTAATGAAAAGTCTGAAGTTTTAGTTTCTACAATAGATTGTTCAGCCGTGTCAAAAAAACAAGAGAAGTTAAAGCAAAAATCATTCATAAAGAAAATGTGAGAAAATAACTTACAACATTATTATCCGACTTGAAAATTGATTTCAAGAACAAATTTTTTTCAAAATGCAATATAGATAAAGAGGATTATATTTTCAAAGAAACAAATGTCGCTTCTTTAAAAATAAAATTTCTGATGATGCTAAACTTGTGAAACAAGATGTATGTAGATTAGGTATCATGGAAACTGGTCTAATTCTACTGTGTCTCAAAAGGTTAAAGTTACAGTTCATGCCTCATCGGCTTCAAGACATAATCAACCGATAAAGAAAAGTACCTCAATTCTTTCGAATTCAGCTAGGAACATTTATGATGAAAGAAAGAAATGAGAGACTTTTAAAGAATCACAAGGCCAAAGAAATACTAAATTCGGATTCTATGATAAGTTTGGTGGATATCATAAATGGTTCGAGGGAAATACATGAGTGCATAATCTGTATCATAAACCGTGTTGGTATGTTTGTTGAAAGCCAAATCATATGTCTAGAAATTACATTCATCAACGTAAATCAACAAGCAGATAACGATTTCATAATTAAATTTTACATAATATAAAATTGTTTTTTGTTAATGCCAAGTTTAATAAATATTCAAATCATTTGAAATCTTTTGTTGCAAAACAAAATGTTCCGATGAAAATTAACTTTGACAAAGGAAATATGATTAAGAAATCTTAAAGTGTTGATGAAAGCAATCTCAATCACATGAAAAATACGCTGAAGAAAATTGTCATGAAATTGACAAAGCCAATTCAAAAATGGAAAGTCAAGGACAAAAATATAGATTCTGACATCGTTGATGATTATGTGTTCAATGATAAAAGAGATATGATTTTGTAGTCTTTGACATATTTGTATGAAAACAATGATCTGAAGTCAACAATGGCTTTGTTCCTAAAATTGATAAATTCGTTCATATGTGCAGGAACAACCATGACAAGTCATTAACAGTGTATGACATGTTGATAGTGGTTGTTCCCGACAGATGACGGGTAACATATCACTGTTTAATAATGTTCAACCTGATAATGGTGGTTATGTTATTTTTGCTAGGGATAAGAGAGGTAAAATTACAAAGAAAGGTATAGTGTCAAACGATGTGTTAAGCTTTGAAGATGTAAGTTTTGTTGAAGAATTAAAACACAATATGTGAACTGTTTCTCAAATCTATAACAAACATTATTCTACACACTTCACTGATAAAGAATATCTTATTCTAAAACCTGGTATTGTATTACCTGATGAATGGATATTGTTGAGGATTTCGAGAGACAAAGACATATACTCATTGGATATGAATGGTTCACATTCATTTGTAACAGCATCTTGTTTATTATCAAAAGCCTCAAAAAGTGATTCAATGTCATGGCATCATCATCTTGGACATGTTAACATTAAGAATATGAACAAGTTGGTGCGAGGAAATCATGTTGTAGGTTTACCATTGAAAGAATTTCAACTTATCAAACATTGTCCATCATGTTCAAAAGGTAAACAACATAAACTTTCTCATAAACTAGTTGCTCATATCAAAATTGAATCACTCCTCCAATTACTACACATGGATTTGTTTGGTCCTGTGAGCGTTTTGAGAATAGAACGTCGTGCATATTGCTTGGTTATTACCGATGATTTTTCCCGATTTACTTGGGTTTTCTTTTTAGCAACAAAGGATGAAATGCCTTATTTGCTAATAAAGTTCATGACCCTTGTGGAAAATCAGACTGAAAAAAAATCAAGTGCATTAGAAGTGATAAATGAATGGAGTTTTGCAATCATATCTTGAAAGAATTCTATGATTCAAAGGGGACAACAAGACAATTCAATTTAGCTGGAACTCCATAGAAAAATAGATTTGCTGAAAGACGAAATAGAACGTTGATTGAAGCGGCTCGAACAATGCTATCAGTAGCCAAGCTTCCTTTATTCCTTTGGGCTGAAGCTGTTAATACAGCATGTTATGTTTAGAATCATGTCTTAGTAAATAAACAATAAAATGTGACTCCTTATGAAATATTTTTCAAGCATAAACCCAAATTTAAATATTTTAAGACATTTGGATGTTGTTGTACTTTGTTACACACATCTGATTTCAGATCTAAATTTGATGAAAAAGCTGATGATTGCTATTTTGTTGGATATTAAACCAACAAAGTGGCATACAGGGTTTATAATAAACGAACTAAATAGATTATTGAGTAATTTGATATAGATTGGCACGAAAATAACAAAACTGATACAGGATCTGCTCCTTCTTGGGTATATAATTATGCATCATTGTTTGATTCCTTTAATCGATCTTCTATTGTTTCTGCAGATACTCAACCTTTGTTTCTGCACATACGTTCTTCTTCAACTATGTCAGTTGTTCAACCATCCAATCCGAACTTGAATCAAGTTCCTGATTTAGATTCTTATTCATCACAAGAATTTGATTTTGATTCCAGTTACTCCGATTATTGAACAAGTTCTATAGGATTCTAATTTAAATTCTTTTTCTACACAAGATACTCCATTGATACAATTCAAGTTCCATTTGAAGACTCCTTTGCAGATAATGACATCACTCAAGAGTAACATATTGTATATAAACCAAAAGGAGGGAATGGTGATCAAGAACCTGTTGGTCACATGTCTAATTTAGCTTTTATAGTCTTTTTCTTCTTTTTTCTTCTTAATTTTGAGGATCAACTTTGCAGCCTTAGCTTCGTTCCTCTCGTTAGACACTTCAATGTCAACCAGTTCATTGAGTTCATCCAAGGGAAGAAAGATGATTTCATCTATGTTGTAGTTCCTAGATCCCAAATAGTTCAATCTGGCTGCCCTTAACTCATCCTCCTGAGTGTTTGGCCTGGGCGCAACCCTAATTGCAGCTTCCATGAATCTAGGGGTCTCACTAGTTCTTTCTCCCTTTTCCTTCCTCTTCCTCTTTGTTTTCTCCTCCTCAATCTCCTTAGAGGTCATAGTCCTCTTCCTTTTGTCAATCATTGGCATGTATGACTCAGAGTGGAGAGAGCTTTGGCCTTCATCACTTGGTGTAGCACTTGAGCTCTGGCCAAGGAGAGGCTATGAGACACCTTCACCAGCTGGTGCCTCACTGAGGGTACTAGGTGCTGAAGCAGTTCCTGTCTCAAGGTTCACAGGTTCAACTATTAGGCCTTTAACTAAGGTTTCCCCTACTAAGCTAATCTTAGGGTCTACCTCAATATCTAGTTGACCAATAGTTTTGATTGCTAGCCTGTGCCTATATAGGTAGGATCTTCTTTTGAAGTCTTCAAGCAGCCTTTGCTGAATCCTCTTAGCTAACCTTTCATCTTGCTTGGTTTGACTTGGGTTCGCAAGTGGCGGGTCAACTAGAGGAAATTTCTCATAGTATCTCAAGGTCTGAAAATTAAAGACTTCTTGTTGCCTCTGAGATCTAGATAGTACCAGGGCTCTTCTATCAACATCATACCTCCATCCTACTATTAGATTGTCAATAAGGCAGGATAGGGTAGACATAGCCCTTGGTATGCCCTTCTCAAATAGGCTTTGAATCAGGGAATCCATATTAATGTGGGCCTAAGGAGGTTTTTGAGTATAGAGACCTGCAAGTGAGGATGGTGATGCCACTATGTCCATACTCTGGGCAGAACTCCCAGGTTTTGTGATTGTAGGTGAGACTTTCTCCCTTTTTTTGGTAGTAATACCCTCTTGCATAGGGGAGCTAAGGGTTAGGTCGACTACATCCACAGGTTCTTGTGGAGCTGGTTGAGTTTGCCTGACAGGTCTCCCGGTTAACTTTCCCTTAGATCGCTGATCTCAAGTTGCTGATTAATGACCTGCCTTTGCAAGGTAGCCACTTGAGATTCCAGGTGACTAACCTTTGAAACTAAATAGGTGTAGGTTTTAGACAATTTTTGCATCTTTAGTTGCAGACTCCCCTCGTCTTCATCAAAAGAATCATGGGGGGATGAGAGAATAGGACCAAAGTCTTCTTCTTCACCACCAACTTGTGGTTCTTGGCTGTTGGATTTCCCCTGTACCATGATAGCTTCAAGAGAAGTGTCAATGGGTTGGGTTGCCATGGTTGAGGTATTAATGATGTAATCACTTGCAAAAGTGAGAGCCTCTTCCATATGGGCTTCCTGAATATGTTCAGGAAAGTCCACCTCAGTTAGGGATGGATGATGTGGGCTAAATATGGGTGATTCAGGAGCACTCATCTCTCCTTGAGCAAGGGAGGAGAAGAGAGACTCATGGTACTCACTAAAACCCATATCCTCATCATAGAATTGGAGGTCAAAGATAGGTTAGTTTAAGTCTAATGGCTGGTGATGGTAGCTTTCCCTTAAAGGTTAATCACTTGAGTTTTGAGACTTAGAGTGAAGGCTTGAAGCTTGGGCAATGAGCTCATCAAGTTGAGCATACAGCTCTATGATGGCCACATAGTAGTAAGTCCATTGTCTGGGAAGAGAGAACATGAACATCAAAACAATTTCCCTATTCTCAAGCTTAACTCCAACATCTATGTGAGTATCTACAATCTCAACATACCTAAAGTATTGTTGAGTCATAGTCTCACCTGTCTTGTAGGTGAAGTTCTCAAACAGCTGCTTCATGAGGCCCTTCTTGTTTTTTTAGCTTCATCAGACCCCTCATACATAAGCTTCAGTGCATCCTAGAGCTACTTAACATTTTTGCACTTCTTGAAGCCTCTGTATATAGGGTTTGAAGGAGAAGTCTGGAGAGTAGTCATGGCCTTTTGATCTATGTCAATCTTCTTCCAATCTTCTTAGAATAGTCATCCATTTCCTTTGGAATCATCCTACCTCTAGTAGTGGCTGAAGAATTGCTTGGGATGTGAGGTCCTTCGACAATAGATCTCCACATCCTGCAATCTTGAGACTTGATGAACCCTTTGCAGGACCAGTTAAAGGATGGATAATACAATCAGTTTCACAATGACAAGAGTGTTAGAACACTTAACGGATAAAATGGGATCCCGGGTTTATATAAATGATGCTTAGAACACAAGTAACTGACACAGAACTAAGAACAAGAACAGAGTAATATGGTTTTCAAGAATGCTATATATTGCTTTCAAGTTCTATTACAAGTGTTACAAAGCATAAAAAGAAATACAAGGACCTGAGATACTTTATACTACATCCTATAGCCGGTCATACTTTGAAAGCCAGCTAGAAACATTAATCTAGACAACAAGATCAATGTAAAGTCAAAAGGAAGATTGCCTTTTGACTAGTGCCTCATGCCATAGCTCAGATCCTAATATATTATAAAAGGATAAAAGGTACAAAGTAGAAAGTTACAGACTCATGACCATAATCTACAGTTTACTAAAGGATGGACCTTTTCGTCAACTTGTATAAGTTGGTGAGTCTTCAGAGTTGCAGCGGAAAGTAAGTCAGCTTTATGTAAAAGTAGATCAGAGAAAGCATGTCCTCTCTGTCTTCGAAAGAAATCAGTCTTCACTTTATTGGCTTCGGAAGACTTTGCCTTTGAAGCTTCGAAAGACTTCATCTTTGGCTTCGGAAGATTTGGTCTTTGGCTCCGGAAGATTTTACACTTAAAATAAGTTCTGTGGTGAGTGTAAAACTTCCGAAGTAACTTCTACCTTGTACATCAATGCATGCATGCAGGAAGCTCCTTGGTCATTTTGGCTTCTTTGGTTGCATCACCCTTCTAATATAACCTTAAAACTCCCCATAGGCTAATGCTACCAAAACAGAGAAGTTATTCACATGTTGACAGTCCTCATTAGGATCAAGACCATTCCTTTCTTCATTATCTGGTCAGGATCCCTCAGACTCCCATAATATCTTCTTATGTCATGGAGATCATGTAGAGGAAGATCAAGCATGTCATGCCAGAAATAGACATCTTGACCTCCTTGATCTCTGATGACATACCACCTGTCTGGATTAGCAGCAAAAGTCTAGTACAAGATAGGTATTCTAGTTACAAGAGGCTCCTCTTTGAGTTTGAGTTAGTTGAGCAGCCTCTTCTTGCACTACCTCAGGATGCTCTGACTAATCCTGAGGTGTAGAGGTGGATGCCTTGGTCTTCTTCTTGGAAACACTCTTTATGGCCATCCTTTTCCTTTTCTTTAAAGTCTTTAACTGAGAGGACTGGTCTTCAGCACTAGGTTGTTCTACTGTGTCTTTATCAGTTGGGTTCTCTTCTCTCACAGGTCTAGAAGGAGAGTGAAGAGGACCCTACTGTGGATCAAAAGATGAAGTTAGCTGAGATTTAGCTTTAGGTCTAGGCTGTGTTGTCTCAGGGGGTTCAACCTTGACAACCTCAGGTTGAGTTGGACTTGGTGGAGAATGCAAGTCAACAAACTTTCCCTTTTTAATCTTCTGCTTGATCACTCTAACGTGCTCATCCATAGTGGATAGAGACATTGGACCAAGCCTCCTTCCGTAGAATCCATACAACTTCAAGAAGCTCATCATCCTTTGTCTGTCAGCAGACTTCTTTTGGCTCTTTTGGATGATGGCTCTTGACTTTGCAGCTTCTAAGGGGAGTGAGAGTAGTTCATCTACATTGTAGTTTCTAGTCCCCAAGTAGTTTATCCTAGCTGCCCTCAACTCATCATCCTGAGTATTTGGCCTGGGAGCAGCCCTGATGGCAGCTTCCATAAAGCCTGGAGACCCTCTTTAACTTTCTCCCCTTAGTTTTCTCTTCCTCTCTTTTTCCTCCTCCTTAATCTCCTCAGAAGTTAGTTTCCTTTTCCCTTTGTCACTCACAGGCCTTGGTGACTTAGGGTGGAGAGAGCTTTGGCCTTCATTGCTTGGTTCAGCAGTCAAGCTCTGGCCAGAGAGAGGTTGTGAAGCACCTTCACCAGCTGGTGCCTCACTGAGGGTAATGGATGCTGAAGAAGTTCCTGTCTCAACATTCTGGGCCTTCATTCAAGGCTTCCCCTTCGAAGCTAATCTTAGAATCTACCTCAACATTCAGTTGACCAAAAATCTCACCTGCTAGCCTCTGTCTATATAGTCTTGACCTCAGCTTGTATTCTCCAAACACCCTTTCTTGAATCCTATCTGCTAATCTTGCAGCTTGTCTGTTTTGACTTGGGTTGACAAGTGGAAGATCAATCATGTGGATGCTCTCATAGAAGCTCAGATTGAAAAAGTTGAAAATTTCCTATTAACCCTGAGATCTAGAGATTACAAGAGCTCTTCTATCAGTGTCATACCTCCATCCCATAATTGGATTCTCAGAGTGATGAGATGGGATAGGCATAGCTCTGGGAATACCCTCCTCAAACAAACTTTGTATGAGCGAGTCCACATCCATGTAGACTTGAACAAGTGAGTCCACATCCATGTAGACTTGAGGAGGTTGCTGAGTATGGTCAATTGCAAGTGAGGGTGGTGAATCCTCAAAGTCCATACTCTGTGAAGAACTCCCAGGTTCTATGATTGTTTGGACTTTCTCTCCCTTTTTGGTAGCATCACCTTCTTGCATAAGTGGGCTTGGGGTTAGGTTTGTCACATCCGTAGGTTCTTGTGGAACTGGTTGAGTTCTCCTGAGTGGTCTCTCAGCTAACTTGCCCTTGAGATTGGTGACCTTAAGTTGCTGGTCATTGACCATCCTTTGTAAGACAGTCACCTAAGATTCCAGATGACTTATCTTTGAGACTAAATAGGTGCATGTTTTTGTTAGTTTTTGCACCTTTAATTTCAGACTCCCCTATCTTCATTAGAAGAATCATGGGGGGATGAGAGAATAGGACCAAGGTATTCTTCCTCATCACCAATACTTTGTTCTTGGCTGCTGCATTTCCCCTTCACCATGACAGCTTCAAGTGAAATGTCACTGGGCTGGATTGCCATGGTTGAGGTCTTAATGATGCAGTCACTTCATGAAGTGAGAGTCTCTTCCATATGGACCTCCTGAACAGGTTTAGGGAGATCCACCTCAGTAGTAGGTGGATGATGTGGGCTAGACATAGGAGAAATATGAGTACTCATCTCTTAGAATTCAAGGCTTAGGATTGGTTGGTTTAGATCAAGAGACTGGGGATGGAAACTGCCCCTTGAAGGTTGTTCACTAGAGTGTTGAGACTCTGAGTGAAGGCTTAAGGTTGTGGGGGTTGTGAGCTCATCAGGTTGAGCATGAGGAACCTTAGCACTAATCATTGCTAAGATGGGAGTGGTTTGCTTGTTAGAAGAAGTGGGAGCTCTAGTGTCTACTTCCTCCTGTATGGGTGATGATATAGGGGCCTGCACAAACTGAGTAGCATGTGCAAGGGTTTGTTTGGATTTTCTTTGGTAGGTGATGGTTATTTTTGGCTGTGTAGGTGGTTAGGAAGTAGAAGGTGTGGGTTTAACACTAGCTGGTTGTAAGGCCCCATTCCCGGAGACCCCATAGTTGGACAATCATAGCATAATTATATTAAACAAGACACATTTCATAAAATGTTGCAGCAGAATTAAGTTAACAAAAACCATTCATGCATATAATTAATGTTGCAAAATAATACATCGCTGTAAGTTAGGGTTACAAAATAATCAATTAGTTGCATTACAATACAACAAAATCATAAAGCATGAACGGATGCCAGTCTTGCCCCGACGAGTAGCTTTCTCCATGTGCCATCCTCAGCAATATTTACCTGCCAACTGAAAATGCATAAAAGTCAGCGTTGCTGAGTGAGTCCTAGTTTTAAAAGTATAAAAATACCTTGTATGATTTGTATACAAAAATATCCCTTTTTGAATAAAATACATTACATTCGTATGCGAGCACACATCATACGTACATTCAGATAATATTCATAATTATCATCATTATCTTTCCTTTCTTTCTTTCATTATTATCTTTCACTTTCTACTGGACCAATGTGCAATACCCTGACATTGTGCACGAAGTTGGTGCTGGGCCTGAGGTCTTTAAATAGACCCCGAACATTGTGCACGAAGCTGACCCAGTCACCTGAGGCAAACAACAAAGGTCCCGTCAATCTCAAAGATTGACCATGCGTGCATCCTCATGGGGTCGCTAACCCGCACACAGTTGAGCTAACAACCCGTGGCTGTGAAACTCCTTTCATTTTGCTTGCAAGACTTTTATTCATTCTTTACGTTCCACTTTTCATTATCATTAATCTTTCACTTTCATTATGATAATACTTCATATTACGAGCATAACACACCAACTAAATTCACATAATAAATACATAATATGGAACATAACAACAGGCCATAAACGTGCATAATATCAATAAACATAACCACCAAAACATTCCAGGGTTAAGTCTTAAAGTTTCTAATTCCCAAAATTTCAAAAATTTTTCTTAGTGTTCTAGGCGCATGAGCACTATGCAGGCACATGAATCCTGTTTGGGCGCATTAACACTATGTGGGCGCATGAATCAACACTTAGGCTTCTGGGCACTAACTTTGGGCGCATGAGGTACTGTTCAGGCGCATGACCTACACCTAGGCGCCTGAATAAACTAGTTTGGCGCATGGGGTACTGTTTGGGCGCATGGGATAACACTTGGTATACTCAGGCAAATTCCTGGGCGCATGAGAACTATTGGGGTGCATGACCCTCACTTAAAGTTTTTCTAAGGCACACATTTTCAGGCTCATGGACCATGTTTGGGCGCATGGCCAACAGTTGTATACATTTCAGAATAATATTCAAACCCAATCAGCATATGAACCTGTTCTAAGCTTAGTCCTATCATTCTAAGCAATAACATCACATAAACAACCATGAAACATGAGAGCACAAGCATATATACATACGGTTATACATGTAATAGTAATAAATCATTTTAACATGCATTACCAGCCCCAAAATGTTAAAAACACATAGAAAACCGGGGTCTAGAACTCACCTATTGCAACCAACAAGTAAAACTCCTCCAAACTTATGCTCACAAGAGTTCAAACAACTAAAACAAGCCAAAACAAACAACCGAAAACATGGAAATCGGTTCTAAGGTCGAAAACCCCACAAACCG
Source organism: Flaveria sonorensis (assembly GCA_025506505.1). Classification (NCBI taxonomy): domain Eukaryota; kingdom Viridiplantae; phylum Streptophyta; class Magnoliopsida; order Asterales; family Asteraceae; genus Flaveria; species Flaveria sonorensis. The sequence continues at coordinate 24,327,868 of CM046438.1, forward strand.
AACCAAAAATACAAAGAACACTCACCAAAGTGCGAATTTTCAGCCTTTCTTCCTTGAATATCCGAGAGCAGCTTCTTCTTCTTCTTCTTCTCTTTTCAGTCGAACACAGAAGTGGGGAAAAGATATATGGGCAGCCATACTCTTAAATATATTAAAATATTTGAGTTTTGTACTCTTTACACTTTGGCCCCCTATACTTTGGCTACTTTTCCCTTTTCGCAAGATACTTTTATTTTCTTTTCTTATTGCTTTTCTTTTCTTTTATTTTGACAAATTTTCGGGTGTTACACTAGTGCTGCTAGGTTGTTACCTTGAGCAATGAGCTCTAACATTTTATGCGACAAGGGCTGTTTCTACCCCTGAGAAGCCAGCAGTTGGCTTCTTCATAGTCTTGAAGATGCTGGGCTTTATCTGTCCCGTTTGGAAAACCCAAGCCTTGGTCTTGGGCTTATCAAAGTGATTTGAAGACAATGTAACAGTAAGTTTGCTTATGTTCAAGCTTTGAGGATCACTAGTTGTTGTTGATGAATAACTTTCAGTCACTTGGTCTTCCTTCATCTTCCACACCATATTTGAAAGATTAGACTTGACCTTCAATACTTCGGAAGTTTTAACAACTTTAGAAGTTTTAAAGACTGGACCTTCGGAAGATCTTGCTTTCACTGCAGCAGGCTTCAATACTTCGGAAGCATTGCTTTCTTTCGAGACCAATTTTCTTCCGAAGGCAAGTTTTCACTTGTCTTCTTTTTCACCTTGGAGCTTCCGATGGGAAAAGATTTTCCTTTCGAAGCTAGTTTTTATTTCTACTTCTCAGAATTTTTCTCTTTGATCATGTGAATAGTAATTTCAGGATTGTAGATGCAATCCTTAGAAAGATGAGAAGTACTACCACATATGATGTTATCCATTTGCTCCTTCTAAGAGTCTTCTTTTTAGGGAAAGACTGAACTTGATCATTTTCCACCTCCATCTTCATCTTCACAGATGATACAGCAAGCTTCTTAGGGTGAGGCTTGCTCTTAGAACTGGATGGTTCAGGCTGTGTAGCAGTGATACACAACTGATCAGCCTTCTCCTCTTTGCTGGAATGAGTTGGACATGAACTAGAACTCCTAGTACTAGAATTCATAGTTGAGTCTTCAGCCTTCACCACTTCAAATCCTATAGAGATGAACACTTGTTTTTGCTTAGAGACGAAAGTGACCTTGATCTCTTGAGCCTTCTTTGATTCTTTTATTGCTTTCCTGATCAAGTTCTTCCTCTTAGACTTGGTCATCCTAGATTATTTTCTCTCCTCAGGAGAATAGTGACCCTTTTTAGGATGATCTTCTTCACTCTTCTTAGAATCATCCTTCACTATCTCTCTTCATCCTCTTCATCAATGGGGTCTATGAGGGGAAGCTTATCTTCACAAGTTCCACACCTTGGAGGTCTTACAGACAATAGAGTGCGTGGAGGAGCTATCTCAATAGATCCTAGTTCCTGCTTATTTTGATAACAAACTTTTGCATGCAAGGATGAGGATATCATGTTCTTGAAGATCTCTTCTTCAGGAACACATTTTTCTGCCCTGGCTTTGCTGATCACAAGCTCAGCCTAGCATTCAGTTAACTTAGTGATGAGATCTTTTATCTGAGTACTGTAGTTGGTATGCTCATGCTTAAGAGTTGAAATGGCTTTCTCAAAATCTTCCAAGACTTAATTGCTTTTTGAAGAAAATTGTCCTTCAAATACATGTAAGTACTTAGAAGCATATTTAAGCTTCAGAAGATATCTCAGAATTTCTTCCAAAGGTAAATTTCTTATAAGTAGTTATTTGACTTGAGGACATAATTTTCTTCCGAAGACAACTTGAAATCTGCTTTTAGAAGAAAATTGTCCTTCAAATACATGTAAGTGCTAGAAGCATATTTAAGCTTCGGAAGATATCTCACAATTTCTTTCGAAGGTAAATTTCTTATAAGTAGTTATTTGATTTGAAGACATAATTTTCTTCCGAAGACAACTTGAAGTCTTCTATTTTAAGTTTGTAATCATTTTCAGCTCTTTTGAAATTTGCTTTTAAAATTTTTTAGGACTAAAGATTAGTTCTCATCTCTAAGTTATAGGACCTATATCAGTTAACTTTAGCAATACATTCAGGTACACAAAGATGTTCCAATACCTTGGCTTCTTCATGATTTGCCATCAGTGCTTGGTTTGGAGATACATCCTCAACCTGAAAGCTCCATTCAAAGCCTCCTTCTTTAACAGCACCGCAGCTTGCTGCTTAGACTTCTCATTCTTAGGAGATCCATCAGTGTAGTTTGGTCTGGTTTGTGCTTGGCCACTATTCGTCTTTGGTGCCTTGCACTCTCTAGCAAAGTGTCCGATTTGGTTACAGTTGTAATACTTCACTTTGCTGTTGTCCAGCACAAACTTTTCACTGGTTTCCTTGCTAGGAAACTTCCTCCCTGTCATCTTGTAAAACTTCATGGCTCTGTGAGTGGGAAGAGCCATTTGCTGGACTATTTCCATGTACTCCAGTTCATCTGGATGGATACAGTCTAGGTCGTCAAGGGTAAAGAGAAAGTCACCTGTGCTTTCATCAGTAGACACAAAGGCTTGTGAAGAGCTTGTCTTTTGGAATGGGCTTCCTTGGATGTAGCTCTCTCTTGGTGTCTCCGGGAAGGTAATGAAAGGACCCTTTTGTGAGTTGTCAGGGTAGCAGATGAGATGATGTTATGGTTCTTTACAATCCCTTTCAACCACATGAATGGCTGAACTCTGCTGATTGTTAGAGTTACCAGATGGATTTTTCATGTTCATCTTCATCTGGTTTCTACTGAGGATACCATACAACTCAGTGAGAGTAAGGATCTTGAGGTTCTCAGTCCTCTTAATGACCACACAATAGTATGTCCATTGTTTGGGAAGAAAGGACATGAACTTCCTCATAATGTCCCTGTTCTCAAGAGTTACTCTAAAATCCATTAGAGTATCCATAATCTCAACATACCTGAAGTATTGTTAAGTCATGGTTTCACCTATTTTGAAGGTGAAGTTCTCAAACTGCTACTTCAAAAGGTCCTTCTTATTCTCTTTTGCTTCATTTGACCCCTCATATATCAGCTTCAGTGCATCCCATAGTTGCTTGGCAGTCTTGCACTTCTTGAAGCCTCTGTAGATAGAGTTTGGAAGAGCAGTTTAGAGGGCGGTCATGGCCTTCTGATCTATGTCTATCTTCTTCCAGTCTTCATCAGAATAATCAGCCACTTCTTTTAGTATCATATCACCACCACAAGCAGCTGAAGAGGTGGATGGTACATGAGGTCCATAGACAACAGATCTCCACATCCTTAAGTCTTGAGACTTGATAAAGCCTTCCATTCTTTGGCACCAAGTATCAAAGTCATCAGGAGTTATCAGTGGAGACTTTGTCATAGTACCAGTTTCCATATCAGCCTTTGTGATAGCTGTCATTTGAGATGTTAAGTGTTTTGTGAAACTGACGGGATTTAAGAAGGCGAGATCTTACAATCAAGAGCCTAAAAAGCTCTGATACCAGTTGTTGGACCAATTAAGGGATGGTCAACACAATCAGTCTCACAATGAAAAGAGTGTTAGAACACTTAACAGATCAAAGGAGGAACTGGGCTTATGTAAATTATGCTAAGAACACAAGTAACTGAGATAGAACTAAAAACAAGAACAGAGTAATAAGGTTTTCAAGAATGCTATATATTGCTCTCAAGTTCTATTACAAGTGATACAAAGCATAAAAAGAAATAAAAGGACCTGAGATACTTTATACTACATCCTACAGCCGGCCATACTTTGAAAGCCATCTAGAAGCACTAATCTAGACAACAAGATCAATGAAAAGGCAAAAGTCAGATTACCTTTTGACTAGTGACTGTGACATGCCATAGCTCACATCCTAATATATTATAAAAGGATAAAAAGTATATAGTAGGAAGTTACAGACTCAAGACCATAATCTACAGTTTACTAAAGCATGGACCTTTTCACCAACTTATATAAGTTGGTGAGTCATTAGAGTTGCAGCGGAAAGTAAGTCAGCTTTATGTAAAAGTAGATCAAAGAAAGCATGTCCTCTCTGTCTTCGAAAGAAATCAGTCTTCAAAACATTGGCTTCGTAAGACTTTGTCTTTGAAGCTTCAGAATACTTCATCTTTGGCTTCAAAAGATTTGGTCTTTGGCTTCAGAAGATTTTACACTTAGAATTATTTCTGTGATGAGTGTAAAACTTCCAAAGTAACTTCTACCTTGTACATCAGTGAATGCATGCAAGAAGCTCCTTGGTTGTTTTGGCTTCTTTGGTTGCATCAGCCTTCTAATATAACCTTACACCCTTCCATACGTTGGCACCAAGTATCAAAGTCATCAGAAGTGATCAGTGGAGATTTTGTCATGGTACCAATTTCCATATCAGCTTTTATGAGAGCTAGCATTTGAGTAAGTAAGTGTTTTGTGAAACTAAAAGGATTAAAGATGGTGATCTTACAATCAAGAGCATAAATTGCTCCGATACCTGTTGTAGGACCGGTGAAGGGTAGCAATGCAATAGTTTCACAAGGTTGGAGAGACTAGAACACTTAACAGATCAAATAGGAAACTGGCTAAAGTGAAACAATGAACACAAGTAAAGAACACGACAAGAGCACAAGTATTTGGTTTTCAGGAATGATGTATAGTGCTCTTAATTGTTTTACAAATGTTACAAGGCTTAGTTCTGATGACTTGTATTTGAGATAATTTATACTACATCCTACAAGCAAACATACTTTGAAGGCCAGCTGGAACACTAATCTATGCAACAAGATCAATGTAAAATCAAAAGGCAGATTGCCTGTTGACTTGTGACTATGACATGCCATAGCTCACATCCTTATCTATTACAAAAAGAATAAAAGTACAAAGGTAGAAAGTTACAGACTCTAGGACCTTAATCTACAATTGACAAAAGTATGGACTTTTGACCAAATTGTATAAGTTGGTGAGTCTTCAGAGAAAGCATGTCTTCTCTATCTTCAAAAGAAATCAATCTCTTAGCTTCGAAAGACTTTGTCTTGAAGCTTCGGAAGACTTCATCTTTGGCTTCAGAAGAATTGGGCTTTTGGATTCAGAAGATTTAATACTTAGTGAACTTCATTGAGTTGTATCAAATCTTCCAAAGTAACTTTCCCTGTACTTCACATGTGCATGCTGAGAGCTCTTTGGTTACATCAGCCTCAAAGTATAACTCTTACAGTCACATATCAAGGTTGTGTGGTAACACTGAATCCATGCTAAAACAAATTAAGAGTTACAATATAGTCATACTCAAGCCAGTTACTTTCTGAATCAGAAAATTTCATATATATATATATATACATATAGTTTTATATGAAAAGAATAAGAAAGAAAGAAAAGAATAAACAAAAACAAAAAAGAAAATTGAAACATAACAAAAGAGCAAAAAGATGCCAAAAGGCCATATGGGAATAAAAGATGTCAATGTGAACATTAATAAAATATATGTCAAAGACATACATACTATATGGTAAATATTTTTATTTTTAAAAATATGTTCTGACATCGGAGGCAAAATCAAAAGATGGGGCATGTAAGTCCGAATTGGCATATAAGTCCTAAACATCTTGCAAGAGTAAAACATAAGTTCGACTAGCTGTTAATAAGTCCTAAAACTTGTTAATATTCTGTGTTCAGAAATGTTCTCATACTGGTTATGATCAAAATAGATATTCTAAAAAAATTCAATAATTATAAGGTTACTAATCAGAGGTAAAAGGTTTAAGTTAAATTGGGGTGACTTGAAATCTTAAAATGTCTTGAAGCTGGATAGGAGTTCTAAAGATTTTTGATTGTGGGATCCATTGATTTCATATAAATAAAGACATGGTAATAATCATGTAACACCCGGAAATTTAAAAAGGAAAAGAAAAAGAAAGAAAGGTGAAATATCCCAAGTCAAGGGGTTAAAGTTGTGCAAGTGGCAAACTTGCCCATTATGGGATTTAAAAGAAGCATGGCAGTCCACACTTCTTCTTTTACAGACTTTGCTTTCGGCTGCAAGGGGAAGGAAGAAGTTGCAATCGGTGTCTAGAGAGAGAAGGAGGAAGAGATGCTTGTAGGTGAGGTTATCTTGCATTTTCTGTTCGGTTTCAGTTGGATTCGAGCTGCTGGACCGATTTTTATGTGTTCTTTTGTGTTGGCCGCTTGTTTCATTGTGTTTAGGTGCTAGAACTCCCAATTGCTCTCAGTCTGAAGAAGTCTTACTCGAAAGCTGCTAGAGGTGAGTTCTAGATCCCCTCTTTTACTTGATTTATACTCGTTTGGGGCTGATGTGCATATTTACTGAATTTTTACAAACTAAAATTTGAATTTACTATGTTTGCGACTGAATTTATGTGTGTTATGTGTTTTAAATGCCCTCTTCATTGCTGTGTAGTGGCAATCTATGTTCTAAGTGTTTAGCATGATAGATCGATACTAAGGACATATTAGAATGATGATTGAGAATTGGAAATAGCATAAGTTTCATTGCAGGTGGGTTTTGAACATCCGTATTTACTGAGTATTCAACCGCATTGGTTGAATGTTCCCTAGCATAAGTCTTTTGTTCATCAGCATTTGCTGGTCTTCATCCGCATTTGTTGAACTTCAACCGCATTGGCTTTATGTTCAATAGCTAAGTATTTTGTTCATCCGCATTTAGTATTGTTCATCCACATTTGGACTTGTTCATCCGCATTTGGACTTGTTCATCCGCATTTGGACATGTTCATCCGTATTTGGTTCACCCGCATATCTTTAGACACTTGGAATATTTTTCTGAGATTTACATCTGCATTTGCTTTTCCGCATTTGCTGAACATTCAGCCGCATTGGCTTATGTTCATCCGTATTTCTTTGGGCACTTAGGATTTTTCTGGAATCATGGGAAGTAGAATGTAGTGTTAAGTTCGGGAATGTTTTGGTGGTTTATGCCTGTTGATGTTACGTATGATTGTGGCTGTGGTTGATGTTCTATATTACGTATTATTATGTGACTTTACGTGGTGTGTAATACTCATGTACGTAAAGTATTATTACATTAAAAGTGAAAGAATATGTTAATGAAAGTGGAACGTAATGAAAGAATGAAAAGTCTTGCAACCAAATGAAAGGAGGTTCATAACTTATTGAGGGGTTGTTAGCTCAACTTTGTGTGGTTTAGCTAACCCATGAGGATGCACACAGGGGTCAATCTTTGTGATTGACTAATATGTACGAAACGAAACCCTTGTTGCTTGCCCCGGCACTGGTCTTAGGCTTCGTGTGCAATGTTAGGGGTCTATTTATAGACTTCGGCCCAGTACCCGCTTTATGCACAATGTTTGGGGTATGGCATATGACATTGGTCCAGAAGAAAGTGGAAACAATAATGAAAAGTATGAAAATGAACGATTATGATGGATAAATATTATCTAATTATATGTATGATGGGTGATCACTATTAAAAGAAAAGGATAAGTTTTAACGAAAGGAAAGTATTTTATTTATAAAACTAGAACTCACTCAGCAACGCTGACTTTTTATATTTTTCTTTCAGTTGGTAGGTAATGATGTTGCTGAGGATGGCATGGAGTTGAAGCTACTTGGAACGCAAAGACTGGCATCCATCTCATGCAGATATAATATTATTGTTTTGTAATACAACTAAATGTTCTTTTGTAATTTTAATCAGCGATCTATTACTTGGCAAAAGTAATTATTAATGCATGAAATGGTTTTTGATAATTCTTCCACTGCAATATTTTCTTATGTTAATATATTTTAAATGAGATTTTAGTAATGAATGTTGCTATGAATGACCAACTGTGAGTTCTTCAGGATCGGGGCCTTACAAATTGGTATCAGAGCCAAAGTTTAAGAAAATTAGGTAAACTATTTTCAAAACCTAAACTGAGAATAGGACTGAATAGAAGGATGCCAGCCCAAGTAGATACGTGCCATCAGGTAATTTATTTTCTTAAAGTGAACCGGTATTATGTGCTTGTGCTATCTAATTTATGTGCTCTTAGTAGATTTGGATATTGATGTAGTCAGGATAGGAAATTCTTGGGGGATGAAGAGTAAAGTAAGTGGCTAATCATAACTGGCCACTGTAATTAGGGACTTACTATACTTGACATAATCTGAACTATTACCTTGAATGATCGTGTTGGTGTTTGAATCTTATAATGTTTAGAGGATGGCTGGTGGTAGATCTTCGAAGGCCTCTCGAGGTGGATTATGGGATGGTTATGGTGCTGGACCACATGCCACAAGGAACAAGGCTAAGACTGCTGAGACGACTCCTGTAGAGCCCGAGCTTCATCGCCATGAAGGCGGTAATGAGAGTGCTAACCTGAGAGCCTCTGTGAAGGAGGCAGTAGTGGAGGAAGTTCATCAGGTCATGCAGAAGATTTTGCCGTCTGTGGTGACCGAGGTTATTCGTGCTGTGAGGGAGGATGAAAAGAAAGAGAAAGAGGAGAGGAAGAAAACTATTAGGAGAGGGGGCGAGGAGAGAGGTTCAGGTGAAGGGGAGCAACCAGAAACTAAGATGGTTGTCTCCAGTGATAAAGAGGAAGAGAAAGCGGTGCAGGAAGCTGCAAAGGGGTGCAGCTATAGGGCATTCCAAAGATGCAATCCCCCAACTTTTGATGGAAATAAGAACGCTACTGCTACTCAACGATGGGTGAGAGAAATAGATAGGAGTCCGGGGTAGTTAGGTAATGAAATCCATTGAAATCTATTCCTACTTCCACATAGGAATCTCAAGTTGTTGTAATAGCCCATATGGCTTCTGATATTCCACTTTTACTTTCGAGCAGGTCAAGCACTTGCTCACATATGTAGCTACATCAGCTTTCATGTTAGGCAACCAATAGTGCGCCTTCAGGCCATGATACATCTTGTCGGATCCAGGATGTATAGAGTACTTAGACTTGTGTGCCTCACTCATAACCAAGTCTCTTAGATTTCCATGCAAAGGTACCCATAGTCTGTCCATGAAATAACGAACTCCATCCACCTTTACTTCCAACTGTTTATCCATTCCTAGTAACGATTCAGACCTAATGTTTTCTATCAGAGCTTCTGTCTGAGCCTCTCGGATTTGTTCAGGCAACCGTGTGCTAATCGCAAGTTGCAAAGCTCTCACTTATCGGGGCTTAGCGGCTTCCTTTCTACTCAGCGCGTTAGCGACTACATTAGCCTTTCCCGGATGATATTTGATAGCACAATCATAGTCGTTCAATAATTCTACCCAGCGTCTTTGCCTAATGTTCAATTCCTTCTACTCAAAGATGTGCTGAAGACTCTTGTGATCGGTGTAAATAGTACACTTGGTACCGTACAAGTAATGTCTCCAGATCTTTAAGGCAAAAACTACCGCACCCAGTTCCAAGTCATGGGTGGTATAGTTCTTCTCCTGTACCTTTAGTTGTCTTGAGGCACAAGCTATCACTTTATCTCACTACATCAAGACACAACCAAGTCCTTGAATAGAAGCTTCACAATAGACTACGAAGTCATCACTTCCCTCTGGTAACGCCAATATCTATGCGCTACACAGTTTCTGTTTCAGTAATTGGAAAGCAGATTCCTGACTTTCACCCTATTTGTATGTTGTTACCTTGTGATTCAAGGTTGTGAGAGGTTGTGCAATCTTAGAAAATCCTTCAATGAATCGCCGATAGTATCATGCCAGTCCAAGAAACTATCGTATCTCGCTTGGCGTTTTGGGTACTGCTCAATTCTTTATTGTTCAATCTTTGCAGGATCGACATGTATTCCTTTCTCATTAACAATATGACCCAAGAATTGCACTTCACGTATCCAGAAATCACACTTGGAGAACTTGGCATACAGTTGTTCCTCTCTAAGTAATTCCAAGATTAAACGTAAGTGCTCCTCGTGTTCTTCCTCAGTCCTTGAGTAGATCAATATGTAATCGATAAACACAATAACAAACTGATTGAGATAGGGTTTGCACACTTGATTCATGAGGTCCATGAATACGGCTGGTGCATTCGTCAACCCGAATGGCATAACCAAGAACTCGTAATGATCGTAACGTGTACGAAAGGCGGTCTTCGAGATGTCTTCCTCTCGAACTCTCAGTTGATGGTACCCAGACCTCAAGTCAATCTTAGAATAATTGCTTGATCCTTGAAGTTGATCGAACAAATCATCTATACGAGGTAGTGGGTATTTATTCTTGATCGTAACCTTGTTCAGTTCTCTATAGTCAATGCACATTCAAAATGTACCATCCTTCTTCTTGACAAACAGAACTGGTGCTCCCTAAGGCGACGAGCTCGGTCGGATAAACCCTTTATCCAACAGCTTTTGTAGTTGAGCAGATAATTCTTGTAGTTCGTTCAGAGCTAACCGGTAAGGTGCTCTCGCAATCGGAGCGGCTCCTCGAGTCAAATCAATCTGGAATTCAACTTGACGATGAGGTGGTAATCCAGGCAAATCCTCTGGAAACACCTCAGGAAAGTCACGAATGATAGGGATATCCTCTATCCACTTTTCTTCTGGTTGTTTATCAGTAACGAGGGCTAATATGACTAAGCGACCTTTCCGCAGCAACTTCTGTGCTTTCATTAATGATATGATGCCCATCACTGCACCACTTCTATCTCCTTTGACCGTAAGAACTGCTTAACCAATAGGGATTCGTATGATCTTATCATGACATATGACTTCTGTCTGCTTGTCGGAAAGCCAATCCATGCCTACTACTACATCAAAACTCCCTAGTGTAACAGGCATGAGATCTATGTCAAAGGTATGACCAGCAAGTTCTATCTTGCAATCTCTAAGGATATACGTTACATGAATCTACTTACCATTAGCTAACTCTACGGTGTAGTTAGATTCTAATCCTGAGGGCATATTACTTAAAAGGCTACTAAACTTAGTGGAGATGAAACTTCTATCGGCTCCCGTGTCAAATAGTATAGTAGCAAAACAACTGTTAACAGAAAATTTACTAGTAATAGTAGTAGGGTCGTTTAGAGCCTCACCTGAACTGATAACAAAGGCTCTCCCTTTTGTTCTACCATTGTTACCACCGTTGCTGTTGCCATTGCCATTATTGTTGTTGTTGTTGTTGTTGTTGTTGTTGTTCCCACCGTTGTTTGCACCATTCCGGTTCTTCCTCAACTGAGGATAGTTTCTCATGTAATGGCCCTCTTTCCCATATTCAAAGCAGCTTTTGGGTGTTTCCTGGAATTGTTGTAGCTTTTTCATCAGCTCGCCATGGTAGTCTTTTGCTGCATGTCCAATCTTTCTACAGCGCTGGCATTTGAAGTTGTCACATCTGCCCACATAATGATAGTTACACTGGTTGCATTTTGGGTGTCTCCCTCCGTATCCGCTTGGCCCTTGGTTTGAGGGAGTCATCTGGTTAAAGCTTCTGTTGTTGTCGAACCTCCTCTGTTGTTGATGATGTTGTTGCTGCTGAGGTTGACTGTTTGATGACGATCCCTTGTTGCCTGACCCATCCCACTTGCGTTTATTGTCGGGCAATCTTGCCACAGCGCCCCACTTGAGTAGTTTACCTTGCTCTACCGCTTGATCAGTAATTTGTGGCTAATCGGATCACCTGTTGAATAGTAGGGAGGTTTGCAGCAGTCACCATGCTCTGTATCTCCGGAACCAAGCCGAGTAGATAAAGCTCAATCCGCTTAACCGGCGTGTCGATCATGCCTGGGCAAAGCGTTGCCAACTCGTGAGACCTTGTTGTGTAGGCCTCAATCTCCAATCCATCCATCTTGAGCTGCCAAAATTCGGCTTCCAGATTTTGAACTTCGCTACAAGGACAATATTCCTCCATCATCATTTCCTTGAATTCATCCCATGGTAAAGCATTGGCGATTGCTTGACCAAGCATTTGTACTTGGGCATTCCACCACGAGAGTGCTGCGCCCTCAAGCGTCCCCGTGGCATACTTTTCTTGATCCACCGCTGGACAGTTGCATTTGGAGAAGACTGATTCGGTCTTCTCAAACCAACGTACGAGCCCTACAGCTCCCTCAGCTCCACTATACGTGTGGGGCTTGAAGTCCATGAATGCTTTATATGTGCACGCTGGCGGTCCTGTATTCAACGTTTCAGATTATTTAGTCCAACTAAATGGGTTAACCATCTAGTGGAAAACATTTATGCAGTTGATGACCAAGGTCATCATTTACCTCCAAATTGGGCAGCTTGTGCACCAACCGCTGCTTGCACATGTTGATTTATCAGGGCAGCTAATTCAGCAGGGGTCATGTTTATAGCACCGGTACCAAGACCACCGGCACCAGGTCCACGTCCTCTACCTCTTGCGTCCATATTTCACTTTACATTCACAAATACAATAATGAGTAACATCCAACACGTTAATCTCATTGAAGTACAGTAAATAATAAGAAATAATGAATTTACCACAACCACAACATTTATAACAAAAATAATAACCAAAGATAAATAAATTGTAAATGGTTCACAAAATATTTCATCAATGTCAAAAGGAAAAGAAACACCATATAGTCCGGGTCATAAGAAAGTGGAATCAATCTAACACATCCGATCCATCGCTATCCTCTTCCATTTCCTCTGGATCTTCTTCCTCCGGGTCTTCCTCAGGCGCTTCTTCAGGTTCCTCTTCCGGGTCTTCTTCCTCAGGGTCTGCCACAGGTGCAGGGGCTTCAGCAATCTGAAGCGCTACTAGCTGTGCCTCTAGGTCAGCAAATCTATCATCTACCACTATGTTCTGATAATCCTGCGCGTTCATGTGCTTGGTAAGCATTAGCACATTGCCTGCCAGAGTATGATGCCCATAAATGGCCATCAAAAGTCGCTACTGGAGCGTCTCTACCTGTAACCATAACTGTCGCATCCGTATCGTAGAGCGGAGTTCTCATTAGTGAGTCCTCTAAAACGCTGTCGCTAGGTGTCTAGTGTAGCCACCAATGCTGCAAACGCCTGCACATGTGGGATGTCCAAGGTAGGAAGTGTGTGTGCCGGAGAAGCTGTCGACGATCTAGTCCTGAGTCGAGTAGGAGCTACAGGTGGTACTCGCTCCCTGTAAGCCATACGATTTATATAGGTGGGGTAAAAATCCCAGGTCCACTAAGGATCGAGCTCGGGTATTACAAAAGGTTGATCCCAATCTATTTCCTCAGAAGGGTAAGGGTGTCGGGGCCAGTCGGATCCCCTATCAGGTACGGGTGAAAAAGGAGGTGATTCAGACCGTGCAGGTCTCTTGCCTAAATCTCTGGATGACAATGTCATGCTACGAAGACGTGATACGTATGCCAATGAGTACACAGTAAGGAAATAAGTGACGAGTAACTAACAAACTGTGCGATTATAGTCTAGTGTGTATGCAACCTAGTTCCTATAACCAATGACTCTGATACCAATCTGTCACACCCTCAAAATCCACGTGCGAGGTTTTACCGCGAGGCGTGAGACAAACCAAGAACTCAGTCATTAGTTACTCAAAACGACTCTATATGAAACATTCAAGCAAAATCAGAGTTTAAAACTTTAAAAGTATGCGGAAGCGTTCAGTAAACTTGACAACCCAAAATAATGCAACACAATGTAAAATGCTTAAACACGCGCCAACCGTTGTTCAAAACAAATACATAATTATTTCAATTGCAAAACCATAAGTGTTCCTAACAATGCTGACCCACAAATGCTGACCCGTGAGTGCTCCTAGGCTTTTTATTAACCACGACCTGAGAATAGCATACTAAAAGAGTCAACACAATGGTTGGTGAGTTCAAGAGTTTGCGTAAAACATAATAGTAGCAGTTATAAAACATAAGATTGCATTGAATTAGATAGCTAGTCTAAATTCACAAGTAATAATCATATTGATTTCGCGATCGAAGCTGACAGTGTTTCGTTCGATTGCCTCCCGACACGACTTACTAAGTCGTGACACCATGTGTTAGGACAATATTGCACCCGTTTGACCTCGAGTCGCACAGGGTAGGGCGTGTCAAACCTAGTAGTACTACCCAAGATTTCCCGCTAGTTCAAATATTAACGATCCGAAAGTGTGAGGACTTTCATAGTATATCGCACTACGATTATTGGTAAGGTATGAACAACGCATCAAAACCACGAATTTCTTGTATAATCCACGTAAATAAAAATCAATACAATCTAACTAACATCTTACCATCAACAAACAATCAAAAATACAACATTTTATGTAAGGTTCGAACTAGGGTTCGGCCACCATTCAAAAACCATGAAAAACTTATAAAAATCTAACCTTTAATCGCGTAGTGGCTAAGAATTGATGTTGTTAACGTGTTGTAATCCTTGAAACTAACCAAAATCGATGATGAATGCTTGTTCTTGGTTCAAAAGTCGCAATGTGTGTGTGTGTAGATGCTTGTCGCGGCCGAAGGGTGGGGAGGGGGGATTAGGGTTTTGTTTTAGGTAATATTATGTTTAGAATAATTACATTTTAACCCTTATCGTTTAAACTTTTATAAAAACTAATCTTTTAATCACTTTTTAAATAGTTTTTAACTACTAAACATTAATATTATTAATCATTAATAATAATCATGCATAACTTCCATTAGTCACCAAACACACGAAATAGATATAAGACGTTGCCACGTTACAAGGTAAAATTCACAAATAATATTTAAATTGCGTAAGCACATAAGCACAACTTCATAATCATATTTTTAGTTAAGTTATTATCTGTTTATCATAGATAATTGTTATTAAGTCACCAACGTTCAACGACAACTAGTGTGTGCTCATGACACGTGTCTGCAAGACCTAACGGAACTAACGGAATTTGGTAACGGAAAATTACCGGATGTCGCAAAAACAAACACAAATATCAGAATAAAAATACTACGATTAACGAAACGTATTAAAATTGATAAAAATCACACCAAACTATACTTACTAGACGATTCCTATGTCGTCGACATCGAGTTCTTTGTAATATTCAACAAAACTACCGCAATATGCAACAAAACTAGATCGAATCTAGAATAATTGAGTAACACAAATAATTATAAACATTACCGAATTCGTTTTTGATTCAATAATGATGAATTCTCAACACAAAACTAAGAATAATTGACGGTGTCTGTCTCTGTTTTTCTTTTGGAAGCCGAAATAATTATCTTTCCTATTTTATCATTCCTTAACTAATTACAACAGTATCACATGTCCCATAAGCCTTCTTAGCCTCTTTAGGTTCAAATGACTTTGTATTTGAACCCAATCTAAAATATTATTAATTCATTTAATTTTTTATATTAGTAATGATTTTGACCGAATTTATTTTAGATTGAACTCATTTTAGGGGCAGTCGGGGGCTGACTCAAAAATTTATCATGGAGTTACATAAATAAGAGTTGATTGGCCTAAGTTTGGAAGGATCTCATAATATATGTTCTAAATCGATTTTTCAGAAATATCACTTAATGATGACAGTTTGGATAACTTTTTTTAATCTCTCCATTAACAATAAATCAAAATCAACTATCATGTTTCAATATATATTTAATCAAATTATTTTTATTATTCATTTGAAAAACTAAAAGATAAAAAAAAACTTGAATGGTTAAAAGAAAACACATATGTTATAAAAGTATGATCATATAAGAAAAGGAAGATACATAACCAGAAAGTCTGTGGTATCATTAGCCAATGCCTGTGATTCTATAACAAAAGAATTATATTTTAGCAGAGGATAGGATGCGGTAGAGATTGCACTTTCTATTCCCAGGTATGGGCAGGGGGGAAAACTATTCTAGCATCAGCATGGATGGATCATACGCAAACACTTAGATTGGGATATAAGTAAACATATAAAATAATCAGTTAGAATACATAATAAAAAAAAATTAATGAAAATTGATATCATGTTTCATAGCTGCGTGAAGCAACATAGCAGGATTTGTAGTTTGCTAATTATCTTCAGTTAAAATCGTTTATATTCTCTTCGGAAACGGTAATCTGTAAGTAGTATCTTTTCAATTAAGGAGTAACTTTTAAATGAACCGTTGGAGATAATTATGGTTTCTAATTAATAAACAGACTTAGTAGATTTGATACAGAATTAACTTAATTGGTTATTAGATTTTTAGCCTTATTAATTTTTACACAAAGTTTTCTTAATTTAAGTGTTAGTGGATATAAGATTTAAAAAAAAACTTTAGTTTTAGAGTCGTAAAGTTTTTCATAGATGTCGACATTTAAAAATTCACATAATATATAAATAAATAAAATTTTGCAGGTCAGTTGACCCTACCCCTGCTTACTAGGTCCGCCCCAAGGGGCAGCTACACCCAACTCATTTTAACCCGAGCATGTTTTT
The DNA here is from genome assembly GCA_025506505.1 of Flaveria sonorensis. Classification (NCBI taxonomy): domain Eukaryota; kingdom Viridiplantae; phylum Streptophyta; class Magnoliopsida; order Asterales; family Asteraceae; genus Flaveria; species Flaveria sonorensis. Next base: position 24,344,264 of record CM046438.1, read on the forward strand.
ACTCATTACTCGACCTATCCATTTTAACTTACGATGAATGTTAGAAACTAAACTAGTGTGCATCTTGTAAATATGTTTTAATCTTATATGTAGTGGCAAATAAAAAATATGTTAATAATATGATCTCATTTACATACATAATAAAGGTTCTAATGTCAAGACAAAAAGACATTCATAATATGATATAACTATATTTAATATCAGTAAGATGCAAAAGCAAACATGAAACATATGTCATGAAATATCAAATTGTTATTCTTCCACAAGATAAATGATCATTATTAAAAGAAATAAAAAAGATTACATATTAAAATAATTGATAAATACTTCTAATAAATAGATTTAGATACAACTCAAAACACATTAAATAACATATAAAAAACATAGTTATTAAATTCCTTTACTTTTAAGATCATCTTTTAATGTAACCTAACTATTTGTTTACTTTATGCTCAAACAAAACTAAAATGTTTTTTAGGTTTAATAAACAGATCTTTTTAATAGGTGATGCTAATGAATATTCATGTTTTAACAAAATTAAATAATTGAATATTAGAAACTGATGTGATTTAATAATAATAAATAAAGATTTGACATTAAAATTTAAATTTAAATTTGATAAGTGCATATCTAGATAATGTATTGAAATCAAAATATGGAAAATATTCATAAATTTGGTAAGTTTGGCATGTTAGGATTGATTAGTGAGATAGTGAGAATTGATATGGTGATAACATGTGGCAGATCTTACGTGGATCCTAGGTGTACTATAGAAAAAAGTCATGTGGATAATACTTATTCTTTTATTATAAACTATCCTAATGACCTGTGTGTTACACGGGTTGATAAATAAAATTATCATTAAATATATTTAAAATGTAGTAATCATGAGAATATAAGTCTATAATGTCTAAGAAGGTGAGAATTAAAAAAAAATATGTATGGAATAAAATTACATGACAAATTCAAATACAAAGGAAAAATAATACAAAATGTTTACAAAATCTCTAAAAACTTCTTTGTATATGACATTTAAGATCGTACTTAAAAGTTCACCATTCCTATTCAATATAACCGGCTTTAGTCCATCTCACCTTATAACTCTTGAAAATACGACATACAGTTGTCTATGTGTAAAATCTTGTTGTTACAAAAGCAAACCAAGTCATGATAATAATTGACTCTGAATATAAACTTAATAGAGTAAAAATCCAATGCATTTTTATACATTGGTCGCTAATCCAATTATGCGAACCTTGATGGTATAATCACAATATGAGGTTAGAAACATTAAAATCTATCATACATCATGTAAGTGTATAATATAGATAAAAGAACTGGGTAAATAATAAAGATTACTTGTAACCTTTCATCAAGCTGCACTTCATAATTAAGTATTGTCAACGCAAATACCATAATATAAAACAAAGAGATCGATTCTAGATGAATTTTAATGAAAATATAAATTTCTCTCTATATATATAACAAAATAGTATAAATACTACCAATAATGTAAGCTCATTATTTAGGGAAATTATGCAGGGAATGAAATATTTTTGAGCTACATAAAATTTTAACTTTAAAATTTCTAATCCTTTAAAGTACGTATGACATATTGAAGAAATGTATATTTTAAGTCAACTGATAATTAATAATCATATATGTTAATTTTGAGATAATTATATTTTAGGATGTTATTGACGAAATTAATGGTTAATTGCAGTTATTATAGTGCAAAAGGAAAGTAATAATCAAATGTTTTGTTGTTTATTAATATCAATTGATTTTTGAAAATACAAAATCACAAATCATAGTAATGAGATTTTTAAATTACAAAATTTTCTATTATTGGGGCCAAAACAGTTGCATAAGTAAGCTATTCTATTAAAACAATATTTTTTTAAATTTAAGGGATGTGAGTTTTAAATATTAAAGTAAAATGTTATAGGTGTGATAAATGAAAACTAAATCATCGCTACAATTTCGTAGGGTACTTTAAAAAAAATTATTCTAATAACATTAAAGGGAACTCTCTAATTATCATATCAAAAGAAAGTGTGAGAAATAGAATGATTTTTAACATAATTACTTTCAAGATACAATATTATAGTTGGGTAAAATGTTAGTCTTATATGAAAGATAAATTCAGTTTAGTATATTTGAATAATTTATGAGAAATATAAGGAATTAAAACTTGATAATTTTTAAATTGTATATTGTATCTGGTAAAAATATTTTTGTTTACAAATTATGTACATTAGTTTATACTAAAAAGAAAATGATGTAAATTAATAATTTGACCGTTTGATTTAAAATATTTAACAAATATTAAATAAAGTAAATAATTTGTAAATATAAATTTAATAATTTAATAGTTTGTTTACTTAGATAACATGCACGTTTGTATAAACTCAAAACCAAAAATCTTATATTGGTTAAAAATATGTACATGCATATTAATTTGTATAGATTACACAAAATAATTGCATAATAATAATAGAATGTGAAAGGTCGCTATTTTTTTGTATAAATCAATGTTATTTGAATATATAAATGACGGATTTTATTATTTTAAAAGAATAACTATTTTTGAGAATTTATTTTCAATCAAAGTAAGCGTAAAAAACTTCTCATACATTTTCAATTTTAAAGTTAATATAAAAAATTATGAATTAGTTTTAAACTATGAGCCTATTCTCAATTCAAAAAAAAACTAAAAAAACGACACGTGACAATAGCTTTTTGAAGAATTTGCCAAGTAGCAATGTAATGTATAAAACTCTCCAAGTGACTTAACTCATTTCTTTTATTATACATTGAAATTATCAATTATAAATATAGATTATAAATATAGATTATAGATTGAATTTATGCATTTTTTGTTTTCTTCCTTTAGGTTCATATTATAGATTGAGTATGGAAACCTGATGAAGTTGTGCGTATCATTAGTATAGACCCTCAATATGAAAGTGTTGTTTAATTTTTGGAAAATCTGTATAATAATTATGAATTTGTAGAAATTTATATAATTTTATGAATATGAACTAGCTACACAATGCGCGCTGCTACAGGAACACATTGTGGTCCATATGTCCGCAAAATCATAAACATGTGACCAAAAGACAAAACAACGACCTAGGAACATGGTATACATAATCACGTTGTGGGTATGTATAACCAAAAGATAAAACAATGGCTTGTTACCACTAAATTAATGAGTTCTATAGAAACTAAAAATAAAAAAAACACTAGTGGGTAACCCGCGCGTTACAGGGGAGTGAACAATTTACAAGAAATACGGTTGTCGTATGTAAAGGATTGCACAATTATTACGAAGCATTAGATAGTAACAATAAACAACGAGAAAAAAAGCATTTCTTGTCATAAGATTTGCACAACTCAATAATCTCCTCGATATGGGCTACCAATCATTCATCGTCCTAATCAGTTGCGGTAGTTTGGGAGGCTATTTCGTTACATATGTTTGTCGATACTGGTTCGGGAGTCCCATGTTTCTTCTTGCTTGACTGGTCCAGTTATTATTGGAGGAGTGTGTGCTGAGAATAAATAATTTTACATGTGTTAGTATCGATTATATGTATGGTGTGTGTATATATACACATGGAATGAATTGTAGTACTTGTTGTTTAGGTACCTATCGATGGATTCTGCAGGTTTGTTTTTGTTGCCTCTATTGTTGAGTTGAAGCTGTTGTATGGGTGGGCTTGCATAGTAAGTGCACGTCGTTTTTTGTCCTGCTGGACTTGTTGAGTGGTTGTTGAATGACCACGCTCTAGGTAAGAATAATGTTATTTTTCAAGTGATAATTATGTGTATAATACATACTTATGAGGGTTGAAGTGGGTAGGGTGTAGTTGCATACCAATTATGTAAGTTTTTGCGGTTCACTTGCTCCATCCATTTCGAAATTCTAGTATCTGCAACAAATGGGTGATAATATTAGTATTGGGTGAACCAACACCTTTGTGTTCTCACGTGACATGCCTCTTGACAATGCCACGAAAAGTTGGCCATGTGTGAAGACAGATTCAGGTAGGTAGATACTGACATAGGGTATCGTTTGCCCTTGTGATTTGTTAATTGTCATGGAGAAGCAATGTCGTACCGGGAATTGTTATCATTTTAGCTTGAACGGGAATATGTCATCTTTCGAGAGGCATAATAGTATTTTGGCAAGAAAACTCTCTTACCCTTATGGTCGTCCGTTGTAATTTCCACGTCTATGATTTTTTGTTTGAATGTCTTACGTATAAGTCTTGTGCCATTGCATATACCATTTGACGGGTCGATATTTCTTAATAGCATAATGGGGCATCCAATCTTTAGAAGCAGTTTGTGGGATGGCAAGCCGCTAATGGTTAAACAATAGGAATTAACTTGGATACAAGTTTTGAAGGTCGTCTTCAGTTGTGTCAAAGTTATAGTAATCTTTTTCTTTGCCTACAAAAATATCGATCATATGGTCATTAATCTCGTCCACATTCTTATTTCTAGTTATTAAGATTGCCCTTAAAGTTACATATTCGGAGGAGTGGATGTTATCCTTGAGCGACAGGAAGATGGCGTCAATGAGATCTTTGAGAGACTTTACTCTAGTGGTAAATAGGATTGTCATGTCATTTGGGATGCGGATGAAGGTGCCATCCATACACGTTACCGTGTCGTCGCTTACACGCAATAGGAATTCTGAGAACCACGGAACGGTGAGAGCTCTTATGTTTATGAACTGGCGTCGTTTCTTGGTCAGTGACCAAAGGGGCAACATTCGGAGGCTGGCGTCTATGATCTGTGCTCGTGTGCCCCTTTTAATAATAGGCCATACTTGCATGAAGTCTCCTCCCATTAGCATTATCTTTCCACCAAATAGGAGACTTTTTCCTGTGATGTCTTGCATTGTACGGTCAATGGCCTCTATCGACTGTCGTCTGCACATCGGTGCCTTGTCCCAAATTATTAGCCTTGTTGTGTTTATTAGTTGAGCAGACCCACTTTGTTTTTTATGTTGAACATGGAGTTGGAATTTAGGTTTATTGGGATCTTGAACCTGGAGTGGGCCGTCCTCCCACCTGGCATGTTATTTGCTGCAGCACCCGATGAAGCTTTTGTAACGGCGATAAGGCCACGTGAACGACCTCAGCGAGCAAGGCCTTATACAGGAATGTTTTCCCTGTTCCCTCGGTCCATCTATGAAGAAAACGGCCGGTAGATCTTGGGTGACGTGTTTCGTTATATCATCGAAGACATCTTTTTGGTCTCGGTTTAGGGTGTTTTTTGCATCTAATTGTGTGGTGTCCACCGCTATGTTCTATTCCTCTTGTATGTCATGATGAGGAACATGTTGAAGGTTGGAATCTGGTGACATGGGAGGGAGGTCAAAGTCAGCCAGTTTCTTACCCATAGACTGTAGGTATGATCCAATTTTAGCAAGAACCGTACTTTGGATGTTTGTGATATTTCCAGAACGTCATTTATGATCTTCCGAGAGTGGGTCAAAATGGTTAGTCCATAGTGCTCGTATATTGCTAGGTTCACAGAAAACCAAAATCATTGCAAACAATCTCCACAGGGCATTAGGGAACTGAAACATAGTCGCTTTATCAAGACATTGGGACACACTGTTGTCATTCTTAATTAATCACAAGTCTATAGCTTCCTTACGAAATGTGGCATGTTGCACACCTTGTATCGTGTGAAGATGTTCGAAAGAAGTAGGCCTCTCACGTTTGACAGGAGTAGTCGCAAGTAGTATCGTTCCCCTTCAATCAGACTCGCGGAAACAATATAGCCTTTTTGTGGTCTCTTTGAGCGGTTATTCCAATGGTGAGAACTAGTATTCCATGTGAAGTGAGGTGGAAAATATTTATACAGATGGTGCCTGGTAATTGCATCAGTTCTAATTTTCTCGTTAGCATGGTATGTTTATCCCTTTACCTATCTACAATTTCAAACATTATGTCATCATCTGTAAATGTAATCGTGTGATGCTTAGGGAGGTGTAGTTGTAACACTATAACGGCCGGGTAGTTTTGAGAAAGCGGGAATGAAAAAATACGTCACAATGACTCGGGTGGTGATATGTACCGTGCGCCCTAAAACCATTTTATCTCATTTATAACAACACCATCAGTATCAGGATCTATTTGGATAACCTATTTGTCATGTCCTTTGTATATACACTTGAATAGATATTTTATAGATTTTATGCTTGAACATATCTCAACATTTATGTGGCCACTGAACAACATAAGAAGTGTAGGGTTATACGGAACGACCCATCTATTGTCTAGTGTTTTCCATTGGTGGTCCACTTTTAAACCATTGTTGCGTCTCCGATACAGCGGATACGCGTCATCACCTTGTGTTGTTTGCACGTCAACTTGTCTTGGATAACGATACCTGCATACTTTAGGATCTCCTTTGCACGTAGGGACTGTTGAGGTGTAGAGCGCTGCAAGGTCCATAAATCATGTGTTTAACGATAACTCGGTGGCTTTGTATGGACGGGATTTCAGCAGACACAAGCTTATCATATTGATCTGGGCTTCTAACTTTATCTTGCGAGTGCCTTATAAGAAGGATGTGTGCATGAGGCAAGCCATACTTCTAGAACTTGATCACGTAAACATAGGCTTTGACCTCTCCCAAAAGATTGTTTTAAATAGTTGTTCCTTTAAATCCTCCAACTTAGCACGAAACACTCTTGAAACAAAATCTGGCCGGTCTTGTGTGGTTTGTCGAGGCTTTAGATTTTCAGATATCTCAGGCTAGTGGAGGTTACAGGTCATAGTGAGGAACAATTCTGGTTTGCCATCGTCCTAGACTAACGTCATGGCATCCAAGAACCAACGGCGCATATCTCGAGGACCACCGATGAGAGATGCAGGTAGGACAATGCATTTTCCAATTGAACTTGGATGTACATCCCAGGCGTTCACACAATCCACAATGCCTTGGTACAAATCCGAACGGATTCTTTGCTGGTTTCGTTCACAAAACTGTAACCGTGATGTCCCTAGTTTAATATATACATCAACGGAAAATTGTTGGAGCAATCTGCCACCAAGCAGTAGGATGTTTTGGTGGGACGGGTTTGGAACTTGAAGCAATGGGAATCTCACATAGCTACTGTTGTTCGACCTTTTCTTGTTGACGACTCTACATAATGTAATGGTTGAGAAGTTAGAACTCACTTTTGAATTATATACATAGTATAGGATTGCAGGTGTGTTTTTAACAGTGGTTAGAAGAAACATTTATACCATTTGTGTTGTCGTCCATGGTGTCCTCGGTGGGCTGGGAGTTAATGTGTTGCTCCATGCCGTGGTATGTTTGGATGCTAGGCGGATTCACTTGAGAAAAATTAAAAAATTTGACAACGGGTTGTAGCAACCATAGTAAGGCTGTATAGTCTGTGCATGTTCAGACATGTCGAAGACAACTATGCTTCTTTTATATGACATAATATTATCGTTGCCCTCCACCCAAATCCCAGCGACTTCGGATGTAGTGGGTTGGTTGTAAGCACGCTGGTCAAGTTCAACCGACGCATTTAACGAAACTTTGTAGTTGTCCAATGGCTGTAGTTCTGCAAGGTGGCGAAAATGTCAAGACGTAGGGGTTTGTAGAAAGAGCTCTGTAAACACCGCTTCTCAAGTTGCTTATTGATTCGTCTAGGGAGACACCTATTGATGTGAAATAGAAGTTTGTTTTGTAGGTTCAGATGTTGTCTGTAAAATCCTACCAATATCTTCTTGTGATGTGCAATGGTGTTGTAGTTCTGGTGGAATCTCGATGCTTGCTATCATCATTTTCCCTCTCATGCAACCGAAGTGATGATCAAGTATAAGGTGGTATTCACCATGCCGTTAGTTATAGCTTAGTTAGTATTGTAATAGGATCTAGTTTCGTTTTGTTTGTATTGTGTATTCTGTGGCATGCGAAACTACATGCGAAACTGTTGTTTCGCTCTGTAGTTTCACATGGTCACAAAGCATGACAGTTTCGCACCATATGAAACTATATGCGAAACTAGGTCCTGTATAAATATGATTGTTTGTTGATCATTTTGCAACTCTGGGGGAACATTAATGAAATACTACTGATTTGAGTTCATTGTGTATTTCTAGGAGCTTATTATTGTTATCTTTTAGCATTATTCTTTATCATCTTATCAAAAACATATTTCAAATGGGTTTTGCTTGATTGTGTCTATTCTTGTGTGATTACTTGGTCCCCAAGTTATTGGAAATAGTGATAACTTGAGGATTCTGGTGTTAACACTTTATCAAAAGCATGTTTATACGATCATTTGGACCAACAATATGTTATCAGAGCCTTTGTGCTCTTAATTGTTTGTGTTTTTGGTTAAGTTTTTGAAATATTCATTTTTTTCAATCTTTTTGGATCTGTTTTACGTTTGTTATCTATGGAAACTGATTGAAAAAGGTTTGGTGTGTGTTTGGGAAACTTGTGAAATCATTAGATTCTAAATTGGTTGTGCTTTGAGTGAGTATTGGTGATTTTTTGGTCATTTTTCGCAAAAAGGGGGTTTACAGATTCATTGTTCAAAACTAGTGTTCATAGTGTGAAACTACTATGCGAAACTACCCCAATCAGAAGATTTTTGGTGCTTGTGATTTCTCTGTGAATCTAGAACGAAAGTTCGTCGGTTTGATTAGTTTCTCTAGCGAAACTGCTTTCCATTTATCTCTAAACGAAAGTTTAACAGTTTCGGGTGAAAATGTGGTCGACACTAGTGCCAAAACTGCTTCCGAAACTATCTGTGAAACTACTGATTTGTGCGAAACTATTTGTTTTTGATTTTCTCAAATTTCGATGATGACAACTCTTACCCTTGCTGATCTTGAGAGTGTGGCACCAAAAAGACCCCCTAAGTTAATCAATGATGATAATCTTGAGAGTATGGCACCAAACAAACACCCAATGGGAATCAATTGTGAAAGGATCTCATGTTCCTGTTTCATTAAAAGATAATATGACTATTCAAATTGCAGATTCGACAACATTCAGAGAGATATATCAAGTTGATTGATCGTGATCAAAAGGCGTTTGGTGCTTTGACTCTGTGTCTATCGGCATAAATTTACAACAAATTTGGTGAATATAAAAGTGCAAAGGCCTTGTAGGATGTTCTATGTGAATTCTATCATGGCAATGAAGAATTGGTCAAAGATAAAGCTGCTCAAGCTAAAAAAGAATTCAATTCTTTTGTTGGACACAAGAATGAAATTCTCACTGATCTCACCAACCATTTTCTGTCTGTTACAAGCACTTTGAAGAAGTATGATGAGAAGTTGTCAAACAATGAACAAGTGACAAAGCTTTTGGACTCTTTACCACCTCAATAGAGCTCGCAAGTGAGAATGTTGAAGCAAGAAAGGGGATTTTTGGACTACAAGCTCATGGATATATTCAACAAGTTGAAGTCTTTTGAGTTAGATCTGAAACGTAGAGAGTAAAACCAAGCAATGCTTCCATCTCAAGCCTACTCATAGAATGCTTCTCTTATTTCTCCGGTTCAAATTCACCGATGCACATGTCAGCTTATAGTGGGATGATCGGTACTTCTGACAAGTCCACCAGAAATATATCTACATCAAAAACTTCAAATCTCCCAAGGGTTCCATCGAAGAGTATGGCTTTATTTGGTCTTTTTGTGCACAGTTATGAGGCGTTGGTAGCTGGTGAGTTGAAGGGTAGAGGAATGACTGCCGAACACATGTATCAGGTGGATCCTGATGATTTGGAAGAAGCTGACCTTCAGTGGCAGATGGCTATGATCACTCTCCGAGCAAGAAGATTCATGGAGACAACAGGAAGAAAGAACTTTGGAAACCAGAACACAAAAGTCAGATTTCACGAATCAAAGCTTAGATGTTTCAACTGCAAACAGCTCAGGCACTTCAAAAGAGAATGTCCATCTCCTATTGTCACCAAACTAGGAACAGGTGTTACCAGGGTCAGTCCAATAGGTGATAAAGAAGAGAACAAGCAGAAGAAAGAAACAGCTCTCCTAACCAACTTTGACTGGAGTGCAGAATTAGCCGAGACTGAAGAAGAAATCAATGATGCCCTGGTAGCTGAAATTACAGAAGTGGTGAATGGTGAAGCTGCTAAGAAGAAGGAGAGTGAGGTGAAAGACAACATGAAGAATGATTGTGAGAGATAGGAGAAGGATAAAGCCACAAAAACAGTGAAGAAAGAGGAGGTGAAGGGTAACACAAGGATCTACAACTGTGAAAAGGCCCTAGCTGCTGAAAAGAAGGTCATGGATATTCCATATGAGGTAATTCAAGATACGTGTTCATCTGCTTGCAAAATTCGCTTATTTGGTATTTATAAGGTGAACAAACTATTAATGGAAAATGAAGATATACTAAAAAGAATAAGCAAGGAACTCAAAAAGAATAAATCAAAATATTTTGTTAAATTAAATGAAGCTTTAAAAGAAAATAATCACTTAAAAAGAACTCTTTTTGAGAGAAATATGGAAGTTAATACTTTAACTGAAAGAGTAACTTTGGTTGAATTTAAGACTATTAAACTTAAAACAAAGCTTGATAAATGGAAGATTTCTAGAATGAAGCAAGAGGAACTCTATAGCAAACAAAGGGGAGCTAGAATTAAAACAGGTTTGGGTTGTGGTGAAACTACATATGTTTATCCACCTCCTAGCACCTTTTGCTATTCTCCAATGCCTACACCTCACCCTACAAACGATTTAATTTAAAAGGATACTAACAGTTTGTTTGCAGGTTTAGAAGGGGTGAATCTTAAAGAGGTTCGGGAAGATTATGATTATGGAGGAAGTAAAGGTCTTGAAAGTTGTAGTTCAAGTTCTTCTGATTTCAAAAAGTCTTTTGTAGACAATAGTTCTAGTAGTATAGATTGTAGCTTGAGTAGTTTAAATTCAAGTTGCTCTCATCCTAGAATATCTGAACCAATAGAGTTGATGTTTCAAATGTCAATGAACAAGTCTGTGCTATCAGTAAAGGCCATAAAACTTCTTCAAAATCAAATTGTTTTGAAAAATTCATCTCTCTCCCCGTCCCCACTTTTACTCCAATTCGAATTTCCAATCCAAATGAAACAACACCCTCATGTGATTGTAAAATTCAAGAGATAAGAGAATCCATAAATCCGGACAGACTAATGGACTCAAAAAACAAATCATAGGAAGTACACATCACTTACAGTAATTGTGATTCTCTTATGTCTGAATGTGAGGAAGAGATTATCATGGATCATGTTCCTATCCAAAAGGATAAAAGAAAATTATTTAAATCTCATTGTTTCAAATGTGGTAAGGATGATCACGTCGTTAAGCACTGCCTGGAGGTTGTAAATAGGATTGTAGATAACAGATCTTTAGGAAATAGAATAAAACATTTTGTTGGTAGTTTTTTTTTTTGTAAAAATTCATCTCCACAAAGAACCAAGCCGGTTAAGGTTTGGGTCCCAGTGTCTAAATAATTTTCTCTAATCAATACGCCAGGATCATTCGAGAAGGACTATCAACAGCTTTTGGCACGTTGATAGTGGATATTCCAGGCATATGACCGGATTGAAGGACCTTCTTACCAACTATTGGATAATAAATGAAGGATATGTTGCTTTTGTGGGTGATAAGACAGGAGGTAAAATGATAGGTCAAGGTGAGGTATCAAATGGTTCTTTAACCTTGGAGAAGGTAAATTTTGTGCCTGAATTGGCCTTCAATCTCCTAAGTGTATCACAAATCTGAGATAAGAATATTCTTGTGCTTTTTAAGTATAATGAATGTTTGTTTCTAAAGCCTGAATTTTCAGTTCCACATGATTTGGTGATTATGCGAGCTCCGAGGAAAAATCACACATATCTTCTCGATATGAACTCCAAAGAATCAACCTCCACCATGACTTGTCTCCTGTCAAAAGCTTCCTCTTCTGAGTCCTTTATGTAGCATAAACGTTTAGGGCATGTGAATTTGAAAAATATTAACAAATTGGTTAAGAATAATCTTGTTAGAGGATTACCACAAAAAGATTTTTCTGTAATATAAAAGTGCATGTCTTGTGCTAAAGGAAAACAACAAAAGAAATAACAAAAGTTTAAACTAGAAAACTCCATTTCTAATCCTCTTGAGTTATTACATTCTAATTTATTTGATCCAATAAATGTGAAAAGTATCACTAAAAAATCTTACTGTCTTTTGTAACAGACGATTTTCCAAGATACTCTTGGGTCAGGTTTCTATTACACAAAGGGGAGACTGCAGAGGTTTTGCAGAAGCTGATTCTGACCATATAAAACACCAGCAACAAGAAGGTTTTGGCGATCAGAAGTGACAATGGAACAAAGTTTAGAAACCAGATCTTTGATTCATTCTGTGCAAGCAAAGGGATTCTCAGACAATTCAGCACTGCAAGAACACCAGAATGGTGTCTCTGAAAGAAAGAATCGCACTCTCATTGAAGCAACCAGAACTATGCTCTTAGAATCTAAACATCCTATTATTTTCTGGGTAGAAGTAGTCTACTGTGCCTCCTATGTTCTAAACAGAGTCCTAATTGTGAAAGACAAGATGAAGACTCCCTATGAACTGTTTCACAAGGAAAAATTGTTGATTGACTTCTTTCGTCCTTTTGGCTGCTCATGCATATTGTTGAATACTCAAGCTCAAAATTTAAAGTTTGGAGCAGTGTCTGATGAATGTTACTTTATCGGATATTCTTTAACTCAAAAGGCTTATTGAGTATACAACAAACGAACAAGAATTGGGCAAGAATCTTTCTATGTTGATTGGCAAGAGTCAAATGTTTCCGACGTTGGTTCTAGTCCGGAATGGTTCTACGATTCAAACACCGTTTTCAACTTATTCAATCTACCATCCTTTCCTGATGATGACATTCCTTCATCAAGTGGTCAATTCCTTATTCCCGCTTAATATCAACCTCGACCAGATCCTCAACCTCAACCTCAACCAGATCCTCAACCTCAACCTGAACCTGAACATCAAATCCCTTCAACACCATCACAACAATCACAAAATTCTTTTTCTAACCAACCATCCACCTTACCCTCATCCACCTCACAACCATTATCACCACAACCCGTTTCATCCAATTCCTCAACCCTAAACACTAACTTCAAAACCCTAAAAGACCACCCACATGATCTGACGGTGTCAAGACTTGAAGCCAATCTAGGCTAATCAATGAATGTATCTTTGCTTGTTTTCTATCTCAAATTGTTCCTAAAAATGTCGCCATGACACTTCAAGACCCAAGCTGGGTGGAGTCAATGCAATTAGAGCTCCAATAGTTTAGAAAATTAAAGGTGTGGGAATTAGTTGATCTTCCTCCAAATAAGTATCTGAGTGGTACAAAGTGGCTATTCAAGAACAAACCAGATGATCGTGGGGTAGTGATAAGAAACAAATCAAGGCTGGTTGTTCAAGGATTTGCTCAAAAGGAGGGGATTGACTACACTGAGGTGTTTGCCCTTGTGGCCCGGATTAAAGCCATTCGTATCTTTCTCGCTCATGCAGCTCACAAAAACTTCAAAGTCTTCTAAATGGACGTAAAGTGTGCATTATTCTATGGAGACATTAACGAAGAGATATGTGTTTGTCAATCACCAGGTTTCGAAGATCCAGATTTTCCTAAGAAAATCTACAAATTGGATAAATCCTTGTATGGATTACATCAAACTCCAAGAATCTGGTCGAAACCCTGACACAGTATCTTCTCGGAAAAGGTTTCACACGAGAAACTATAGACATGACTTTGTTTAAGAAGGTGGTTAACAGAGATGTGCTCATTTGTGCAAGTGTATGTTGACGACATCATTTTTGGATCGACAAATGAGAAGTTGCGCAGAGATTTTGAAGAATTGATGAAAGAATGCTTTGAAATAAGCATAATGGGGGATACGTGCTTCTTCTTAGGATTACAAGTTGAACAAAAGTTTGATGGAATTCTTATCCATCAAGAGAAATACATTCTGGAAATCCTATCAAAGTACAATATGGATGATGCTTCTCCGGAACTAACTCCGTTTTCTGCAAAAACCTGCTTAACTCTTGATGACAATGGAAAGCTAGTTGATGCTCATCGTTATCGCTTAATGATCGGATCACTGATGTATCTCACCGCGAGTCGTCCAGATATTACATTCGTTGTGTGTTACTGCACTCGATATCAAGCTAATCCAAAAAAATATCATGAGAAAGTTGTTAAACGAATTTTCCGCTACTTGAAGGGTTCTCCCCAATTAGGTCTTTGGTACCCAAAGGGGGGGAATTTTGATCTTCATGCATACTCTGATAGCGATCATGGAGGTTGTAAACTTGATAGAAAGTCAGTTACGGGTGGATGTCAATATCTTGGGGATTGCCTTGTTTCATGGCAAAGCAAAAAGCAGACCACAGTTTCGCTATCCACAGGAGACACTGAGTATATTGCTATTTCAAGTTGCTACCGTCAAGTGCTGTGGATTCAACATCAAATGATAGATTACGGGGATTACTTTCTTCACACACCGCTATTCTGCGATAATGAAGCGGCAGTTGGAATTGCCAAAAATCCCATTCATCATACCCGCACCGAGCACATTGAAACAAGAATCCATGCAATCCGAGATGCATAGGAGAAGGGCTTTATAGATACTATTCTCATAGACACGAAAAGTCAAAAGGCCGATCTTTTCAAAAAAAACTTTTGATAAACCTCGGTTTTATGAATTGATCAACAAGTTGGGTCTAATATCTTTTTAAAGAAAATTTTGGCGATTGTCTGTAACTATTTAATATCTTTTTAGTACAAACATAAAAAAATTAATTAAAATTTTATAATATATTTTTTTTTCTTAATTCATGTGCTGAGCTTCGAGACCCACACTTCCCCAAAGTATCTTCCAGTTCAAAAGTGAAATTTCTTTAGTTGCACTTAAATAGGAATTTCAGGGGAGAATAGAATGAATAGACTTTAAAATTGGTTTTTTATTGATTTTGTTTATATAACATCTCATCTTTGTATCCTGTAGGATTCAGAAGGCTGGGATAGTGTCTGAAAGAGGTCAGAGGCGTTGCGTTGCGATATGTCGGTAGGCCCGGTGGCCTAAAATGAAGTAAACAGTGATTGTGTGACTTAACTAAGATTCAACACTCAGTGATAAAGATCATTCCCATGTCATCTCGGCTAGCACAAAGTTTCAAGTCTCATCAAAAATTAGGTTGAGAGTGGCTGATATTTGGTTTGATCCTGTATTACCAAATTTCCCTCATCCTTAAGACATGAATAAATTGCATGCCCATCTCCTCTGTTATGCGTAAGCATTGACCTGGAGTGATGATCTTCTCTGTTATACGTGTGTATATACCTGAAGCTCTTATTAACACGCTCAAGTGATCATCTCCTCTGTTATACGTGGAATATAGACCTGGAGCTCTCATCATCCATCCATCAATCATGCCATAATTTATATCTCAATAGATGTCAAATGTTCTGTATCTATGTCCATCTCAGAAGAATTCAAGCAGAATCAATGATTACACTCAATAAACCATGAGATGAGTTCTTTGCCAAATGACCGTGGGAACCAAGTTACTTGAGCATTCTTAAACGAACCCAAAACATGATATGTGAAACTACTGTTTCACCTTGAGATGAGTTCTTTGCCAAATGACCGTGGAGAAGTCTCTTTTTTTTACATTAAAGTTAATTTCCATGCAAAACTATTATTTCGCTATACGAAACTATTGTTTCACCTTGAGAAACTATATTTCGGCCTATGCGAAATTGTGTGGTACAAATATCTTTTTCGACCATCGTTTCGCTATATGCGAAAGAACCCTAGTTTTTGAAAAAACCGACGTCGCTATTCTTTTGTGGAATCAAAATCGTCATTTGTGCTGTTATTTCATAGTTCCAACCGGTAAAGATCGATTATTAACCTATTTCGAACTGTGGAAATGTGTTTTGAATGGTTTTTGGGTCAAAAATTCGATCTGCGACTTTTGAGTTTCGTACAGTCATTGTGTAAAACTAAGGTGTCTCTGTGCAAAATTGAATCAAAGTTTACTGATCCGAGCAAAACTGTCTAGTCATGCTACCCAAGTGCATTGAACAGTTTCGGCCGGATCATGCGACTCTATAGTTTCGTAGCCTTTGCGAAACTATCGTGCGAAAGTATCTGCGATTCTGATTTTTGTTATGACTAAGTCCAAACAGTTTCGCCCGGCTTGTGTGAAACTATAGTTTCATACCTTCTGCGAAACTGTAGTTTCTCAATGCGAAACTGTAGTTTCTCAATGCGAAACTAGTTGCGAAACTAATTGCAATTTTTTATTTTTTATTTTTATTTTTTTAATTTTTAATTTTTAATTTTTAATTTCTCCTTTTTTTTTAACAATTATTAAGTTTTAAATTAATACGGTTGAACTAACAAACTCTCGGTTTCACCTACCGATCCTATGGGAAGCTTAAAATTTGATCCTAGATCAAACATGGTGGCATATCTAAACGATAGAGACCCAAATACCACTGTTTTTCGAGATGCTATCTACTGGTTGAAAAGGTCTCACATTCACTACGCAATCTCTCACTCTCCTTTAATAGATGAAAGACAGATTAGAGACTTTTAGAGAACAGCTAATTATGATTCCAAAGAAAAGATCATCAGAGCGTCTGTTCAAGGGGAGCTGATTGAGATCTCAGTTGAGACGGTGGCTGAGGCTAGAAGGTGATATGGATGAGGTTGTAGAGATGTCTGATTCTGAAGTTATTGCAGCATTCAAAGCAATTGGATACGAGGGAACCGATTTCGAGAAAAGAAAGGAGATCAAGAAGACGTATCTATAGAAGGAATGGAGGTTCATTGCACACGTTTTCATCAGTTGCTTGGGTCATAGAAAGGGTGGATCTGATGGGTTGAATCTGAAGTGGTCCACAACCATGATCATATTCTGTAGAGGAGAAAAGGCAAACATTGCCCAGACTATTCATGACTATCTGCTGGAGAACATCATGGCTCTAAAGAAGGATAAGTGGCTTTTATACCCAAGATTCATTCAGATCATTCTTGATTATTTGAATCCAAACATACCAAACTTAGAGATGAGCTGAAGTTCACCCCTATGAAATCAAGAATATTTGCTGTTGTGCTGCCTACAGGCACAATTTTTCTGGAAAAATTTCATACTTGCCTGAGAATATGTACGCTGAGGATAGATGGAACTACATCAAGGCCCTGATCCTTTTAGAGGAACAGAGAGTAGCAGCAAGTGGAGGAATTACAGAGGAGTGGAAGAAAAGAAAGAAATATACAAAAGAGACCGAGATGACGTTTGAGGAGCAACTGGATGAAATGGAGGAAGAGATGAGTAAGAAAAGGAAGAAAAAGAGTGGAGAGAAATCATCTTCCCAAGTTAGAGCTGGTTCTCCCGCGCGGGAAAGGAGAAGTAAAAGTAAGCAGCCATTAATTCCAGTGACTGGGCTTGCAGGAGAAGCTGGGAGACAAAGAAGGGACATTAGATCAGAACTTGATGAGGATGTAATCAGGAATATTAACACATCTTTATCAAACGAGCTAAGCATGATCAAGACTAAACTGATAAACTCCAAAGAGGGAGAAGGCAGAAGGAAAGGGAGATGGATGAAATGAAGAAGATGATTTTAAACCAATAAGATTTGATTAGAAGAGTGCTGGAAGAAGTAAGCAAGTTGAGAAGAAGAGATGGTGTTGCCAATATACCAACTGTTCAGGAAATTTGGGATATGATTGACGCATCTTAGTATACACTCATTCACAAGTCATCTAAAACTGGTAGTAGTGGTGTTGGTAGATCTGGAGCTAGTGGAGGTGATGTTGGTTTTGAAACTGTTGAAGCTGAGAAAAATAGTGGAGATGGTAGTGTGGGAGGAAGCGGTGTTGTAAGAAGCGGTGAAGAAGACGTTGGTTGAAATGTTGATAAGGTGATAGAGGCTGGATTTATGGATTTGGGGTCGGATATAGATACTAATCTTACTGGAAATGAAGTGATCAGGAAGAATAGAGCAGGAGGTGAAAAGAGAAATGTAGAGCTCAAGTTAATAGAAGAAGAGGAGGAGGTTGAAGAACAACTTGTGGACTATGATTTGAGCCAAAATTCTATAAAGTGAAAGAAAAACCAATAACATACGTGGCTCAGAGGAGTTCAGCTAAAGGAGACATCATAGAGATGGATAAAGAGGATTGGTTCACAAAGGTGGAAGAGCCGGAAAAGCTAACCCCCACTCTTTCAAAACATCAGAGAACCGGACAGGAAAGAATCTGATAAGAAGATGGTGAGTTGGAAGTACAATCCTGAACTGAAGATGTTTATGATAAAGAGGCGTGTGGGGGGATCTCATATCTGTACAATAGGAAGTCGTTTAAGACATTTCCTAGGTGGGATTTGAGAAGGCTAGCAGAGATCCCCCTGCTGGATTCTTGTTTAAGTGAGCACGTCACATTGCTAGAACATGAGATTCACCAGGGCATTCAGGACAATTTTGCTACTTTTGGATACATGAAGACAGAGAGAAGGAGGTCAAAGAAAGATTTAGATTGGAAAATAGGAAAGGGGAAGATAGTGCTGAAGCTGAAGCCTGCAAAGACCGTCAATCGGGTGAGGGTAGCAGATCAGCAACCGTCAAGACTGCAGAAGTTTGAGAAATGGTTCTATGATAACCAATCGGGTGAGGTAGTAGTGCGGGTGAAAGACGGAAATGAAATACAGTTGTTTGATCCAATGGAGGTATTCTCATTTAGTGATGATGATTTGAAGGTATTATGTGAAAATCAGATTAAGTTTCGTGCGGGAGAAGAGACCAAGGCGAAGGCTAGATTGTTTGAGAGAATGGCCAACAAAGCTAAGGGAGTCAGATTGGAGATCAAGAAGCTCGAAAAGAGTGTGCAGGAACATGATGATCGGGAAGCAGAAGTCAGGGACATGGAAAGGATGTTGGAGAAAGCATCAGCAGGAGCTAACCCAAAAGATCCGGCAGGTGAATACCCCCTAGGGGGAGTATTGATGATCAAGTATAGGGTGATATTCATCTTTTCGTTTATTATAGCTTAGTTATTATTGTAATAGCATCTAGTTTAGTTTTGTTTGTATTATGAATTCTGTGGCATGTGAAACTATGTAGTTTCGCTCGATAGTTTCACATGGTCACAGAGCATGACAGTTTCACACCATGCGAAACTGTATGCGAAACTAGGTCCTGTATAAATATGTTTGTTTGTTGATCATTTTGAAACTAGGAGGGAACATTAATGAAATACTACTGATTTGAGTTCATTGAGTATTGCTAGGAGCTTATTATTGTTATCTTTCAGCATTGTTCTTTATCATCTTATCAAAACATAATTCAAATGGGTTTTGCTTGGTGGTGTTTACTCTTGTATCATTACTTGGTCCCCAAGTTATTGGAAATAGTGATAACTTGAGGATTCTGTGTTAGGGATCCGGGTGTAGATCGACACACAAACACAATCAAACGGCGAGAGAAAATAATAATAAAGATGAACACGTAAGATTTAACGTGGTTCAGTCGATGTGACCTACGTCCACGGGCTGCAACCAGGATACTATTTTATTGCTTTCTGCCTCACTCGTGAGGAATTACAAGTACAATGGCACAATATAAATAGAGAAAATTTGGGTTTACAACTTAATCCCTAAGAAAACCCTAATGGGCTAAAATTAAATGAAAACGGGTCAAGTCTTTAATTTAATTAATCTGCCACTGAGTTGTCTTTTAACCCGAGCCCAAGTTAAGACTCCACAAACCCAACAATCTCCCACTTGGAGGCTTGATCATCTTCAAACTGCCTTCCGATGTGAACACTTGTAGCTCTTGTAATCTTCCTTGTCTTCCTGGTTGCAGCGGCCTTCTCATCAGTTAACCTGAAGGCCCGTTAAAGCTCCCCCGAGCTTCAATATATCAGTCACGGCTGTATCTGCCCCTGACCTATTCTCCGTCCCTATCGGCTCCCACTGAAACAAACTGCCAGATCCTGGAACACCCTGAGAACAAACACTCTCCATATTCAGCAAGTAATCATCTGGAGAGATTTTATTAGATGGAATATTAGTTCTTTTAACCCACTGTCGTCTAGGAACTATGACTAAAGCACAACATGTGCTCCCACTGCCACAAAATCCTTTAACTGGTTTTTCTAAACTCTTCCATGGACATTCATTCTGAATCTTTCTTGTGACTCTAGGTTTCTTACTTGCAAAGCAAACCTTCTTCTGCCCACGAGATTCTGTGAACTGGACTTTAGTATTTTTCTGAACTGGAACATCACTTCCTTTAGATGGTAAACTAACCATATACAATGAACCCATTTTCTTTCCACGAGCAATGACAAGATTCCCTTTAACAACTTTCCACTGCTTATTCCCGAACTTAACCTCATGTCCCTGCTCATCCAACTGACCGACAAAAATCAACTATTTCTTCAAATCAGGAATCACCCTGACATCTTTCAAAGTCCATGAACCAGCTGAAGTAACTAAATCCATGTCACCCATGCCCGTAACATCAAGAACATCATTGTTCGCCAGTCTTACCTTACCAAAATCGACTTCTTTTAGATTCTGCAATGCTTCACTGCTGTGGGTAGCATGAAACGAAGCTCCAGAATCCATGACCCAGGAATCCACACTGCTCTCCACGCTACAAATTAAAGCATCATCGTCTGAGTAGTCTGCTGCAGTGTTAATTTCTTTTTGATCATTCGGACACTGATTCCTGAAGTGTCCCACCTGTTTACAGTTCCAACAAGTCACATCATTTTGAGCCCTAGACTGACTCCTTTTCCTGTTCTTGCTCCCACTACCTCTGTTATTCTTTCTTCCTCTGCCAACATTCAATAGTTCACTTGATGTTTCGGCTGAATTTCTTCGTCTGGTGTCTTCGCCCATAATAATATCCTGAACCCCATTTAAAGTGAACGTGCTGGTGGAACTAGTAATTGCTGTAACAGTACCAGCCCAGCTATCAGGCAATGATGATAACAGTAGTAGAGCCTGAACCTCATCCTCGAATTTGATGCCAACTGACCCAAGTCTTGACAAAATCGAGTTCAAGTTGTTGATGTGCACTAAAATTGAACTTCCCTCTTTCATCTTTGTATTAACCAGCTCTCAAATCAAGAAAACTTTATTTGCTGCCGAAGGCTTCTCATACATATTAGCTAACGCATCCATGATACCTTTTGCTGTAGTTTCCTTCAGAATGTTGAACGCAACATCCTTTGTCAGCGACAACCTAATAACCGCCTTGGCCTTTTTATCCAAAGTTTCCCGTTCAGCTGGTTTCATATTTTCTGGTTTCTCACCCAAAACAGCATCCAAGTCTTTTTGAACAAGCAAATCCTCTATTTGCATTTTCCACCAACCAAAATCGTTTCCATTAAACTTCTCAATCTGAAGTTTCCCGCTCTCAGCCATTATCCCAGACCACAGATACTTAACAGTCGAGTCGGAACTGAGTTTTGAAATGCAGCACACAATCAAACTACCCAGTAAGTTCGATAGGAAACCCTAATTTGACAGAACAGAGTGGCGACAGCAGAGTGGCGGCGGCGCCAGAACAGCGGCGGCTGCAGAACGACGGTGGCGGGACAGTGGCGGCGTCGGAACGGAGGCGGCGGCATAACGGCGGCGGCAGAACGGCGGCGGCAGAACGGCGGCGGCAGAACGGCGGTGGCAGAACGGCGGCGGCGGCAGAATGGCGGCGCGGATGTTGATTCTTGAAAACCTATATCGCTACTTCTCTCGCGATTCGTGTTTCTTGCGTGTGTAACGAGTTAAAGCTCTGATACCACTTGTTAGGGATCCGAGTGTAGATCGACACACAAACACAATCAAACGGCGAGAGAAAATAATAATAAAGATGAACACGCGAGATTTAACGTGGTTCGGTCGATGTGACCTACGTCCACGGGCTGCAACCAGGATACTATTTTATTGCTTTCTGCCTCACTCGTGAGGAATTACAAGTACAATGTCACAGTATAAATAGAGAAAATTAGGGTTTACAACTTAATCCCTAAGAAAACCCTAATGGGCTAAAATTAAATGAAAACGGGCCAAGTCTTTAATTTAATTAATCTGCCACTGAGTTGTCTTTTAACTCGAGCCCAAGTCAAGACTCCACAAACCCAACATTCTGGTGTTAAAACTTCATCCAAAGCACGTTTATACGATCATTTGGACCAACAAGAAGGTTGGAAATTCAAATGGAAAACGTTTTGCGTAACAATAAGGGCACGGGGTCCGTTCCTTAAGAACACGATGCACTTTGGGTAGCCCATCATAAACAAAGTCATATGGATCATCGTTGTTGCTAGTTCCAATAAGCGATCTGTCATCAACAAGGGTAGGAAAGTGAGTTACGAGTGCATGATGCTCTCTTAAATTACTTATGTAATGAGTTACCGTGAGTATGGAATAAAAACCATAAACTTTAGTACAGAAATGATTGTTATGTTAACTTTAACCTTCCAAGGTTCGGCATGTCGAGGTCGATTTGCAAGGCGGGAATGTCATCGAGAACTTCCTGGGGAGTGGTTGTTTCGGGCAAAGGTCGGTGGTTTGTAACATCATCGATTATATTTTGTTCCGCCAAAGGAGGTCAGACCTAGTTGCTTGTACTGTCATTACGTGCTCGCTTAGCGGCTTTACGAGAAGCATGGTAGCATTTGTTACGCTCCTTTCGAAGATCAAGCGATGTACTTGGATCAGGTACCCCTTTTATGTGCATCAGTTATTATCGGTGGTCTATAAGTTGGGTATGAGGCAATTATATGTCATGCTTAGTCGATGTGTGACAACAGTAATGTGATTAAGTGTGGTAACAATTAAACTGAGCATCAATTACGGTATAAGCCACAAAGGGCAACAGTAAACGTATATTTAATTTAATTGCTACAAATGCAAGTTTGCAAAATTCCTAAAAGTATCAATAGTGGTTCAGTTATATGGATTTATAGGGGTTTAATATATATAATATGTTTTTGTATAGGCTTTATAACATGACTATATTTTTTATGTTTAACAACCCTAAGACGTCTAAATCAAACCTATGAACACACATATATGAATATTATATATGTTAAAATCCACCGATGTATGAGTTATAATTCTCTGGGAAAGTTTACATATTATGTTTTTATTTAACCAACGCTTTATTTTAAATCATTATTTGCTTGTTGCAAACCTGTTATCAAGGAGAAGACAAACTCATTACTATATATATATATATATATATATATATATATATATATATATATATATATATATATATATATATATATATATATATATATATATATATATTACTTAAGCTAGTTGGCGAACCTCTTTTCCACTAAATATTTCAAGCAAAAATTAGAAATAATCAACGTAATGTATATGATTTTCTAAAGATCCTTGTGTTTCTATCGTATGTTCTAAAGAAGCAGTTCAACCTTAAGCGGTTGAGTCACGAATTAGTAGTGTTTCTTTATTTGCTAGAATTGTTGAGCGGGAGGTGTGAGCTCTTTCAAAATCGTTGGTGGTTAGACGGATTAATATGCAAAAGATAAGAACCTCAAACATAAGTTAACCATTATGACACTACTAGAAAACTGCTCTGCTTGCTACGCAAATTTGCGACGCCAAATTTTGTGTCGCAATTTCCGACACAATTGTGACACATATGCTACAAAAATTAAAACCCTACATTTCCATTAAACTTTCGACAAGAAAGCGACAAAACTTTATAACCTCCAGCTTTCGTCACAAATGTGTAGAAAAATTGCGACACAATACCGACCCTATGGGTATGGGTGATCCTATGGGTGATATGGCAGGGTTAATCCGTCAGCATAGATTCGAGCAACACTTAGACTCGATCGACGAGCATGTGGATGATGGTTACGATCATGATGACAGTGAAAATGAGGATAACGTAGACCATCCGTCTTAGCGCGATTCGACATGTGGAGACGTAGCTCGTGATACCTCTCGAAGGAAGACAATATCCCGAATTGGTGACAAGTATGTCTTTCATTTTAACACTTTAATCTTTATTGTTTAATAATGTTATAAATATATTTGGTTATGTTATTTTTGTAGGTTTGCTTCAAATGAAGTCCACAAAAGTATTTATTTTATACTACGTCAGTTTTTACGTGAACCTTGGGACACATATAAAAAGGTCCCGAAGGATGAACTTGCCAACATGTATAAGCGATTTAAGGTAATATAATAATTATATATTTGTACATCTTGTGCTTATTTGTTTTAACTTTATATGTGTAAATTTACAATTTATATTTTACAGACCCGTTTCAACTGGGAAACAGAATCTGAGCAAGATGTTTACGAGGGATTTCATAACGTGCTTAAGGGACGTTATAGAGATATCATGAGTACTTTGAGAAAACAATCTACGCAAAAAGCTACCGCAGTTGGACATGTTATTCAACCAGGAAATTTCAAGGACATCAACATAATTCGTAACTTTCCGCCCGATTTGGTAGCTTATAGCGTATGGCAGGGCTTGTGTGATGTAAGCAAGTTAATAGATTCTTATATTTTTTATATTTATTGTTTTAAATACTTAACATATATTTTTATTTTTTATAGATATGGAGCACCGATGACTGGCAAAAGAAGTCTGAAGTCGCGGCACGCAACCGCTCGAGTGACGACGGTAGTGGCAAAACTTCTCGACACACGGGCGGGTCAATAGGATATGATGAACGTCGGATTAGACTGGTAAGCTAATCATATTTATAACTTTTAGTATGTGTTTATATTTTAATACGTATTATATTAACTATTATCTATTTTTATTTAGAAAAGGAAATTGGGTAGGGAACCTTTATTCAAAGAAATATTTTTTGATACTCACCTCACCAAAAAGTCAAAAGCAAGACTGTGGTCTGGAGAGTTTGACATCAATAACTTGGAAGGGATAGAATTTTGCACCGACCGATCTAAACAAGCTTATGTAAGTTATATTTATCATTTTTAATATATTAATCGTATCAACATTTAGTGCATTAAAAATCATATTTTGATAAATTGTAGGATGATTATTTGCAAGAGATGACAAGGGTGTATGGGCAAAGCTTTACTGAGCATGATCCTGATGCTTGGGCGCGTGTGCAAGCAGACGGTCGCACAAGCCGGGTATTTGGGATAGGATCTTCGGATCTTAATTACGTGGTGACTGGGACACCATCCTCATCTTATGGGATTGCGCCATCATATACTGAGTATCGACAATCACAACTAAAAGTGCGTTGATATTATTATTGTTGTTACTATTTTATGTAGTTCACTAACTATTATACATTTGTAGTTTGAAACTTTGCAAGCTCAAATGCGATTTGAAGAGGAGAGGAGGGCAAGGGAGGAGTTGCAACAACAAACACAACAAACCAAACTACAAGCACAACAAACTCAACAACAAATGCGACAAATGCAAGAAACGTTTCAAAAACAATTGAATGATTTCATGAGTCAGTGGAAGCAGTCTCCTGGTAATTAGTAGTCGTTTTGTTATCTATATTTTTGTAGTTTAAACATACTTAAATGGTGGTTGTAATTTGTATATTTTATATTTTGTTTGTAGTAGTTGTGGTTGATTTGCAACATATTTTGTGGGTGAAATTGTGGTTGATTTGTAAAGCAGGTTTAGTAAATTTTTTTTGCGTTTCTTGGAGAAAAAAATCTGGATTTATTTGTTTTATTAATTTTTTTTTAATTAAGAAATAATTGCGTTGCAAATGCGTTAGAAATTTGACACATGGGTTCTTGAAAATTGTAGCAAAAGCGTAGTTGTTTTAAAATACGTATTTTAATGATAATAACATCGCGTAGCAAATTTGTCGTTGTTTTAAAATACGTATTTTGACATTGCGTAGCAAATTCGTCATTTTTTAAAATACGTATTTTGACATTGCGTAGCGAACTCGTCGGTTTTTTAAAATACGTATTTTGACATTACATAGCAAATGCGTCGTTGTTTTAAAAATACATATTTTATATTAATAATAATATTGCGTAGCAAACGCGTCGTTGTTTTGAAAATACGTATTTTATATTAATAATAATATTGCGTAGCAACAGCGTTGCAATTCAATAATTAGTTCAGAATGATTAAATTAAGGTAATTAGGATAATGTGTGGGAAATGCGTAACAGGTTCCTACACCCTGTTTTTGTCGCAAATATGTCGTATATTGAGTCGCAAGTGCGTCGTATATTGAGTCGCAAGTGCGTCGTAAACTATTTGCCACGGGCATTTTTCCGACAAACTGTTTTTGTCCAAATGCGTAGCAAATTCGATTTTCTTACGCATTTGCGACGGAAAAACGCGTAGCAAATTCATTTTTTTCTAGTAGTGTGAGCCGTGGTCCTGTACATGGGTATATTTTAAGATTTTACTTAGAAAACAATATCATAGTTAGGACTTAACGAGTCATATTAGACTCTAATGAGCTGTAAAGAATCTTACGTTTAGATAGAAACGAGCAGGGTTGACCCCACATATAGTGATTAAGATCTACTTCTGTATAAATACTATCGTATAAAATGGAAAATATACAATAAGCACTAAAAGAAGGAATAAACTAATTACAATGTATAGGATTATAAAAGTCATATCAGGCTTTGCCCAGTAATATTAACTTCTTTTAATGGGTTATACTTTAAACACTGATCAAATTGAAATAACGTATACAACAATCGTAGCTATTGGAAGTAAAGCTTACCGAGATAAAAAGAAAGGAATTGAAGATGACGACCAATAACCTTGAAAGCTTCTGGAACCTAACAATTGACACAATACAAACTGTTTGGTTTAAAAAACTATGAAACAAATGCAAAGATACCTCAAGTTGCTGATAATGTCATTCATGTATCATGACAAGCAGAAAACTGTGATTTAAAAAAAACTCGACAAACTATTGAAAGTAACGATCATAATATGCAAGATAATACACCCATCTTTATTGTAGGATTAAGAGCAAGAACCTTAAATCTTGATCCAAATAATATGAAAGATTCTTTGGTGTAAACCCAAAAAAAAATCAAACTCTGAGGAACAGGCAAATCATTATTTCACATCTTACTTCATATGCACGTTTTCAAAAGCATCAATATTATGGTTTTAAAAATGTATTTATGATAAAATCCCTGAAACAAAGTCATTAAACTGAAATCAAGAGGCTTTTTTTAACCCAAGAACAAAATATTAAAGCCATCAGCCTCTGCCACCATAAAAAGCCCTGAACATTCATCCTTTTGGCAAATTCAATGTCATATCTCTTGCAATTCTTGATAAAATTGTCAATATTTTATCTCAAAAGCTTAAGAAAGAGATTCAAATACAAAGTGTATTTTTGCTACAAAGTGTGAGAAGACGCAATGAGTCAAAAATAATCACAAAAAAATTATATCTCGCAATCTAAATCGAATTTCAAAAAAGTAATTCCGAGCTTTTGTTCCCCTAGCCGTCCTCACTAAGAAAAAAATAAACGGAAAATAAAAAAAATAAAAAAATTAACGTTTTTTTATTGTGTCATTTATGAAAGACACAATGACGTCATTGTGTCATTACGAAAGACACAATGTTGTGAAAGAGGACGACGAGAGTAATAGAGACTCCAAAATATTTTCTTGAAATTCGATTTAGATTGTGAGATATAATTTTTTTTGTGACTTTTTTAGCCTTATTGTGTCTTCTCACACTTTATAGCAAAAATACACTTTGTAAAATAACCTCACCCAAAACATAAAATCCAAAATAATTCAATATGTCACAAACTATATGAAACCAATTCAATTAAGGTAATTTTCTCCTACTCAAATTGCAGATAGAGAATTTATGAATGAAATTAGTATCCCTTTTTGCTATACACTGAAGTTTATACTCTTTGTGTTCCAATTTTGTAGTTACCTGTTGCTCCTAATAATATTACCCACATAGTGGAAGAGGCTTAATAGCACAAACAAATCACAACCACGACCTCCCCAAATTCAAATAATAGCAAAAGCAAATTAAATAAAGATAATAGAAGATGCCTTACCCTAGAAACCAGAATCCCGGTCGTTTGAAACTTGGGGATATACAAAATCAAGGAAATCTGTATGCCCCTGATTGACAATGGCAAATGGCAAAACATAATTACATTAACTTACAATCAATTCCAATCCACAGTAGATGACAGGAAGAAGAGGCAAAATCTAGACGGAAATCGAAACATTTGCAAGACGGAAATAGAAACGTCACCTTGAAACCGGCAGAGAGGATTGACCGCTGGTGAGTTTG
Organism: Flaveria sonorensis; assembly: GCA_025506505.1. Taxonomy (NCBI): domain Eukaryota; kingdom Viridiplantae; phylum Streptophyta; class Magnoliopsida; order Asterales; family Asteraceae; genus Flaveria; species Flaveria sonorensis. Next base: position 24,372,645 of record CM046438.1, read on the forward strand.
GACTGCAATGGAATGTGCGTGATCGTCTTCTGCATCGATTGGTGTAGGTATACCCCTGGGTATTGGGAGTTCCTCGTTATTGATTGCATTGAAGAGCTAACAATGAATGTAATTGAATTCGGGAGAAAGGAAACGCCGGAGGTCACCCCAACGGTGCCTCAATCAGGCGTAACGGCGGCGGAATCGTAGGTGAGGGGTGAAGGAGGCGCAACAAAAGGACGTGTCTTATGATATGTGTAACATTACTATTGAACCAAACTATATCTTATACTTAATTTAATGCATATATCTTATGTTAAACTCAACTTTGAATAAACTTGATTAAAATAAACCAAAAAACTAAACACAAAATGTGCAACTTTGAGTTGAAAATGTTAGAACCAGTGGTAGAAAGGTCTATTTAAATAGGATTTTAAAATTAGAATTTAAAATTTAATGATTGAAATGAAAATTTGAAAATGTTAAATTTAAATTCAATATGTATTCAATCCGAGATTTTATCTAAAAACAACTAACTAAATTTAGTCAAAATTTGAAATTTAAAACTAACAATTTGAATATTAAAACGGAGGATATGCAGTTCACAAATTTTAAATTTCAATAATAACAATCAATCTAAGATTTGGATTATAATTTTAGATTTTGAAAATGTTCTATTATTTAACAATATCATATTGTATTTGCATGTATTATATACCATTATACAATTATTTTATTATATATATACAACATAATTTTTATTGTTCTTCCACTATTAAAAATATTTGATATTTTTATACGAAATAACTTCTACTATAATCAAAAGAGTATAAGTATTCTGCATGAAGAAATCAGTTTACTTCTTCACTATATACACAATCATTATCTTTCGACTTATTTCCTTATGCATTAATTTATAATATTACACACGCTTGGATTTCTGAAACAAGTTTTTAATGATAAACCTTAATACTGATTATTATTGTCCTACGACTATAACTTTCACTTCATTCGTTTTTATTTATGAATATTAATTTATACGTTATTGATAAACTATCAAATTATATTGCTAAAGAAAACATCGTTAAAATCAAAAGTAACTTTCTTAAAGGATCTTGACATATCACGCTGTAATTATATAATCAAGGTTAACATGATTCGTTTATGGAGGCAACCAATATATGACAATCTGATAGAAACTTACTCTATTATGTTTATTGTGGTTGAGGAGAATATGTTGTTCAACTAATCGAATTGTTATTTTATTTTTTAATATTTATCTTATAAAATATATCTTTTATATTCAACCCCATTGCTGATAATAGAACTAGAATTGATATTTTTTTAGGCGCAAATACCGGATCTCCCTCTACACAAGCAGAGAACCAACCAGACTGACCTAGTGGATAAATCATCACAAACCTCCCTTTTTCTTTTCTATTGCAATTTCTGGATTATTATATGATGATTTTGAAACTTTCCATATATAGAAAAGAAATAGAAAGAGATAGACTAGAAATGACATCTGTTATGTTAATGACATCAAAAGGATATTAAATGAATGGAATTGGGATATGGATGGAATATAATGAAATAGAGCCACTTTGAGGTTCCCTGTGAAATGAGGCATGGAGGGGAGCCACTACGAAGAAGTTCCGGGAGTTACGAAGGAAGCTTCGAGCTCATATTGGTCATGGGTTGAGAACGGGAATGGAACTCTATGAGATCAAATCTCCCGTTGTTCCTCAGTAGCTCAGTGGTAGAGCGGTCGGCCGTTAATCGATTGGTAGAGCCGTCGACCAATCCCTCCCAATTCACATCTTTGTTGAAAGAATTTTTTTTGTAAATCCTTAGATAAGGATTCAGAAAATACCGGATCTCCCTCTACACAAGCAAATTGTTGATAAAATTCCAAAATAGCATTTTCTTTTGACCCTATTTTTTTTTATCATTCAGAAAAGACAAAAATAGTTCAGGATAGCAAACATTCTCTAGAATTTCTCTTATATTCAACCCCATTGCTGATAATAGAACTAGAATAGATAGTTTTTGTTGCCTACTCACACGAACCCATATCCTTGCTTTTCTATCAATTTCTAATTCTAATCTTCCTCCCCAATCTGATATTATGGTGCCGGTATAGACCGAAATTCCGTTATCGTTTAATTCTGACTGGTAATAAATACCGGGACTTTGCAATATTTGATTGATCACAATTCTATAGATTCCATTTACTATAAAAGCTCCCAGAGAAGTCATTAGAGGGATCTTTCCTATCAAAATGGTTTGTTCTTGGATATATCTACGCCTATCGTTTTTCCAAATGAGTCTCGCGGATACATATAATTCAAAAGAATATGTGAGTGATTCATACACAGCATCTCTTTCCTTTATCAGGGGTTCTACCAATTGATATCTTTCCAAAAATAATTCAAAGTCAATTTCTTGATTTGTATCTTCAATTTTTGGAAACTTAGAAAGCTCTTCTGCCAAACCCTGATCAATGAACCTACAAAATCCTTCAAATTGTATCTGATTAAATCCAGGTATTGTGGACATTGCGTCTATCCCGGATTATTTTGAAATTGTCAGTTATTTATATTCATCCATATCGAATTCTAAAAAAAAAAAAAAGAAATACCATTTTGGCTGGCTCATTATCTATCAAAGAAAATCCTATAGATCTAGCAATGATGGAATTTCGATTCTATGAATCTTTGACTGGAATCTATGAGATAGGTGAAATCAAAATTGATACTGAACTGATTTTAAGAGATGCAACCGGAACAGAATTGATAAAACAGTCCTAGAAACAGAATTATACCATTTAGGCTTACTCTGCTTTGGGATTTTTTTATAATATCAAAACTGATTCAGTTTCTTATTCAGTTTCTTATATTATAATGTATAACGGTATTGAAATTCTAATCTACTTGAATATTGAATACCAGATATATGAATGTTGTATTTATGAACTTAAAACTTAACGCGCGGATATACCTAATCTATATTTCCGTCTTCTCTCTTCTTTATATTGCCCTCCTGTCCTGTCGTCAATTGACAGTATGACTTAGGACGCAATATAATTTAAGTGGTCAAATCATATTTTGGTAAAGCACCTTACCTTGAATCCACTGGAGAGTAAAGGATCTTGGATCCAACGCAGAACCCTTTGTGAATGAGAGAGATAAAGACGAGAAAGACCAATGAAATCAAGTTTCAAGGTTGTAATTTAATGGTAAAGTTTGATTACCATTAAGCTCCAGAATAGTTAACGAGTTTTTCGGTTTGATTCATCTCCTATTCATCTCCTAAAGGCGGCTCTCGGCCTGAGTTATATTTATATTAAGTTTAATTCCCTATGGTGTTTTTCTTATTACCTATTGTATTTCTAGTGCTTTTTTATTTCCTAAAGGCGGCCGGGACCTATTATTTTTAGTTGATTTATGAATCAAGGTGGCCATAGGCCCCTATGGTCCAGTGGTTACGACCTCTCTCTTTCACGGAGAAAACGAGGGTTCAAGTCCCTCTAGGGGTGTACCAAGACTCAAGACTACAGGAGTGGGATTTTCTATCAAGTGATATGTATTTGTCAAATCTGCCTGGGAGACGAAAGGAAGTTGATTATGGAACGTCTAAAATGAATTAGGCGTTGGGTTGATGCCCGAGTGGTTAATGGGGACGGACTGTAAATTCGTTGACAATATGTCTACGCTGGTTCAAATCAAGACGATAAAATCTTTTCAGGAACAAGCAAATCAGAATTCTTTTTGTCTCTATTTAGAGTTTTTATTTTATGTCTTGGAATGGATTCATCAAAATGATTCTTAGCAACATTTTTGGGGTTTCGGTATATTTGATTACTTTGGTGCTTACTTTTATGAACCAATGAAATACCTATGATTTGATACATAAAAAACTGTCCATCATTTTTTACAGCTAGACGGGCAGGTTCCATAATTAATATTCCCTTTTTAGTTAATTGTGTAAGATTTAAACGTCTCCTCATTATATCCAGATTCATTTCTTTCCTTTGAATATAGGATATAGTAATTTTTCTTACATTTATGAGGCTAACCAGGAGACCATATATCTGGATATTATTCATCATTTTTTGATTCAATTGATTCAAACATCCAGTCCATCTTAATTGCAAAGGAAAATCTCCTTTGAGGAATATTTTTAGTTTTTCGATCGATTCTAAAAAAGATTCTTCAATATTGTTTTGATTCTTTAATTCAAAATATTGTTTTGAATTGGATGGGCTCAAATTTAAAAAATCCTCATCCTCCTCTTGCTTTCCCTTGATATTTTTATTTTCACTAAAATTTGGATTGATATTCAAATTAAAAAGAAGTAAGTTGCTTGGGATAAACCAAGGGTTCTCTTTATATTTATGATAAAGTATCACAAACTCTAGAAATAAAAAATTTTTCTGGTTTAATATGAGGCGATTTAAGATTAAGAATTTTTCATTCATTCCCATCCAATCAAAAGACATTTCCATCCAATCAAAAAATACCTTTTTGTAATTGATTTCGGAATTTGAATCGATCGAAAGATAAAAAAGACCATTATTATGAATTTTATCCCTTATTTGGTCCTTATTAGGTTCAACCTGAATATTTTTATTCAATTTCCAACCCAAATATTTTCTATCTGTATTTTTTTCCATATAGATAATATCACTTTTTCTAGATAATTCTTGATAGAAATATTTTTTAGTATGTTAACAATTTTTTCTTGATTTCCGGTGGAATTTTCTTGCTTCTTATTTGTTTCTAATGATGATCTATAAATATAGGACTTCTTCTTAGTTTCAGAATGAATATATTTATATGATAAACGATCATATCTAGAGTTTTTTTGAAAGTTCTCTTCTTTATTTGGTAATAAATAGACTTTCGAATTTTGTTTTTTTTTGTAATCAAATAATTGGTCTTTTTCATAGGAATACCATTTCTTTAGATCCTTATTTTGAGACGTCTGGCATTGATTTTTTCCATTTCGCCATTGGACTATTCTAGACCATGGAATCTGAGATAAATCGTATTGATAATGACTTCTTAACCAGTTTTTCCATGGATTCATTCCAGAATTTGGAAGTTTCTTATGTCTTACTTTGGAATCGAATATTCCTTGTCTTCCAAAAAAATCCTTTATTTCATTCTTAAGAAAAAAAGACGGTCCATTATACCGAAGAATAGACCTTAACTTATTGAAGTGAATAACCTGGGTTTGTGATAATTTTAAAAACACATATTTTTGTGACAAGTAAGATAAATCAAAAAAAAATATGTGACTTCCGCTTACTATTTCTAAGATTATCAAAAGCCTTTTTTATAGTCCTAGTCGAAATCAAGTCAATTTTATTTTGTTTTGTTTTATTAATCTTTTCTTGATTTATCCACTAGGTCAGTCTGGTTGGTTGAATATATCTTGATTTGTTTCGTTATAATAACTCTGATATAACTGGCCCTTTTAGGGACTTGAATATTGCCTAATTGCTCTGGCGCATTTACAGTTATTGCTTCTGTGAACATAGTAGCTAAATAATCCCAACGTGTTACATAAGGCAAATATTGTATAATTGTTCGATTTTCCGCAATTTTTTCCTTACCTCGGTGTAAATAACCCAATATTGGTTCAAAGTCAATAACATCTTCACCATCTAGAGTAACAATGAGTCGAAGAACACCATGCATTGATGGGTGGTGAGGTCCCATATTGAATATCATGAGGTCTTTTCTTGTAGATGGTACAGTCATAGGTTTTTCCTGATTCATTCTTCCATGAATTGCTGAAAGCGAAAAGAAGTTCATCAAACTTTAAAACTTTAAGCGAATAATTCAAACTAACTCTTCAAATTAACGTTAACGAGTTTTTCTCTCTCGAATATCCAACTGCGCTATTAATTCTTTATA